>VFFE01006752.1:11659-28215 GCA_008921705.1 Burhinus oedicnemus | reverse complement strand
CCCCCCCCCCCCCCCCCCCCCTTCTACTCCCCGGCTCGGGGCGCGAAGTGCTGCTGAGGGGGGGTCGGGTGGGGGGGTGCCCCCGCTGTACCGGCAGCTGCGGAAGCGAGGGGGGGAAAACGTGATTTTCCGGGATGGCGGCGAGGTGGGGGCGCCGGTGCCTTTGTGGTCCCCCTCCCCGGGTATGGGCTGCCGGGGCGCGGAGGGAAGGGTGGCCGCGGGGCGGGGGAGCCCCCCATCCTTCCGCGGGGCGTCGAGTGGCGGCGTCCGGGGGGGCCGGGCCGGGCCCGGGGCCGCGCTTCGGACCCCGGCCCGGGAGGGGGGTTTGAGGGTGCCGGCCGGCGGGGCTGGGGGCGGCCAGACCGTCTGCCCCCGCCCGCCCCAGGGGCGCTTCTTCCGCTGGGAAAGAAATGCTTTGGGTTTGGTTTTCTTGTTTTTCTTTTTTAAAGTAATTTTGAATGGTGTTTGCTAAACTAGGGGTTTTTTGAAGGAAAAGGGACTTCACTGAGCGGGTTCGGAGCGAGATGGCATCCCGTGTGTGAGAAGCAGGAGGAAAAAGTAAAATTTGCTGCCGCGATGAGTCTGTGCGAGTGGCTCCTCTTTGGCTCGGTACGCCTGTACGTGGGGGCCAAGTGAAGGGTTTCGGGCTCAGTGTAGTTTACTGTGATTAGCACAATGAAGGTGTGTTTAATTAAAACTTTTACCCCTGATAGCATAGTTTTAATTGCATAGTACTTACGAGGGAAGTTAGCGCGGTTTTGTGCCGGTAACGCTTTTTTTTTCCCTTGCAGTGGACTGATAATATTAAGAATTCCAAGCTATTAAAAGGGTAACTTTGATCTATTTGAAGGGTCTGTTTGCTTGTTATTCCATATAATATAAAAAAATGATGTTGCTAGAGTAAGCGTTATCAGTGAACACGCGTGTTAAAAGACGTGTTTCTCTAAATGTTTTCCGGGAGCGCGTTGTACGTGGGGCGGTGGCGGCAGGGCTGCCTGCCCCGCTCCGTCCGCCTCCCGGATTCCAGGGAAGCGAGGGCGGGATAACTCGTACTGCCTTACTCGTTCCGTTGGTTTGTCGGGTCTTGAGCAGGTCTCCCGCCGCCGTCCTTGGGAGGTCGGTGTGCACGATGGCACCCTCAGCACCTTTTAAGGCTTCTATTGTCTCTTTGTATTAGTCGAAGGCCACGTAATACTATTTAACGGATACATTGGAGGCTTAGTTTTGTGCCAACAGTCGGCCTTTTCTTGTTAAAAGGGCCAGGGAGAGCAGTTGAGAACTCTTTTTTTAATAAAAGCAGTTCCTTTTTTTTCCGTTTAAAAGCTTCGGGACAGTATTAGAAACCTTAAACAAGAACACTGTTGTTGGGAAGCAGAACCTGCAACATATTCAAGGCAAAAATGACATTGATAACTCTAATTTTACTGTCTGCACTGAGCGACATACAAAATAGTAAGCCTAAATAATGAAAAGTAAATTAGATTTTTAAATTGGGTAGTGTTTGAAGATGTTAGGGTAGTATTACATTTATTTCGTTGTTAATAATCTGAGATGTTTTAGGAAAAAGTAAGGAAAGATAAATCATACCAAAATAATTTAAATGACATTTTAAAAAAAAAATCAATTACAGTGTGAGGCTTACTGCTATGCAGGGGAAGAAGCTTTTGCACAGAAATAAGCCTTTTACTTTACTCCACCTATTTAACAGAAAAATGTAGACTTAAAGCGCATGTGTAGCTTCGGCAGTAGAGAAGCCTGGGAATGATCTGAGGAGGTGGAGATTCCCACACCATTCCAGTTCAGCATTGCTAGTGAGATGCATGGCGCAGGCACGTATGGTTTAATATAAATTTTAAAGGGTTTTTGACACACGGTTAACTTCTTAGCCTTATACAGGAAGAACTTTTTATATTTTCTTTGTCTTGGTACAAAGAAGTGCCTCAAATTTAGAAGTTTAAAATGAATGACTTTTAAGTAAGATGTGTGCTATGGCATTAGTTAAGACAAGACTACTTTCCAGCTTCAGGATACCCTGGTTTTGTAGAGAGGGCCAGGGAAAGGTGACACCCTACAGGCATGATAGCCTGAAAGCTCCAGGCAAGACGGCGATCCAGTGGTGGCCCTGCCGTCTCTCACTTGAAAAATGGGCATGGGAAAAACACGGCTGCAGGCAGTGAACTCTTCCTCCCTAGTTTAAGGGTCAGGTTGGGCTAGTGTGTAGTGATAGACCAGAACAGATTTTTTTTTTTAAAAGCCTGTCGATTTCTATTAAATGTACGAGCATATTTTAAAAAGTAGAATTTTGGTTCCACATAGCTGTGGAAATAACTTTGTGGAAGATAGTTCCTGCTAAGGTTTTGCTGAGCAGAAATAGTGGATGTGTCTCTCACTGGGGTGTTGGGTTTCATGCCAGCACTCTGCTAGGGAGAGGCAGGAGCTGTTAATTGCAGATCATTTTGTTGTTTGCATTCTGGGATTGTGGGTGGGAATTCCTTTTTTACCTATTTTTATTTTGTCTAGGTATACCTGGGGTTATTCCAGCTGGGAGTCAGCAACTTTTTATTAATTTTCTAGAAATAGATGTGTAGCAAATAAGTTCTTAAATAACTCCAGGTTGTGTCAGCATTTTTCTTTGCTTGTTTCTGTCAGCATTAACTAACTGTTACTGTTCAAATCAGCCTGGTACCAGTTTTGAAGAATGGCAAAAGTAATGAGAATGGATGTAGTTTCATGGAAGGGTAGTATATAAGAGGAAAGAAGTAAAACCTTAATATTGCCAGTTAGATTCCTATTATCAGAAACAGCTTTTTGGCCTTAAGGGAAGTTCATACCTAACAGTAAAATCTGTGTGAAATCACATCATATTTTTATACTGGTCTAGCTGCCTAGATAAAAGAAAAACATGGGGAGTATAGCATTATTGATGATGTGATGTATCGGGATCCATTTGTAGTAACTGGATTTGTTCAGGATGAATGGGGGGAGTGTATAATAATTATAATTCTGGCCCTGTAAGAATAAGACTGTTCTAGGCAGAGAAGAGTGTCTCAAAACTAATGACAAAATATGCCTGTTGTACCAAGTTAGATCTCTATGGTATTTTCTTCACTTTTGCTCAGTTTTTGAAGAATTTGCATGGAAGAATCCTGCATTCAAACAACAAAGGAGTACAAACAAGATGTAGGATTAAAGAGCAAGCTGAGAAATCATGACTAAACTTGGTAACAGTGACAAAATAATTGTGGTCACTTTCAATTAGCCTGTTTACTTCACAGTACCAATACTGATTTTTCTAGAAAAGTGTATACGCTGGTGTTCTTTTAATTAGCTCTCCTTGATTTTTCTTACATATCTTAATTAAAAGTTTGGTTGTAGTAGTTAATTATGATGTACTTGTTTAGCCTTTTGTTTAGTCTTTGTTCTGTTTATGAATGCTGCCTTCGAACAGCATTGCTCTTACTCAAACATCTTGCATGATAGTTTTCCTTGGGGGTTACGGAATGATAATCAGCCTTATGCTTGCTCTGTTTCCAGGTGCCAGTAAGAGAGACTCTCTGGAAACGATAGCTCAACAAACAGACATTTCATGTTCTACTGTGACCTAGTCCAGTTTGTCAGAAGATTGCATTTTAAAGCATTAAATTGCTTATCACTAGCTCGAACTGCTGGTGAGACTTTCATGTTTCCCCTTTGGTTGGACTTCAGTCGTCTGGCTTCAGTGAGTTTTTTGGCGTGGAGAGAGGCTTAGAGTGGAGGATCTAAATGTGTGTTGTACTTCTTGCAGCCTTCTATATTTTGTCCATTTGTTTTTCTCCCCAAACTGTTTACAGCGAGTATAGCACAGAAAATGCTGAACCTCTCACGAAAAAAATAACATGTCAAATATTACAGTATGTTATTGGATTCAAAAAGCAATTGACTTGTGAACTAGGCTTGGTGAACCATTTTATTCACAATGTCTTTTCATTACTTATTCAGATAATTGATGCAGCGTTTGAAGTCCCTGAAGTGCACAGAGGCATCTGCAATTTCATTGACATAGTAAACTATTTTTAAAAAAAGTAACGTACTTCTGTATCCTTGCAGTAGAGAAAATATGCAGCCTTTGTTTCCATAATGATTTAAAGTTAATGCATGGGAGATTGGGTTTGGGATTTCCATAAATTAAGGATTTTTCCCGCCTTTCAACAGTTGGGTTTTACTACTGAAAAACAAGTGTAGTTTCTGTGTGGGTTTTGTGCAGTAAAAATGAGCATTCCGGTGCTTCCCCTGATTAGAAAAAGTAATAATAAATGGTATTATTAGTAAAACTGCTGATACTTCTGCAGTTTAAGAATACATTGAACAGATGCCTCCTATTGCCATCTACTTCACTGTGTTTACTGGTGCTTCATACAGCCTAGGTCATATTTTTGTTTTCGTGTTTCTAAGTGCTCCTATAGCCTCTTCCTCCTGAATGCAGTCAGCTGCTCCCTGATTTGGTTTACATGCTCTTAGTATCTCCCTCGGGTTCTCTCCATTCACCCGTCTTTCACAACAGTCTCTGCAAGCTTTGTTAATCAGCTCATCCATTTGCATTAGAAGGTGGGTTTTTTTCCAGTGCAAGAAAAATTGTTTGCACCCCTCACTGCTTGCTGCCATTCCTCAGTTTGGAGCAAATCTGTCCCTGCTTCCTAGTTTATTATCAAATTTATCACTTGCTGTGTTTTGAGATAAAGCTATGATTTTCTGTGGGTTTTTCTGCATGTGTGTCAGTCTATGTTATCTGGCCCCTTGCCTGCCTTTATAAAAAAAAAAGCTTACTTCTTTTCTTCTTGATTGATTTCTTCCACTTGGTTCCTTTCATTTTCTTCACTGACTAGTAGTTTTGTCACTTCTGGGATTTCATGCACTATTTCCAACACAGTTGACTTTATTTGAACCATTGTCCTCCATACTTCCATGCAATGTATAGCTGAAAGAGTCTGCATCTTGTTGTTTTTCAAGTTCGTCTGCCCTTAGTTTTTTTAGGCCTCCCTCAGTTAGGCACACTGGCTTGCTATAAAATAAATATCTAGTGCTGGTGTTTTCTTATGGGTAATACATAAACTGTAGATTTCCTGACCTTCCCAACAAGCATGTTCACTGTATATCCTTTTGTGTTTCCTTTCTTACGAATGCATTATTCCAAATGTCTTTTAGAAAGTGTTTTTACACCCCAGTTTGTGCATTTTGACATCCCTGCCAGTTTCTTTAGTTGCAGTAACCTGTGTGAAGCTACCTTTGGCTAAGCTGTAACTTACTGCTTATGCAGAACCCCAAATTATCTAAGGTATATAAAAAATGGTTATTGCTTAATAGAAATGCTTTTATTGGAGGAGCTTTCGAGGTCAAAAGAGAAGGCGTGGCACCCTTGGGGCCCATCTCCTGTGTGTGTTGCCCACTAAAATTTGAAAGCCTCGTCTTCCTGGAAGGATTCTCCTACCAGACAGGATCCTGAGCCTGCCCTCTGCTGTAGACCTAGCAGTAGGTTATGGAAGATTTACCTCACCTCCTCATGCGTGCCAGCTTGTGGAAGTAATAGTACCCCAGCTAATCTGCTTCAGCTTGTTAAGGGATATGAGGAGTTACCCGGTGGCTGGCTGCGTGCAATTCCCTGTGGGTTTGCAGAAGGGCGGCTGCTCAGGGGGATGTGCACACAGGATTTGGTTGCTCCAGTCCAGGTTGTGCTGTAGACCTGTGTTAAGCACCTGCGGCTTT
This sequence comes from Burhinus oedicnemus, assembly GCA_008921705.1. Classification (NCBI taxonomy): domain Eukaryota; kingdom Metazoa; phylum Chordata; class Aves; order Charadriiformes; family Burhinidae; genus Burhinus; species Burhinus oedicnemus. Next base: position 22,476 of record VFFE01006752.1, on the reverse strand, counting down.
GCTGGAGAGGTTATTACCGTTTCTAGATCTAAGATTAGCAAGCTTCATTTACAGAAGTTTTGATATACAGCTGGTGTGGTACAAAGTTGGTCTGGTACTCAAGACTCCCATTTCCAGGTCCGTCACTTTCCAACAGTTTTTAATCGTTGCTCCTCATTCAAGTATCTGTGGGTTTTAATAGCTTTTGTTTGGTTTTGTTCCTAGATTTCTAAGAAAAGTCTCATCCTATGCTGTTTGTCTGTTGGTCATGTATTCCCTGCTTAATAGTTTTCTAACCCACTGGCAGGTCTTGAATGGATGACAGAAAGGTGGAAGTTTCAAAGATGCTAAACTGCTAGGAGCTTTGCAAAATCAAACATCCAAGAAAAGCCTTAATTTGAGCTTATCCCTTAGAAGGGAATTGCACAGCAGCAAAACAGAATGCTGAAACCTTAGAGAAGCATTGTTTCCGCTGGGCAAGGTTTCCGCTAGCCGCCTTGAGATGTGGGAGATTATTTCTCCCATGCCATGATGAGAGAGATAAAGCACTTTGTATATGCTTACTGACATCCTCAGTAGCGTCTCATAATCTAGGCCATTTACTTTTTGGTTGAATTGAGGTGCCTGTTGTCTGTTGGTGTTTGCAATACTAGCCTTTCTGTTAATTTACTCATTGCTGAATTTAACTGCTTTAAGGAAAACATCAGCTTTAATTATGTGTTGGAAGAGTCATTCAAATCCCACTTGTTGTGAGTTTCTTCTTGCTCAGTGCTCCACGCTGTGGTTTGTACTTGGCTCACTGGGGGTTGTCTTGGGCTCTCACATAAGCAGAGAGCTCACAGCAGCACCAGGACTGCTCTCTGCATCTGTACTTTGACAGGTGAAATTAATAAGTATGAAAAGTGGTCAAGGAATCAAAGATAGAGATTGGTAGAGAAGGAAAAATAATGGCATTTTCTGAGGTTAGTAACACAGCAGATTGGTTTGGGTGGTTTGTTTTCGTTTTGCCCATTCTCAGGAGTGAGCATGGTATTTGTTGAGCAGAAAAGCAGATTCTGGAAGAATGGTGTGCTTAGGAAGAGAGGACTAAACCTGAAAGATGTCTTGGATGCAACTGTGTGTTTTGCTAAGTGCTGGGATGTATCTCATAGTCCTTCTGACCTGCAAAAATCTGTGGTGTAAGTTGCTTCTGCAGTAGTCAGCTAAGGGATCCGAGTCCTGCGTAGGATCTGTGTGTAGGTAGAAAGAACCTGCAGGAATGTCCACCAGGCAGTGTATAGTAGCTTGTGTTAGTGGATGTGTGATGCAAAGGAGGGAGCAAGATGATGAAAAGCAACAAGTACTGTATGTTTGTAATGTAATTCCATGTCATGCTGGGCACTTTCCAGTCCAGCAAGTAATTTACACTGGCTGCGAATCATGTCAGGAGGTTTTATGCTTCCACATGATTTGTGAAGCCTCTCTTCTTCCCAGTAAATCGGAGTCCTGTGATATCTTAACAGTAACAGGACAGCCAAATTTCCCACTCCACCAGTGGGACCTTAGGAGGAAGAGAAGTTGCCACTCCGCATTTCCCACAGCTGGCAATGTGACTGGAGGGGTGAGAAACTTGCTTTCCAGCCCAGATATCTTCCTCTGGCAGCAGAAAGGAAAGAAACTGATGCCAGACTTCTCTCCTCTCGTCCTTTGCCTGGTATGTGGGGGAAGATATTAAGGTCAGCCCCAGGCTCCGTGTGCTGTGACAGCGTAGGTTGTTCCCTTTACACAGATGGTCTAGCTAATGAGAGTACATTGCTGAACAGAGTTCTGAATCAGGGTTATTAACACCCAGAACTAACTACCCTTTATGGAACCACATAGTTACAAGAAATCATCTAATACTGGGGTGCTGCATGTAGGACAGACAAACGTTTTTTAGATCTGTGTGCATGTCAGTGCATCTGACCAGTCTTACCCTACAAATGTTTGACTGTCAAAAATCACAACCCTGTACTCAAGGGAGATGTATTATTGACGATTACAGCTGGAGGTATGCAGCCTGTTGCCTGTTTTTTCCATCCACTTTGTCAAGGGTAAAGTGGTCTCCTTATAAAGTAAAAGGCTGGGGTATTTTTTTCCCACCTATGCCCCAGCCCTGAGCTTAGATGGAGCACCTGGACTTGGGGAGGGGGTGGGGGTGGAGGCTGCAGGTGGGACTGATCAGGGCACTCAAGACCCAGGAACACACCTGGCAGTGGCATGGCCTCAGGTCTTCCTCCTTTCTTGACTCCCTGAATCTCATGCTGCTCTTCACTGATCATTCTACTGGAAGCCTGTTTGAAATTTTGCCAGGTTATGTTGCTTGTGTAGCGTTGACCAATGCATTTGGGATCCTCTTGTGGTATGGGTACCGTCATCGGCTGATGTGGTGTTTTCTCCTCTCTGTTAACCCATCAGCTCTGATGCTCAGCAGTCAAGCTTTAACAGAATGGTTAGGCTGAGCTTGTGGACAGCATGAGAAAGTGCTGATGAGCAAGTTGGGTGCACCAGAGCATCTGGTGTGTCCATCTTAATCTGAACTGTACAAGCGGTCTCTTGTGTAGAAACTGTGAAGTTTTTTTCTAGTTTCTTAAATAGCTGAATAAAGTAAAGTCTTCATTAAGCTTGATTGCAGTGTTTTTAAAAATTATTTCTATCAGGGTCTTGTTGGAAGCATTTGGAGCAAGATATTACTGTGTACACTTACAAGTTGTTTTTCCAACATTCATTTTTAGTATCTGCTCTTATTTTGGGTTTTGTAGTTGATGTTACTGTATCTGCGAGATGTTTTTCTTCCTTCATTCATTACTTAAAAGCTTATGAAATGTGCAATAGCATCTAGTTTTGACAGATTTTAAAATTACTGTTACGATCTTACCATACAGAAGGAGAGGTTGGCCCTGCTTTCCACATGGAACAGCAAGTGATAATATTCAGGGAGTTCATTACTTGAGGAAATTTTGCATCTGTCGGCAACATGTGCAGAGCTGCAGTCTTTATCATGGAAGTTTTCATAGTCTGTGGTGTTATGGGCACACGCCATATGTATGGAGGCTCTTGGTGATGAAGGTTGGAGTCTTATAAAGTCCTGACTGATGTCAGTGGAAGGAGCAAAAGAAAATGTTTGGTGTGCTTAAAGTAATCTGGGTTGCTGAGGGGTGTTCTGTGCTAGTAGGAGTTCCCTAAGCATTGAAGTCTTCGTGCCCTAGCATATGGCAGCTGAGAAATGACAGAGGCAGGAATAGATAAAGCTATGTCATCATCCACCAGCCTGGGAGAGTCTTTGAACCAGCTGAAGAGGGTGGTGTCCTGACAGATGATAGCACCTAAATAATTGACCTCATTCTTGATGTTGACTGTCTTCCAGTTACCAGTGAGCTCAGTGGGAGTAATTGGTTAATAGTTTCATTGTGTCTGAAATTTAAATAGTGCTGTTAACCTGAAAGGTCATGAGCTGAAATTTCCACTACTAAACCACATCATTCTGTGATGTGCACCTATTCTATCTGATATTTTGACAAAACGTGAAAGATCATTTGGGCAATAGAGACTAAAGGAAATAATCTGGGAGAAGAGACAACGTAGACATGCTGTAGGGATTTTTGCGAATTGCTGCCAGCAGTTGAAATTTTACTTGTTAAATCTTCCACAGCATCACTGGTCTCTGGTTTTCCTTTACTCACAGAAGGAGTACCTACCACAGCAGAATAAAACTTAATATCTTATTTGACACCATTTAAAAAAGTAAATATGTTCTTTGCTCACTAGGTGTATGTTGGTTACCTGTGCTCTCTTGAAACATTTTTTTAAAGTGAGTTTTTTTTACTTGATACATGCTCCTTGTAGGCATTGGGCTATGGAAAATGTTAAAAATAGAGGCCTGTTTCGTTTATTAGGTGAGTTTAAAGTTCCTTCATTGTTCGATGTCAGAAGAACAATTAAGTTTTATCTGAGCAGAGCAGGGTGTCCCTAGATGCAGGTTACAATGCATCCAGTGATACTATTAAAAGAAAGATTGTTTGCTGTTGCATTGGGGAATCCTTATAAAACATCAGGAAAACTGCCTGGAAGAATATAAATGTGTTCAAGCAATGGAGTGAAATACTCTTAAACTGCAGGGTGATGGCCTGTAGCTGGATAGGTTTTCAGAGTAGCTGGTTTGATGTGATTGTTGCTTTTCCCAACAGTCATAAATTGGATGTACTGGAACCCTTTTTTTTTTTTTGAGGCTTCTGCTGTTTGGAGTTACAGTCCAGAATCAAAGCTTCTGTTAGTAAGGAGAGAGCATTCAGCCTAGAGTTCACGAAATAAACCTTGGTGGGTTTTTGTTTTGGTAAGGTGCATATGTGGCTTACATGTTCCCAGAGATGTTGGGCTTTTCCCATGCACAGACCAACAGTCTTGTGAGGTTTGTTTTGTGTAGCTGTTACAGGTATGTTCAGTGTTGGCGTTGTGTCTCAATCTGTGATGTGGTTCCCTGGACTGTCTGAAGCTTGCCTTCCTTAAATCACTTCTTAAGAACAGCTATGGTGAGTTACACTAAAGATTGCACTGTGGTAGTAAGAGCCGGCAGGGTGGCCAGAGTTTGGGTAAACTTGGATCTAGGTGAGCATCAACTGGAGACCATCTGCCTTGGTGACCTTGTCCAACCCATGGTAGGATTGGTCTGACTGAAGATGGACTTTACCTGAGCTAGGCTCCCTTGGTAGTCACTGGAAATCTGCTTAATGTGTAGCCAGCAAAGTCAAGAGCATGACTTATCTTGCTCTTTTAAAAGAGAATCCCAGAGCAGGACAAGGTGAATTGTGCCTTGGAAGTGACCATTTCCCATAATTGCCTGTCCAAGGGGGTTTGGAGAGCCTAGTTTCCCTGCAGATGTGTAACCTTAGTTGAGGTAAATTTGTCCATGCTACTCCAGATCCTGTCACATATACATTTTGTCCACGGACTGGAAAGAACAAAAACAGCCTGGCTACTGCTTGACCTCTCTTACCCACCTGTTGAGTTAAAAGTCAGTGTGAAGTAGTGAAGAAAACATACTGCCTGTGGCAGTGGAAGAGGCAGTTCTGAGCAGAAGTAAACTTGCTCTTGGGTGCTAACCTGCCAGCTTCTCCAGCTCAGCTGTACAGATCTCTCAAAACCCAAGCACCAAATACGTATTGCTTAGTAATTGCAACCGAAGTTATTTATTAGGAGGTTTAGCCTCCAAACAATTTTTATGGCTACAAATGTATTTTGAATGGCTTTCTTAAAAAAAAAAAAGTGCTATAAATACCCATTGTTCTTCATCTGCCCTACTTTAAAGGAAGCTAAAAATTATCTGCTAAGATATGTCTGATGCTTTGCAAGGAGAAGTTTAAAGAAAACCATAAATGCACATGGAAATCTGTGAGAATTGGGTAGGAAGACCTTAGGGCTTCCTGACCAGAGTCGTCCAGATCCTAAGACACCAGCTCCATGAACTGTGGAAAGCAAGAAGAGGAGCCACAGATAATTTTTTTTTTTAGTTGCCTTTCTTTAGGCTGTTCCTGTGTGTGTGTCAGTATGGAGGATTCAGAGTTGGCATTAGTCCTTTCTTAAGTATTGTCTGCTCTGTTTTTTCTTCCTCTTACCCTCTCTGTATTTTTCCTTCTTTGTCCTTCTTATTGTTATAAAATTGTCATTTCTGTAGTCTAAATCATACACTAAAGAGTCGTATGAGCCATGTTCATGAGGGAGCTGTTTATCCCTGAGCTCTGAAGTACCTTACTGGGGCAGCTTATTTAACCCTTATTTCTCAAAGAGTAGAATAAAATAGACATACACAGGAAGCTTCTCACAAGTCCAGAGACTTGCAAATACAAGTGTAAGCTTTGGAGCATAAGGCAAGCTGGATTTATTAAGTTATTACATTTTAAACTTTCTCTTCTCCTTTTCAGCACCCTCGGTTTGGGGATAGATTGCATGATAGGATTGACCCAGATGTGATTGTGAGATTTTTTTTAATATATGAAATTTAAATACTTATTTACATTCTGCCTACTGTTACTGAAATACTCTATGTAAGTGCCGGCTGTTCTAATGAGAAGTAATTGGGACAGTTAATAGCTCTTGACACTTTTTATTGTCTTTATTCTCTTTTGTAGCATCCCTGGTTCTGCATCCTTCCTGTGTAATTGCAAGTTGCGGGCGACATAACCCTTCTGCATGCCGCTTGTTGGTCTGCTTTGATTCCTGCCGTACCTCTTTTCTGATCCAGCCACCTCACGCTCTTCCCCAGATCTTTTTCTGATCGCTGTCTCAAAGCTTGGAAACATCAGCACATTAATCCCCCTTTCAGGTTTTTATCTTTGTTCTTGTTATTGATATTATTTGGCGTGAGTGCAAGTCGTATAGCACACTGTATTACAGATGGGTTTAAAGCAAATCCATCAACTTTTCTAAAATTAGGCAGTGCTGGTTGAAAGACCCTGTTCACATTTTTTATGAGGGTTTTTGTGCTCATACATAGGCACATTAAAAATGGCTGAACTCATGTAAATCTCTCTGGTAAGTCTAGACTTCTTCGGTGTCTAGGTCCTTTCATTATTTACAAGTAAATACATTTTAAAAATGCAGTCATAAATCTTTGAAAACGCCTTCATTTGTGCTCAGTTGAAACTTTGCTAACTGTATTATACAAAATTGACAGCAATGTAGAAATGCTTTAACTCTCCCTGTGGGTAGGGTCGAATCCTGCTTGTAGTGATTGGAGAGCAAGCTGTAGGATTTAGGATATCTGCTGTTGAATACAAGTTTTAATAACTCTAATTTGAAGAGAATAAAATCAGGGGACCGAAAGCATTGAAAGGTATATTCCTGAGCCAAAAATAAAAACTGGGAAGGGAGAAAAGAACTGCAAGTATCTCTTATTGCTGTATTAATAAGTTTACCTAGCATATATACTGGCTTTTGTTTTTCAGTCTTGCAGCAATGGCTGTGGGTTCTTTAAAACGTATTGAAAAATTGGCCGGCAGAGATGTGCTGTGTGACTGGGTGGATGCAGTGTTTTGCAAAGCATTAGTTAGGAGCTGGGAGAGGAGCATGGAGCTGAGATGCCAAGGACATTGCTGGCCTTTGGATGTGCCGGGAAGGTGCTGAATCATCTTCTCCAAACCCTTGTTGCATTGTAGCAGCGATGCTGGCCCACCTCCCTGCTTGGCCTGTACCCCAATGTTCAGAGAAAACCCTTGAGGTTATTTACCGACATATATGGATGTCTAAGTCTGTGTGGATGCCCAGCATCCAGTTTTGAAAATGAGGATGTGGTTCCTATCACTAAGACTTCTCTCGCCATCAGAGCTATTTACATCTATTCATTTTGTTACCTCTGCTCCGGTGTGCCCTGGAGAGTTTTCTTCCAGTCTCCCAGCGTTCAAACATAAGTATCCACAGTGGGATTTGCAAATACACACATCTTCGGAAAATTGGTGTGTGATGCTTAGAGCAGCTATGCAGCATCCAAATTGCACATCTCATAAGGCATGAAAAAGAAAGTGGGCAAGCAACATTAAATAGCATATTTGTGCAAAAGCAGCTGAAGTGTGATTTCTGTGGGAACTGTGACTACTTGCCTAAGCTTCGTGTATCTAAATTCCTCATTGAGGGTTGTAAGTGTACAGGAGGGTTTTTTATCTGGTTTTGCATCTAGTGTCTTTTCATTCCAGACCTCTTTAAGGAGCTAGGTCTCTAACTACTCCTGACTTTTATTTTTTATTATTTTGGGCACAGATCAAAAACGTGGTAATTTTTCTGGGTAGATCTGTGGCATATTTAATCTCCCTGGCGGCATTGGGAGGAATCTCAGTGCACCAGATAGTACATTGCATCAGCAGCAGAGCTTGTACAGCCTGTCGGTGGGGTCCACAGCAGGGGCAGAAGAGGAGGCAGGGACAGGTTCTTGCGTTCCTGAGAGGATCATCAAATAAAAGAAACTAATAAAAGCTCCAAACCACATCAATCATCTTTTTCACCTACAATTTCCTCAAAAATTGTATGGTATTTCAGCCTTTTCTTTTTTTGTGGGTAGTGTTCGATTGTCATGACTGTTGGGTATTTTGTAGTGAAACCTTAAAAATTTGACTCTTTTGCTCAAATACATGAATTCACTAACCTCTAAAGAGCAGTTGCCTGAAGAACATTTTCGGTGTCATGCAATGTTACAGTCTCGATCACCCACTCCTGCTTGATTTCCACAGGGCAGTTGGTAGGCTGTTTTACTTTGCTGGTTGCTTTTTAAACTATTCAGTAGCTAAACAAACTATGTTGTTATTTATATGTAAACTGTAGGATTGTAAACTGTGGGGGAAAAACCTTACTGTGTAGGCAAATAATCTGTTTAGCCATTGTTGTTTCCCTCTGTCCCCCCCAGTCCATCTCATCTCGTGCATATGTGTACAGAGAAGGGCAGCCTGCTTAATTAGGCTGATTACCTTTTTGTTTCTCTTGTCTTTCCTGAAGTCTGAGTTAGATGCCACGAATTATTTGGCCCTAGCTTTTCCACCGGAGTCAGCATTCCTGAATTGCATGTTTAGCTTTTTTGCATTTTCTTCCTTCGTGGATGGTTTTAAAAGAGTTATTTTCTTCTCTCTGTGTACATTTGCAAGGGGTTTGCACCCTTTCATGTTCCCTTTTTCTTCTGTTGCTCTTTTTTAGTTAGTCACGTGGTGAATTTGCCAGTGGTGTAAGTGGTGGAGGATATTTTAAATTACTGTAAGATCTGATGAAAAGGCTACGTGTGAGCTCAGTGTTGTTAAAGATAGCGTTGATGTGATACCTTGAACTGGAGGCTGTTTCCGCAGAGGCTCTTGAATTATTGCGTAGGGCAAACCCTAGTGCTTGCCTTGTGTAATGTCCTTTCCCAGCCCCTTGTCTTCTATTAAATCATCTTGTGCTTCAGATCCATCTCTTGCTCTCACATGCGTCTCCTTTGTTCCTCACCCACCTGCACCCTTCCATCTGTCAAACAACAAAATACTCTTTGATCAGAATTAAATACTAACTTTATGATAGGAATGTCTTGGAAAAGAATAATGCGGTTCCAGGCATAAATGTTTAGTCCTCTGAAAGAGTGGAAAATGAGGTGATGGAAAATGCCAGGTTGGAGTTCGCAGGCAGCAGCATTTAAATGGTTTGCTATAATCATATTAGGATAGAATTAAACGGAGTTCTTTATTTTGTACTGTGGTGAAATAGGGCTGTTACTGATCACTTTCTCCTCCCTCTTGCTTTGATGATTAGCATGAAAACTCAAGCAGCAAAAATCACAGGAGTTCTGCACGGAGAAACTGGTGTGCGAGGGTGTGAGTTGGAGTTCTGTGTCCTTGCACGCGAGAGCTCTGGTGCTTCCCTAATGGACTGAAAATGAGACCACTGCTGCTTTGTAAGAGGTCTGCTCCGGCCACATTGCTCTACAGCCTGGCAGATGGTGGCATGTGAATGGCTTCATATTGATTGGATGGATTTGCCTCGGGGTAAGAGGAGTGTGGGTCCTTAAAGATGCACTTCTAGATTTTTTTTTCTTATATGAAAAAAAGTATAGTTGTAAACACTTCTCTTTACATCAGAGGAGTATGTGGTAATCAAAGTACTGAAGTTACCTGGAAATAAAAAGTCCTTAAATAGATTATCACAAAGACTAAAAAGCCAAGAATACTTATTTACTAAATGATTACGTTTTTACATTAGAAGAAAGTGACACTTTTAATTAGTGTTCAAGGCATATGGTGAATGAGAAAATAAGCTTATTTCATGCAAACAGAAATCGATGCAAATAACCTTTCTCCTCATATAAAAAGGGATGACTTGAAACTCAATACATATTCAAGAAGGTTAAGCCATTACTGCATCACTTTAATATTAGTTAAAGGCTGACAAAGAAAATCACTACTCGGCATATACTTACTCAGCAAGGATTGCCATAAATGAAAGAATTAGGTGATGGTATTTTGTAGGTGATAAATCTGAAGAAGCCCTTGTCCATATAATGCATTTATTCTTTAACCTCGGTAAATAACTTTGTGGGCTCTGCCTTAGTGCAGGTAGTTGCCAGAGATGCCTTAATTCTCCAGCAGTTCATCCCAGCTGGTAAAGACATTTTGTGATGCTTTGTGTTGTTCTTTCTCACACCTCTGGTTTGTGCTTCAGTCTTGTAAATGTTGTTTGTAAATCCTTCGGTATGAGATGACTTTTGAAACGTGTTTGTACAGCACCTAACACAAAGATCCCAATCTCGTTCAAGCCTCTGGGTGTTGCTGTAGAGCATTGAGTGAATTTGTATTTTTTTTTAAAGTAATGGAAGTATTCCTTGAGGTATTTGACCTTAAAGCACAGGTTTGTTTTTTTTTTTTAAAAAAAAAAACTTGCTTGCAGACATGTAGGAATGGGGACAGTTTGATAACTTGGGGGACTTGGGTGCTGTTGAAAACTGGATCCTTTCCATGTATTTCAGTCTTGTGCTCTGATGCGTGCAACAGTGGTTTCATAAGTGAATTTAAGCCAAAATACGTCATAGCAGTATCTTATCAAGTTGTCTTCAAATTTGCTTGAAGGTATAGTTCATATTTTCTAACAGACTCTACCCACATGTGAATTATTTACATGCTGAATTTTGTGTTTCCGTGAAAGAACACTGTCGTGCTGAACTTAATGCTAATTTTGTTTCTTCTGCAGTACAGACCATTCCTATGGGCGTGCTTTCCCTTTTAATTACATTTTGTTCTCAGAACTGATTGGACTTTATCATTTAGTTCATCTTTGCTGAATGAAATGCTCCTGTATAAATTTTAAGGTCCCTGTAAAAA
>VFFE01006750.1:531342-543737 GCA_008921705.1 Burhinus oedicnemus | reverse complement strand
AAAAAAAAAAAAAAAAAAAAGAAAAAGAGTACAAAACCCTATGCATGGTCAAAACCATTAATTTAAACAGTCATTGATGATACCACTTTGACTGTCTGGCTAAAGCTTGTAACAATCTGAAATCATCTTAGCTAAATGATTGAGAACGATGCTAAAGGCAGACAGTGAATACTCTTGTCAGTGCCTCAAATGACATTTCAGCAACTTGTACCGTTCACCCAAAATAACCTTACATGAAACCAAGTTAACAGTCCAACACCTTCAAGACGTATGTAAGTGGTACATTAATTTTACAAGTAGTTATTCAGAGGGCAAGAGAAACAGATCAAATGGTTTATTTCAGTGCATAGTCCGGGGCAAATCCAGGTCTGAAAGCCATACATCCTGACACCCAGTACTTTGTTTTTACCATACATTTATCCTTTCACTCTATATTGCTTTACAACATGCATAGCTGGGCTCCCTGCTGGAGTTAAAGCTCCAATGAAATGCATGTCTGTTATAAACAGAATGTAAAGCAATCCCTGTCACTAAAGCTACACAAAGATTTCTGTGAGACCTCTTTCAGTTCCCTGTACCTCTGTGTTTTAATTTCTCCATCTGGAATAGCTTGTTTCTTCTCAGTCCAAACAGTAGTCCCAAATGATTTTTTCCCTAGCAAATCCAGCCTTCTAAAATAAGGGATGGATGAAAAGTTGTGTATTTTGCATTATTAGAAAAGCTTACCACTGAATTTCAAATACATCATGACTGCAGGAGTTGGATGGAAGACACTTGAAATGTAATAGGAAGGTCAGAGACTTGCTGGAAAACAAGTACAAACTGACTTATATGTTAAAGCTTTAAGGACATATATAATACCTTTTGTATAAGTGTAGTAGATTTTGCAGAGTAGTTTTTAGATCACAGAATCATAGAATAATAAAATGGAATCCCTGGTAAAAAGTCTCTCCGTCTTTCTTATGAGCCCTGTTTACACATCGAAAGGCTGCAGTAAGGTGTCAAAGCCTTCTCTTCAGGCTGAACAACCCCAATTCTCCAGCCTTTTCTCATAGGAGAGGTGCTCCGGCCCTCTGGTCATCTTTGTGGCCTTCCTCTGGACTCACTCCAACAGGTCCATGTCCTTCTTGTGCTGAGGACTCCAAAGCTGGGTGCAGTACGCCAGGTGGGGTCTCACCAGAGCGGAGTAAAGGGGCAGAATCACCTCCCTCAACCTCCTGGCCAGGCTTCTTGTGATGCGGCCTAGGATGTGGTTGGCTTTCTGGGCTGTGAGCACACATTGCTGGTTCATGTCCAATTTTTCGTTGTCCAGTATCCCCAGGCCCTTCTCAGCTGGGCTGCTCTCAATCCCTTCATCCTCCAGCCTGTATTGATATTGGGCATTGCCTGACCCGGGTGCAGGACTCTGCACTTGGCTTTGCTGGACTTCACATAGTTCACATTGGCCCACTCCTCAAGCCTGTCAAAGTCAAATGATAACAATCAGTCATATGGGTGGATTTCAAACATTGCAGAGCAGTTTCTTCATAACCAAACTGCAAGAAAATAAACATCTTTTTTGCTTGTAGAAAATTTGCATTACCTGCAAGAAGAAAAGGCTTCCCCTGTGGATCAGAGTTGCAGTGGGAATGGAGCAAGTAGAGCACCGTGAGGATGGAGTAACATTAGGGCCAAAAGTTAGAGGCATCTCTGTTGCCCTACTCCAGTGCTAGGAGTCCGCAAACATCAGAAGTGGTAAAGCTTCATTATCCCAAAGATCTGTTTCCCCCCATGTAGGATCAGCTAATGGAAGGACTGGGCCCTTTGGCTGTGGAAGACAACATCTGGCACTGCAAGAAGGCAGTTCCACCTATTTTGTCACCATCTCAGTGTTGAATCGTAGAGTCACTTCTATCATTTCAGTGCTGTCCTTTCTCCAGACAACAGTCAAATGTTTGCCCAGGAAATATAGCTACGAAGTGGAACTGATCCTTTCCTCTACCATTGCACAATCCAGTAAAGCCAGTGTGAGTCTGACGCAGTGACACACTTGGCTGGGAAGCAGCAGATAAAAACAAAGTGTTCTCAGCCCTGCTGCTGGGGCTTTGCTAGATGAGCCCATACTGTCTGTTCCACAATGCTCACGTGCAGCTCGCTTGCTGAGCAGGGAACGCTGAACTTCGCACCGTCCTGCAGTGCATTGCCCCTGACGACGTTTGCTAGTCTTAGCTGGTTTACATCCATTGCAGAGAGAGCATGATGTACAGGGATTTAAGCCCCCACGCACACGAGAGGCTAATTGCTCTATGAATTGGGGCACTGGAGTGCAATCTAAGTGAGCTGGATACTTTTCCAGCCCTTGGCACTTGCTCCCTATATTGTACAGAGAAAGTGGCTTAATGTCTTCTTTCATCTCTGTCAAATGTGGGTAATACTTTTCTGCCCCGGACTGGGAGCTAAGGAGGAGCTTGTTCTTGTGGAAGATGTGCTCAAATACTGTTGCAGTAAGAACCAAAGGAGCACCAACGAGGCAGTTTCCTCTGTGCAGACCTCTTCTAGCGTGGGGTAAATGAGGCATAATGTTATACTGAAAGGTAACAAATGAACAAAAATCCACAGTGGCCTCCCCCATGAAATACTGCTCATCTTGTGCTCTGATGGATGCAGTTGTACTGCAGGAGATGGAGGCTCACACAATAAAATAGGATTGCAATACACTTGTGCAAGGGAGCATGTAATGATCTGGCTCTTCAAGTAAGTGTTTCCTGTTTATTTTATTCTCCTCAGCAACGTTTGTTCACGTTCTTGCTTCTGTCCAAGTTGTGGAAGACATTTGACTGGTGGTGCTGAGTTTTTCAGCCAGGAGCAAAACTCAAAAACAGATGGAAACTTGTCATCTAATAAGCAAGGAAATGCAGTAGAGGATGAACTCTGGATAGAGAGGAAAAGGTGTAAATTTGTACATTGACCCTAAGTCTGGCTGAGAGAAGGACACTCCATATCAAAAGCCATTGCAATGCCCAGACCTGTGTGACATTCTTCTGTATGACGAGTACGCAGATTCCCATGTTTCCTGCTGATGTCTTTTCAAATTCCTTATCAATACTTTTCATAAATATCTTGAAAAAAGAAAATCTTAACTATGATATCATCCTAATTATTCACAGTTAGGGTCATATATTTATGCAGAGATGGAATCACATGGACACAGACACACCAGTACAGGCTTTCATGTTCAGCGCTGGATCTTCTAATCTGGAGGAGCATAAGTCAATCAATGCAAGAGGTAAGCCCATTTCTCTGGAAATAGAAATAGGGCCCTATCAATAAAAGCATAACACGAGGGAGGAGAGAACTGGAACCCAAAACCCAACTGCATTTTTCTGAAGATTTAAGTGAAGTTGCTTTATTCATTGACATAATTCCCTTTTAAGGCACACAAAGGTACATAAAAAATGTAAGCAGTTAAGAAGAAAATTAGAATTGTAACAGTATACATGTTAGGAAGTATCAAAATGCAATTGGTTCAGAGTCCTGTTGACATGTCAAAGCAGGGACTTGAGATGAGCTGTGTTATGTCATCTTTTTACCCTCTCTGCTCATGCCTACAACTCAGACCCTTTTAGTACTTAGAATGGATTACTATTTTTGCTCTCAACCCATCTAAGGGTTTTGCAATTTTATCCATTTGTCTTCCAAAAAATGTCCATTTCCAGATAATTATCTGTAGTTCTTTGAATGTAGTATATACCTCCAGATGGAGATGTTTCTTAGATTGTTTCATACCACTTATAGCCAAATTCTCCTCTGTCTTACTCTATGGAGAAATGAGGTCAAACACAGCGTTCTTCTTACATACGTATTCATTGGTATGAATGCGAGTTTTAGATATACAGGTAGACCAGGAGCCTGACCTTGCAAAAATAAGAGCATGAGTCCAAACATACAGCCATTTGTAATGCAGCTTAGCCATTTGTTTCCTGATTCCTTGGCAATGTGGAAAACAAGAGTACCAGCTAGGTACTGGCTAGGCATTGCAGGTCTTATTACAAGACCTATATCTAAATTGCTGGAGCGGTCAATGAGTGTAAAATACTCTACAGAACATATTTACTTCTTTTCTTTGCCAAGTGCAAGTTTCTGTGTGCTCAGTCTGCCAGTCAATACTGATATTTTTTTTTTTTAATTTCTATGGCTTCATTAAAATACTTACAGTATTTTTAGTTTCTTACATTTATTTTCATTCTTTAGCTGTGATTCTTGCTCTAGCATGAACTTTGAGTCTGATCAAGCTTCTGCAGTTATTATTTTTTGTTCAAAGGTGTTTTGACCAACGCCAGACTTACTATTTTTTTAAAAAAAGTCAGAGTCTCTTTATGTTTTGTTTACAATTTTCTCACAAATATAAGAAAACTAAAGCATTACCTTCTTCCTTCTTCTGTACTTTTCTAAATCAAGGCTGGAAAAATGGAGAAGAAAGAGGGTGTAAAACATTTAAAAAAATAATTAAAATCACTCAGTTACACAAAATAGTTGCAGATACATGCTTCAAATTTCTCATTGAATACAACATTTTTGAATTAGCTCTGCTTTTCCTGTAGTGCAGGAAAAAAAGGCTTAGTGCCAGGTTATACTTGTATTTGAATTCAGTTCAAGATATTACCCAGAAATCTAAACCAAGTGTGATTATTGATAGCCTCAGCATGTATAGTGGAAGACAGATGAGTGATAATAGTTTTGTGTATATTATGGTATCTCATCAAGTAGTATGGTACCTCATCAAGTATTATGTGTATTTGTGCGTCATGCTACTTATCTCTGGCATGTTAAAAGAACATCTTGAGTGCTTTAGGATGTGAAGCGTGATGTATGTATTTCCTCTTCAAAGAGCATGCTTTCCTCATTAACATGAGGAGCAGTTGCACATGCATGGAGAAGGAGTCTAGTGATCTAGGCCAGGTGGAGCTACATGGTTTCACAGATTACCACTTACTGTACTGTACCATTCATGTTATCTATAGCAAAAAGATTGCCCTTCTCAGAGACAAACTGCACAAATGAGGATAAAACACCACAAACCAGCCTTAAAAGTAATAGCTTTGAAGCATTAAAATCTTATCCTTTCATAAATTAACATATTAAATGATCTATGGAGTTAATATGACACATTAACCGGCAGCAAGAGATGTGAGCAAGGACTGAGTTCAAACAGTTACTTATCCAAGTACACCAAAACACCGTAGACAACATGGGCTGTGCAGTCCTGCCATGGGGATATTGCTCCAAGTGCCTAAACATCCCATCAGTGCAGTGAGGATATTCACATGCGTGACAAAATTCAGATCTGTCTTTCAGATCAGATCTTTGAGACAGTCAATATCTGCCGTCACAGTGGGTATCACATACCCAAGATGCAAGAACATCACTGGAAACTTAAACCTTTAATGCAGGCAGACAACGCTGCAAAGGGCTTTTCATCCTCAGTCAGATCAGTACAAATGCCCTGAAAATCCCCATAATGTCATGGCAGATGTGCTGTTTTGGAGATCAACATGTGGCTTCTTGAAGCTTGAAGAAATCAGACAGCTGTGATCAATATGAATACTATCTCTCTTGGAATATTACAGAGGTTACAAAAAATGTGTTGGAAAAGTATGAATCTGGGGGATGAAAAGTTTTAGGGAAGGGATCCCAGGTTTAATTTGCTGTGTTACTGCTGTCCATGAGTCTCTTTCAGGAAAACCCAGGGTATTGGCCCTGGATCAAGTTCTCAGCAGCAGTTGTGTGACCTCTGGTTTTCCATTCACAAAGCATCACCTCTTTCCTCCAAGCAATGACCGTCCACAATACATCCTCCCTCTACCTTACACTAGAACATCTTTGTTTCACTGGGATGAAAATGGAGATCCAATATTTACACTCCTATTCTGTAAATTCCTGTGACCAGTACTGGGAACGGAGCAACAACAAAATGCTGGCATCAGCAGATCACTGTTAGCTGCTTACCAGCTGATGGGGTAACCGCCCATGGACAGCATTGCCCAAACCACAGTGCTGGTATGAAGATGAAGTGTGGAGTGGCACCCGGGACTGCAGTTGGGAACCTTTGGTTTTAAAGGATAATGGATGGGATATGTAGGTTACTGCTCAGCAATGACCCAGCATCATGAAAGTGTCGCTACTCTGGAAAGAGTGGCTAGTTTCATCTCTATTCCTTGTTTACGAGAGTACAACATAGAACATTTCTGTCCATATTCACTAATGTTATAGGGGTCAACATCGCAGATCTAATAGCTATAAAGCTTTCCTGTTTTGGCATAGGTCTGAGAAGCATTAGTACAACGAGCAAAGGAAATGAATTCTAGTTGAGAAGTGGGAACAGATTCCTGTGTTCCTCTTTTGCTATCTTATATATAGGGAAACAGAAATTTTGGTCTCTGGACCGATGACTTCCCAGGAGCTTATACTGATTAAAAACAATGCTTACAGCAAAAAGAAATCCAGAAGTCTATAAACATTTACGTCTGAGTCAAAGCCACAGAAAGATGAGTATAAAACAGATAAATAAACAATAAAAAAGCCAAGTACAATGGCTGGCAAGTGAGGCAGACTGAATTCCATATTGCACACAACCCCGCTACGAGGGTTTTGCAATAGGAAAAGGTGATGTAACAGAAGACTTCTGGAGAGAGACCCAAAAGAGGAGGAGGCCTTCTTGCTTTCTGTCTGCACAAAAAACTCTAGCTTGTGCCTTTTCCACCTTCTCTGGATAGGAGAGAAGCCTCCCTGTGCCAAAGGCCACTGGTGCAGAGAGTAAGTTTTGTTCCCGGGTTGCTTTCCCTGTTTTGCTGCAGGACTGAAATATTCTGTTTTACCTGATACAAATAAACCTCTTTTAAAGGCACTTCAGTCACAGGAAAGGAGACAGCAGAACAATTACTGCTGACTTTCCACAGATTTTCCCTACTCATTTTCCTCTGATCAAGGCAACATTCGGTTTTCCCTCCTCTTCCACTGAAAGAAGAGACTGGAGAGGATGCAGGTTGCTCAAGTGGCCATAAATTTCGTTAACTCAAAGTCTTTAATGTTGCACTCTTTCTGTGTAGAAACCTTAAAAGGACGACAGTTAACTTTCAGTGTTTAGGGACAGGCCAGAGACACAGCAATATAGCCCTGAGGCAGGCACTTCCAATGGATATTTGAAGTCTACTAATGACTTATGGTGTTCAGAAATAGGAATAAAATTTTATGGTTTTGTATAAATAGCTGATTTTTTTCTTCCTGAAGACACAGAACAATTGTCATTAGCTACGTCTGGACAAAATCTGTCTTAAGAGGTATATTCAAAACTGACTTATGTGATGATGCATGTGTCAGGAGATTTCTGTAAATTTAATTTAAAAAAAAAAATAAAGCTTATGCCTGATACTTGCTGATTAGATAGAGGTAGGAAAAATAAAGTCTTCTTCAGGAAAAAAGAAATTATCATAACAATAATAAAAAAACTAACGTGCTATGTGACCAACCCAGTGTAATCACCTACACGGTGTATCTCATCTATACCATTTGTAGTTATATGTAGTTAAACACACACAAAACATATATTGAATATTTCATACAATTTGAAATAGAAGCACATTTTAAAATATACTAGATACAGACTTTCTCAGACATTTCTGAACAACAGAGCAGCACTTTAAGCCTTGCTCAAAGGATGTTTTTTTTAAAAGCTGCTGTGGATCTCACGTTGTGATTAGAAAGGAATTCCCATCCCCTGCGTCCTCATTAGTCACGGCAGTTTGAAACTCTCGCACTGTAGGCAAGCCTGCGTTACAGAGAGATTTCCTTCAACCTAAACAGAAGATTCAGAAAGAAGAAAAGGAATAAGGTAGATGTTTCCTGATTAAGAAATACCCAACATATAGGAAAGATCTCAGACACCACATTGGTCTTACATTCTTTAGGGCATAATTCCAACTCTCTCACTTGTGAATATTTTCAGAGAAGTCAGTACTACAGTAGCTTAAAAATTCTTCAAGAACAGAAATACTCGTCTTGAGCAACTATAAACCCAAAAGCCATTCACTGAAATGCACTGAAAGTCAAGGAGCCAAGGGATGTGCGTCCAGGAAGACTGATGGGCTGAGGAAAGTAGGACTGGATGCAGATGTATCAAAACCACATCGGAAGAAGAGGAAACTGAGCAGCTGTGTGGGCAGTCCTTGTCACAGAGCTGCCATACCTGCCACGACAGGCAGTGCTGCCAAGACAAGCTGCAAACGTGTGTCCTTCCCTTCTCCAACACAAGCTGAAGTATATCTGACAAATCCCCTGTATGCCTAAAGGAACAAAGCATCCTTCACCGCGAACTAAATGACACAGAGAGAGCCCCCAGAAGAGAAGCATGGTGGTTGAAGACAGACTAGTGTTTGGACATGTATAATTGAATGCCATACGGATGCTAGTCACATCATGTCTTGAAGTCATATGATATTACGCTGTCCAATTACCCCGTTTTTACCTGGAGGCCCCTTGAGTCTGCTCTCATCATTCAGCAAATCTCTGTTTTTGTGCTTCTTTTACAGTCCATTTCTTCCCCCTCATTGCTTCTTTTCAGAAATGAGGAAGGAGAAGGGTGGGGGTGGGGGTGAGGGTGTGAAAAAAAGCAAGAAAGCATATCTGGAAAATGCGTTCACTTATCAATCAAATCTGAGCAGGAAGCCTTCAGGAAGAGGGGCAGACTGGAAAGTGAGCATCATCTCTTACAAATCACAGGTCAAATTTCATACAGAACAGACAGATGAAGGCTACGTCTTCTCCATTGTAGTTATGCTTCATGGTGGTAAATGCAGAGGAAAAAACTTGAGGCTGGCTTGGAAACCTCAGTCACACTCCTCTACAGAAAGAATCACTGAGAAAGGGATGTTGTGACAAAGTGAATACCCATCTTTCATAACTTTTAGTGTCATACAGGCATGATAGCCACGTTGAAGATCTCATCTCAACAATCAGAGGCCTTCAGACACTACTAAGCCACACTTTTGCAAGTGATAGAAAGCATGAAAGTAACTCCCTAATACGTCTGCCGTTTGTCCTTCCTGACCTGCCCTCATGCTCACCATTGTACATTTTATCTGAGTAAGGAAGAAGGAAGAAGTCAAGACCAAATAGTTGATTTGGCTGCTTCTGGATGCACGGGTATTTGCTCAAGAGTTGAAAGAACTGCGTATAAAGATTACAGAAGATTTCTTCTGTTTCTCTGTTGTACCTCAGTTTTGTTTCATTTCCTCCTCCAGGATGGCCTGGAAGTTCCCTGGATGTCCCCTCAGAGAAGAGTTTTGGCTCATGAGAACAGGGTGTTCAGAAACAGAAAAACAAAAGCCCACAGCATGCAAGTTTAGAAGAGGCTATTTTAGATCCTGTTAGAGCAGGACTGAATCTCAAAAACTGGAATTACATGAGCAAAGTAGCAAGGTGGCTCTTCTCAGACTGTGAAGAAGGAAACATGCTGCAGTTAGTTTAAAATAACATCACAGGACTGAATTTATTTAAGCCTTGTCCATGCAGTTCTTCCATCAGTAAATTAAACCTTTTCTTATCACTTTACCCCTCCTGGTAGCCGTTTACATGCAGCATACAACATTATTGATAAAAAAATGGAACAGTTCATGGAATGAAAATTTTCAGTGCATTCTCTCCTGGAAACCCCAAAGTATTTATTGCCCTTACATTCAGCAGGGAGGAGTTAAGCTGCAAAAGAATGAGCTCTTCATGCAATGCTTCTCCTTAACGTTTTATTGACTAGAATGGAATTCCTCATTTTTCCTTCTCCCCTCCTCATCACTCAACACAGCTTCGCAGGAGCCAACTCACTCAATCCAGCAAACTCATAGCATCCCTAACACCTCCTCCTTTCCCTTCACACACTTAAATCTTCACCTTCTTATCATTTAGTGAGAACAATTTTTAAAATTTTCCTATAGGTTTTGAGAGTGATGAAACGAACTCACCACCAGATTTTGTTCTTACAGACTCTTAAATCTTCCAAGTCTTTTCCTTTCATATACTGTTTTTATATTCTGGATTTACAAGCATTTTATCTTAGCTCTCCTGTTACCATCATATATTATGATGCACAGACTCGGGGAGACCTTCCCTGGCTTCACTGCAGCTCTGTAGCTGTTTGTATTTACCGTTACGGAAGTCAGATTTCAGGCTCAGAGACTTTGAAAACAGCTGAGGCAGGAAGCCTCATAGTGGTTTCCATGGAGGGTTTTTCTACCGTCTTCTTGCTTCTCTAGAAGCAAAAGATGGATGTACAACTGGACTACAAATTTGCACATTTTAGGAAAGCCCTGCCTTCCTGAGTAATTAGGAGATAAGACAGTCTTGTAATGTCTGCTGAACAACTGATGACTATCAGACTTGTTAAGATGATTTTTATCTTTGTTTCCAGGACTACTGTATCAGATAAACTCTTTCAGTTGTGATGAGGAAGAGGGAAAGGGGAAAAAGAGAATAGTGGGGTGACAAATAAGATTTTTTCACTGACAATTTGTCCTCTGCTCATAACTTTGTAAGATCTAAAAGAAGATGAAAGGTGTTCTCATTAAGAGTTAATATAAGTGGCTTTCTTGGCAGAACCAAAGGAAAGAACTATTAATATGCTGACCAATAACATATCTATAGATACTAGTCAAATGATAATAAACTATATTAGCCAAAAGAGTAATAGATGTGGATAGAAAGAGCAAGCCATGCTTTTGAACATCACTCTTTTCAGCTAAGACCACACTGTCCTTCATCTTATAGGTGGTTAATGAATGTAATTTTGGAGTAACAACGGCTACAAAGTAAGTGTAAATTCATGAGAAAAGAAACATAAACCAGTGAATTTACAAGATTCGATTATATCTACTATGAATCTGACACAAGAAAGAAACTCAGGAGCTGGTTTTAAATTGCATATGACTACAATAAAAGACAACCATTCTTAACTGGGCTGTTATCTGTATTCCAACATAGTGGCGCCTGTTATCATTCTTATAAAGTAGTGTCTGGAAGCCTTCCCTTTACAAACCTGTTTTTCAGGTGCATGCAGCCCTGCTGTTAAGCTGAGCCAGAGCCCACAATAGATTTAACTCATTTTCATTTGTGAGAAATACAT
Source organism: Burhinus oedicnemus (assembly GCA_008921705.1). Lineage (NCBI taxonomy): Eukaryota > Metazoa > Chordata > Aves > Charadriiformes > Burhinidae > Burhinus > Burhinus oedicnemus. Next base: position 532,591 of record VFFE01006750.1, on the reverse strand, counting down.
TCTCTGATTTTTTCATTTTATTATGAGAATATGAAATGTCATGGAATCTTATTGGTTTAGAAATATTATTTTTCAGGTTCATAATTACCACTCCCTATTTTTTTGAAGCAAAACTTCATAGGGTCCCACTCTTAAAAGTTATACCACATCTGCAAATCCACTGACTTGAAGATAAGGTAGGAAGACTCAGCCTAGGAGGAAAAGAGGGCATCACAGGGTTATGAAACTGAATCCTATTGAAAATCTTCCTGAATGATAAGGGCACATCCAGCTGTTTGTGAATATAAGCTGAAGAGGCTTTGATGCACTGAGTCTGAGATCTAATTGCTTATGAAAATCTGAATCTGAACTTTAACTTGTAGCATCCAAGCCATCATTTCTAATAAACAATATGAAAAACCACTAAACTCACACAATATCAGAGGAGTTTTATATTGGTATCCATCACTAATTTTGCATCCATCACTAGGATCTCTATCAAAGACCAATGATAATAAACTACTGGATCAGTAGAAACATATCTTGACCTTTGCTAATAGCCTTGTATAACAAATATCCTGTATTTTTACCTTAAAGGGCAGCTCCATTAAATGTTCATTCTTTCTTCTTTATTCCCAGCCTCTGACTCCACCCCTCCCGGCCTACCCACAAACATATCTTGCACTCGTCATGCATAGTGCCAGCAAAATATTACATGCCTTATTCCTGACCGTTAATTCTTCTCAAGCAACTCTGGAATAATCAGAGTCAGGAGGCTTTTGAGACCAGTCTACATCTGAGTCAATTCTACCAAGCATCTTGCAGGAATCGTACAAGCAGGTTAATAATGGGACAAATAGAGAAGTAACTCACCAGTAGATTACATGTACTTGCACATCTGAACAGCTAGAAGCTTTAACTAGTGTTTTTAACTGTTTTCCAGACAATTCCAAAGTGCTGAAGGGCACAGCTCATGGCTTGTACCTCTGTTAAAAACAGTGAGTCTCTGAACTCAGTATTTCACTTCTTTGGGCTACTTACATGACCAAGGTGCAGATCTAATTACACTTTTATGAATGACACCAAGAATCTGTGAAAGGAAATTCATTTCACGGCATGTGGCATTCTGTCAGTGAAGTGAAAGGCATTTTTAACTGAGGCATCGCAAAGACAAAGAGCCAGCTGGTGATAGGCTTTTCGTTTGTTCGAGTGGAATGTCACATGCTCTGAAATGCTGAAGCCCTAATAAAAAAAAAAAAAAAAAAAAAAT
>VFFE01006750.1:491496-530838 GCA_008921705.1 Burhinus oedicnemus | reverse complement strand
TTTTTTTTTTTTTTTTTTTTTTTTTCTTTTTTTTTTCCCCTCCAGTTTTTCCAGTTAAATAATGTTATTCAATCAGGGGAAGAAAACAAACTAAAAAAAATCTCTTCAAAATCTCCAACAACAGGATAAAAATACCTATTACTCCATTCAGTATCCTTCCTCTGGTTCTTTTAGATTTACAAAGATTAGTGGAAGTTACTATATATAAAAGGGCCACCAAAGTCAGACTGCATCTCAGTAATAAGACCCCAGTCATATTAGACAGAATTAGTTGGGTGAGTTTCAAAAGCCAATTCACTATATACAAGTTTTGGTCACTCCAAAAGCATGGCCAAATTTCATAGAATCATAGAATCATAGAATGGTTAGAGTTGGAAAGGACCTTGAAGATCATCTAGTTCCAACCCCCTTGGACAGGGTAGCATGGGGAACTGCACATAGCATGGGGAACAAACAAGAGGAGCTAAAGACACATGCATGCCTGGAAGACTATGATCTAATTGACATCACAGAGACATGGTGGGATGGCTCCTATGACTGGAGTGTTGGAATGGAGGGTTACAGACTCTTCAGAAAGGATAAACATGGGAGGTGAGGAGAGGGTGTCACCCTTTATGTCAAGGACCATCTGGAGTGCATGGAGTACGGGGACAGATGAGAAACGGACCCAGAGGTTATGGGTCAGGATTAAAGGGAGGTCAGGGACAGGTGGGATTACAATGGGAGTCTGCTACAGGCCACCTGACCAGGAAGACCAAGCGACTGAGGCCTTCTATAGCCAGATAGGAGCAGCCTCACATTCACAAGCCCTGGTCCTCTTGAGGGACTTCAACCACCCCAATGTCTGTTGGAAGGACAACACAGCAGGGCATAAGCAATCCAGGAGGTTCCTGGAATGTGCTGATGATAACTTCCTTCTCCAAGTCACAGAGGAGCCAATGAGAAGAGGCGTTATGCTGGACCTTGTTCTCACTAACAAGGAGGGGCTGGTGGGGAATGTCACGCTCAAGGGCAACCTTGGCTGCAGTGATCATGAGTTGGAGGCATTTGAGATCCTTAGGGCAGCAAGGAGAACATGCAATAAGCTTGTTACCCTGGACTTCAGGAGAGCAGACTTTAGCATCTTCAGGGATCTGCTTGACGGAGTAGAGTGGGATAAAACCCTGAAAGGAAGAATGACCCAAGAAAGCTAGATAATATTCGAGGACCAACTCCATCAAGCTCAGGAGTGATCCGTCTCAACAAAGAGGAAGTCAGGCAAAAACACCAGGAGGCCTGTGTGGATGAACAAGGAGATCCTGGACAATCTCAAACAGAAAAAGGAAGACTACATAAGGTGGAAGCAAGAACAGGTAGCCTGGGAGGAACACAGAGAAATTGTCCGAGCAGCCAGGGATCAGGTTAGGAAAGCTAAAGCCCAGATGGAGTTAAATCTGGACAGTGGCATCAGGGGCAGCAAAAAAGTCTTCTATAGGAAGACTAGGAAAAATGTGGGCCCACTCAGGAAGGAAACGGGAGACCTGGTCACTTGGGTCATGGAGAAGGCTGAGGTACTCAACCACTTTTTTGCCTCAGTCTTCACTGGTAAAGGCTCTGACCACACCGCCCAAGTTGCAGAAGGCAAAGGCAGGGACTGGGAGAATGAGGTACTGCCCACTGTAGGAGAAGACAAGGTCTGAGACCAGGTGAGGAACCTGAAGATGCACAAGTCCATGGGACCTAATGAGATTCACCCATGGGACCTGATGAGATTCACCCATGGGTCCTAAAGGAACTGGTGGATGAAGCCACTGTCCGTCATATTTGAGAAGTTGTGGCAGTGTGATGAAGTCCCCGCTGACTGGAAGATGGGAAACATAACCCCCATTTTTAAATCTCTGTGCCCGTCAAGATCATGGAGCAGATCTTCCTGGAAACTCTGATAAGGCACATGGAAGATAAGGAGGTGACTGGTGGCAGCCAACGCATCTTCACTAAGGGCAAATCATGCCTGACATATTTGGTGGACCTCTACAATGGCATTACAGCCTTGGTGGATAAGGGGAGAGCAACAGATGTCATCTACCTGGACTTGTGCAAGGCATTTGACACTGTCCTGCATGATATCCTGGTCTCTAAATTGGAGAGACATGGATTTGACCAATGGGCCACTTGGTGGACAAGGAACTGGCTGGACAGTCACACTCAAAAAGTTGCTGTCAACAGGTTGATGTCCAAGTGGTGAGCAGAGATGAGTGGTGTTCCTCCGGGGTTGGTACTGGGACCAGTACTATTTAACATCTTCCTTGGTGACATGGATGTTGGGACTGACTGCACATTCAGCAAGTTTGCCGACAACACTAAGCTGTGTGAAGCAGTCAACACGCTGGAAGGAAGGAACACCATCCAGCATGGCATGGACAGGCTTGAGAGGTGGGCCCATGCCAACCTCATGAAGTTCAACCAGGGCAAGTGCAAGGACTTGCACGTGGGTCAGGGCAATCCCATGCACAAATACAGGCTGGGCAGAGAACAGATCAAGAACAGCCCCAAGGAGAGGGACTTGGGGGTGTTGGTGGATGAGAAGCTCAACATGAGCCAGCAATGTCCGCTCACAGCCCAGAAGGCAAATTGCATCCTGGGCTGCATCAAAAGAAGCATGGCTTGTTGTTGCTCCCAGGGGAAAGATAGGGGTACGAGGGCTGTGATTACTGACTAGCAGGAAACGGTCTCTCAGGTTGTGTCAGGAAAGGTTTAGATTGTATATTAGGAAAAATTTTTTCACCAAAAGGGTTGTCAAGCATTGGAACAGGCTTCCCAGGGAAATGGTTGAGTCACCATCCCTGGAGTCATTTAAAAGATGTGTAGATGTGGTGCTGAGGGACATGGTTTAGTGGGGGACTTGGCAGATCTAGGTTAACAATTGGACTTGATGATCTTAAAGCTCGCTTCCAACCTAAATGATTCTATGATTCTGTGATTCTTTGAATTATTGGTAGACTGGAAGCACAGGAGACAAGGAGAAGTCCAACTCAAATTACTTAAAGAATATGAACACAAAGAAGTGAAGCTTCCAACAGTTGTGGAGAAAAGCTAGCAGAAGAGATAACAAGAAGAATTGGTACTTATATCTCTTTAGAAACACTGAAGTCTGAAGTGGCACTAGAATGTCAAAGAGGAGATATCAGAAAAATAACCTCATACTGATGATCCAATCTGGAATTGCTGAGGTAAAACTGTAAATATGAGTAATTCACTTTAAGGGAGTCATTCATATCCTGAGGTCATTAAAGGGAGAGGTAAGCAAAGCAAGATAAAAAGCAATGGACTATACAGGATTTTGAGGCAGTAGAAAGGGAAGGCAAGGTTGGGTAAACAATGATCAGATTAGGTAGAAAGAAAAAATATAAACAAAAATCTGACAACGGGAAGGCAGAAGTGTGGCTGTGTCAGAGACTGCAGTGAGGCAGGAAACAGTTTATTTATAAACCATGAGATATAAATATGCAGAATATTGCTTAGGCAGTTTGGGCAAAGCAGGGAGAATGAAATCTATCTGGGAATAAATCAGAGTCAGCTGAAAGAGAGAAAATGTGATTGCTGAGATCAGATTCACTAAGTTTTGGAACTGGGTGACTAGATGTCCTTTCAGGCTTTACTTGCTGGGTTAGGTGTTGGAGATGTAGCTACACCAGCAGGAATACTTTGAATGAAAGAAATGTGTGCAGAGGTAACCTATTCAATATGGACAGGTTATTAAGTGCAAAGCCAAGAGGACAAGGAAAGGCCCAGACTCTCTCCTTGAATCTTTAAAATGTAAACCTCATTATTTCATTATAGTCCCTGTCTGGTCCTTGATAGCTCAAGGCAGAAAACAATGCTACCTTTTAACTGCTCCTATGCACAGAAAGATTTTCCTTTAATCCATGCTCACAAGGGCAAAGTCAACAAAAATGCTCCTGTGCCGTTCCCCACTACTTTCTTTGTCAGGCAATTACTGTGAAAGGGGTAATATAATAAAAAGGACAAAACAGCTACTGTGTCTCTGGCTTGAACTGTAACTTCAGCTCCTTCAGATGCTTAAAACCTTTCCTAGGCACCCATGCTGTGAGTCAGCCTTGAGCTGGCTGTGCTGACAACTCTGGACATTTTCAAGGCAGTACAACAGTAGGAGTTTTTAAAGCCGCAACCAGGATTCCTTTATTTAGTTGTGTTTACTCCTGCTACCGTGTTTTGGATTAGTTTGATGTCAGAATAATTTCATGCACTAAATCTGCAATATATTGAACAGTGAAGTGAGGTAACAGCTGTGTTATATGGTTAACCAGAAATGTAAACCCATTACAATTCTGTTGATGTTAATGTTTTTGGACAGCAAGCTTCCCTTTGAAGAATGTGAATATCCATGAAACCTGCTTATTTTTTTCCTAAACACTGTCCCCTATTTCCCCCTTCACTCTGCATCAACTTCTTTAGGAAAAGGCTCCAAGTAGCTCTGGTCAGTGCCAAAGCTCTGAGGAACTTAATTTGGACGAGCGTTTAAGCCTATACATCAACTCCTACACTAACACTAACTCCTTATCAAGCAAATTATTAAACTTCCACTCCAAATATGAAATTCCATGTGGAGTCTAAAGCAAACTCTCATTTTAGGGTTTTATCCAGCAGTATTTGGCAGTGTTTTTCTCATTTGCTTAGTAACAAGCGATCTAAAACTCTTAAGACTTGGAAATTTAGGCCAGTTTCCATTCAGCACCTATTCAACACCCACTTGAGCACTTTCAGTAGGTGAGACTTTTGTTTTCAAACTCCTCTTCAAATAGAGGCTTTCCAGGGTATACCCCTGGCCTCAGTGTGTAAGAGGAGCCCTGTAATTATTACCAGTCCACTGACTGGTATCCTTCAGTTGCTTCCTTTGAACTCTCCTCTGCCAACAAACTACTTGACAACTACTAGAAACCCTTTTTGAGCTGTGAGGATTGCTCTGGCAGTTGACTGCGCCTGCAGAAGGTCTTTCAACCCCTTAAAAAAAGCTCAATCTTGCTACGTTGATGATGAGAGCTAAGAGGATGAGAGGCACAACCAAGGAGGCAAGAACCAGGGGGTGTTTGTGGAAGACACTCCTGAAGAGTGGGCCATGGGAGGGCCATAAGCGACGCAGGGAGAGGCTGTTTTCCCTGCTAGTCAGTAATCACAGCCCTTGTACCCCGATCTTTCCCCTGGGAGAGACAACAAGCCTTGCTTTCCCAAGTTGGGCAGAGAGGTCATGGCCTTCCTGGTGCCCCCAGCACCTTCTTCTGCTCTGCAGAGCTGCACAGCTGGCTGCGCCTGGAGTCACCGCTGGCCCGTCACCCCAGCACAGCTCTCCTTATTGCTATGATGGCACCACCAGGGTTTAAGTGCTAAGGCAATGCCGTAAACACAGCCGCGTTTCGTGAAGCCTTTTCATCTATTCTATCATCCCCCAAGTTCCCTGGCTATTTCTGATGCTTTAAAACCAAATAGCAAGTGGCTATCCAGGGAGTCCTGCGCCGTGCAGCGAGGAACGTCGGAAATATGGCTTAGCTTGGGCTAGCCCGGGCTCGCTGCAACAGAGCAGAGGTACTGCTGTTTGCTTTTAAATATTAGAGGAGACACTTTGCCTATCATCTCACCAGATAAACATTTGGCCTTGTTTTGTACTGATAGAAGGGTTTCCTTGATGCAAAAACAGATTATGTAGCACTGCTCAAAGGCCCAGGAGGTGATAATGATTTAAAGTATCTGCCATAAACAATCACTTAGCCACAGCCGGGGGCGAAGGGAGAAGAAAACATTAGCAAAGCGAGAAGTGTCAGATTCCATCCTGGCAGGGGGTGGGAAAGCGATAACATCCTCTAGGCCACAGCCTCTGCCCATAAACACCCCCTTTGAATTGGTCAAGTAAGCAGAGAGTTGTGCTGTCCACCTTTGGCATGGCTTCAATAAATCAGAACTACAGAAAGACGCTTGACAGGCTTTTAAAGTCGATGGGGAGCACTACGCTGAGGGAGAAGATGTTTTCCCCACACTGTAAGATTTGGACTTTCCAAAAAAGACAAACAAACAAATCAAAGAGCCCCTTTCACAGATCAGGATGAAAAATTAAAATCTCCAACTTTTTTAGTACCAGTAAATAAATACAAATTGGAACAATGAAAGTGTTCTGTAACTATCAGAAGTATGTATTTTGATTACAATACTAATTTTTCACCTTCTGTTTTACTTAAAGGCTGAATTTCTAGCCCAAAAGTTATTTGTTCTAAAATACATGGAGGTTGTTTTGTTTTGTTTGGTTTTGTTTTAATTTACAGAACATTAAAAGAAAATTTTCTGAGAGCTCTTTCCCCAAATACACATTTGGGCACATTTATGAAAATAATACATTTTCCTTTTATGTCTTCAGCATTCGTAAGAAAAGGCCAAAACTGTCCATTAAAAGTCTTTGACTGGATTCACTGTCCCTCTGTGCTGCCGCAGCAATGCCCTGGCTCCGGCCGACTCCTCCCGTACAGGCAGATGACTTAGTGATCTCCAGGACACACGAGGTCAGGTAGGGACATACAATCATACAGCAGCTAATTCCACTTTGATGCCAGCAGCAGGAGCAGAGGTGATAGCTGACCTCCTGGCACAAAGTTAGCCAGTCACATTTTTTAGAACGAGCTTGAACTAGCATAGTGACTGGCACAGTAAGGAAAACAGAAACACAGACTATATCAGTGTTTTGCTTCATATGATTGCAGCATTTTTGATCATGTATTAAAAGTGTTATAAATAGATTTATCATCTCATGAAGTCATTGTCCATGTCCTTTGAACCAAACAGCTTTGGCTGCCCAAGTTGAGAAAAAGTAGAATTAAATGTTTATTATGCCATCTGATCGTAGCTCTTTCAGTTATCTACAATTGGACTAAAAATGTTTGATAGGAAATATTTTGTAGGAAAGTGCTCCCAAGTAAATTAATAGGCAGGAAGTTACTGTAGATATATCTGCTGTGATTATCAACGCAGAAGACTAGTATGAAAACTAGAAGGGATTGTCTCTTTGTGCAGGGATTCCTTTACACAGAGACTTCCCCAGGACTCATCGCAGCTTATTCAATAATTGCACAGCTATAAATTTCCTGTCTGTCTTCTGCAAAGAATCATATGGCTGCAGGCCTATAGGAGGAAACCCAAAACTGCACAACACCTGCCCCAATTTTACCTGTAAGTAGCTGTAGATGGTTTAGATAACGACAAGTGAGTTCCCCTCCTTTACTAACAAGATTTATAGGGAACAGGCTAGGCCCAGTAAAAGGCTTCATTGTCTGCAACTTGAATGCAAAAGTGCTTAGCTGTTAGACGTCTTGAGCCCCTGGAGTGGAAATCAGAACTATGTCAGCACAGCAGAAATTAAGTTTTCCAAAGGAACGTTTGGGGAGAATGAAGTACCTTAAAAACCATTGTGTACCAGGTAGGTCATTTACAACTGCCTTACAGAAATTGGAGCACAGGGTTGTATCCAGAGAAGTTTGATACTTGATTGAAGCCTACAAGTAGTCATCTTCTACTTCTTGACAGTCCAAAGCTCAGGACCTCATGAGAATAGATGTCTATTATGTTAGCTCAGAAGACTGAGCACGGCTGTAACCTTGCCTATCCAGCAAGCCAGTTACCTTTGAATGTGAAAGTCAAAGACAAACTTCAAAAAGCTGGTAGGAAGGGAATGATTCCGAGAAGAAAAGTCCTAAAGGTCCTACAACCTCAGTATGTGCTAAATTGAAGGGTGTCAAGGATGATTTAATGCAGGTAATGTGAATGGCAGTATCTGGTTTGTTTGCTCCTCTATTTTTATGTTATCCAGCAGTACTGTCATTATCAAGGAGGCCCTGTTGCTAGCAAGCTGTTGCAAATGCACCATGGAGATCTCATGAAGAGCTCAGGATTCAGAGAGTGGCCACCCCTCTATTTACATAAGAAGTCAACAGGAGATGTTATTGTTACTAGGACTAACACAGCTGCCGGGATGATGGAATGAGTTTTGTCTGTGTGTGTTAAATGCACTTTGAGAAGTAAGCCTTTCAGAGGAGACTGGTGGAAGTGTATGTGTAGCTCCACGGTGATACTTTGTCTTGGGAAGAAGCACTAAGGTGGGAGGTTTGGGTGGCTTAGGGTGTGAATGGCCTGCATATGAGAATCTTTAAACTATGAAAAAGCAAAGGGGTTTTTAGATAGTTCAATGTGTCTGTATCATCCTCCAAGTACCTTAAGTGCTTCTTATCTAGCTTTGAAGCTGTATGAGGCTTACGGTAGAAAGACCCCCAGTGCTTGGTATTTTATTTTGTGGCATTAATACTGTTTTGGGGTCAACAAGAGGCTTGATCCCAATTATCCGTTCCCGTGACTGCATGAAACACTGGTAAACCTCTGTTATATGTATTTCCATGTCCTGCAATACTTTAAAAGGCTGGCACTTCAGAGCAACAGCATACCACTATGATCCACTCTGATCCTTAAAGTAGCAGTTATTTAGTGTCACGTACTTTAATAACAAGCTTGTCTCTTTTTATGGTCCTCTCTTCTCTCATCATTTCTAAGGAATTTTTGCTAGACACGTTCCAATTCTGCTCTCAGAAAAGGCACTGTCCACAACTAATGGAGAAACTCATGCAAAGGCCGTCCAGTGAATTAAGTATCAACTATTGATGTGTTTTTCTTATCAGAAGAAGAGAAAACAGCTTGATTTTTAAAAAAAATTCATGGGGCATCTTCTTCAGAAACTAGTTTGTTGTGTCAGGTCACACAGCAGTACAATCATGTCTCATCTTCTGATAAAGTCACAGATTCATCTCCTTTAACGTCAGCTGTCTAAAGGTTAGGCATCTGGCCTCAGCTCATCATCTGGGCTCCCCCGGTAGTCTGTGATGAAAGACAGACTTCCCCTTCATCCCTCATATACATCTGTTCTTGGAGAAGATGAATTGTCCTTTGTAGGTGCCTGCCTCTTCGTAAACTACAGAGTACTGACATGACTGGTGCAGGCTCAATGCCTAACCCTTCGATAGCTGCAGTGAGGTGAGATGTATCTCACCTCCACATATAGGACATGATTTCCTACTTCTGTTTCTGTTCTTTCAACCTTTTGTAAGCCAACGTAAAGAATTTTTATTCTTCTCTGAGTCCCCATTTTTTTTGCAAGGATGTTATTCACTTCAGCTGGACAACCCTGATCCAAGCACATCAACCCGAGCTCAGGAAACTCTGCCTCTCATTATGTGTGGCACCTTCAGGTTTGGTAGGTTTCAGAGACTCTGCAAATCTATTCATTTTTGACTCTGACAGAAAATGTTATTAACCCTATGCATAATCAAAAGCAGCAGCAACAACAGAACCCCCAATAAACCCCCAGAAGAACAGAAGATTGTTCTAAACTGATAGAGGACTTTGAGATAATACCGTGAAAAGGGTCCTGCTGCATTCTGTCAGCTCTCATACCTTTCTGTTCTCTTCTTTGATAAAGAGTGTGGATGTTCACGTATCCCATTGTCCAGGAATCTGCCATTCAAATACGCATGACACTACCCCCTCAGGGCCAGTCTCAGGCAACCCCCCCCTTCCTGAACTAAAGGGGGAATTGAGCTTTTTTTTTTTTTTTAGTAAGAACTGCCTTGAGGGTCTGGAGAGCAGAAGAAAGAATTCAGGAACCTCCACATTTTCTTCCATTAACACCCGGACTTTTTTGCATGCCTGGTAAACAAGACGAATCTTAAAATCTATAATCTATGGATGAGATCGTGGCAGGTGTAAATGAATGCCTTTTTTCTGTGAGCCTGGATATTATTTCTTCAGTTTGCTGGTTTACTACTTTACTGGCCTACTATGGTTTAGATTTCAGTGATGAATGTGAACATATTTTTTTTTTTTAAGTTATAGTCTGATGATCTGTATAAATTGGGGGGGTTTGATGGTTTTTGTTGAATTTTTTTTTTCTGTTTTTCTGGCAGAGTAACAAGTGTTGGTTCTGATTGGCTTTTGTGTTTGATTTTCAGATTTCAACAGCACTAAAAGGTGCTCTGCACTTTTAATGAGCCAGCCACTTATTTATTTTAGTTGCTTAACTTCTGGCATCCAGCTTTGAATGCCTTGTTCAAGGATCAAAGTCACTGAATTTGACAGATCTAGCTCAGCTCTTTTTTTTTACTGGAGGTTTTATGCCATTACTCAAGTTGTGTGCACTATATATCAAAGCCATGTTGGTGGCATAGGTAAAAACATGTTCTTATAAAGAAAATTGAGCAGAATAAAACTTTGGCCTCTGGGGAGGCAGGAGGACATTCAGGAGTCTGAGCTCTAGGTTCAAACCCACTGTGGTAGCCACTTCTGTGGCTCTTCCAACCCACCCCCAGAGGGAAGAGGTGTTTCCTGGCTCCTCCTCATCTCACTCCTTGCTCCCAGCACAAGTATCACCACAGTTATGTGAGGTCAGGAATACGATGTCATGCAATTATGGGGTTAGCTGTCCCGGCACTTGTGTCATTGTAGGTCTTGAAGCACAGTCATCACTGTAAAAGTAGGATTTATAGATGTATAGGGCTTGCCTGATGAGAATGTCCCACAAAGCCACTCCAGACACAAGAAGTTGAAGATGATGATAAATGAGAATGGCTCCAGGAGAAACAGAAAACGTGAGATAAACATGGAGTTAGCTGCTGACGGCTGCTGCTTCTGAGGAAAGTTAGTTCCTGGAAGATCAAGGTGTTGCGGGGGAAGGAAAAGGTGTAGTGAGCAAATAACACAAGAAAGAGAGAGATCCTTATGAGGGAACTTCAGGAGGGAGAGGAGGAAGAGGGACAGAGAGATTCTTGCCTGATAACAAACAATATTTCAGTCAAAACTCCCTGCTTCTCAGACACCAGAAAATTCAACAGCAAAAAAACTCAGCCAGTTTTCATTGTTTCCATTGCTCATATCATTCCTTATTTAAGCGTCAGCCTTTTCATACAGCAGGATAAAAGCTCTGCTCAATGGAAGCCAGTAAGGTAGTAGCAAGCAGTGATTAAAACGCCCTAGTAAACTGAAACGGAGAAAGCTTTGATGGCAGTGTCTGTTGGTATTGTTTTCTGGGCATTCACCTTCTCTGCCCATGTAGTTCAAACATAAGGATATAATTCTGTGTTTGAGGTAATAAAAAACTTGCTGGAAGGCAGGCATCAGCTCAAACAAATCTCTGCTTTAATATGATCATCTGACTTTTGCTCTGGGGTTGCCTCTGTCAGTTCAAAGGACCAGTAGAGCCAGATCACAAAAAACTACACCCATCTCTGTAGACTACTGCTTATTTCACATTAACTTATCTCTACTATTGCATCTGCACTACAGTGACAATTATTACTAAGTAAATCTGTTTTCTTATCGAGGGATCTTTTGCAGATGGAGTCTCTAGGGTGAACTTTGATAGAAGTTCCCCCTTTAAAGAGCATCCTTGTAATGTCTCAGCCTTTCTGGTGGACCCAAGCCCCCAGTAAAGTTTTTCACTCAGTGGGAAACAAATTCAGTCTTCCCCTTTAGTCAGCTGCCTATTGCCCCAAAACGTGAAAGAACAAAATATCTCTGAGAACTACAAATCTCTGTCAAATTGCACTGAATTTGACAAATGGATTCAAAAGGTATTATGGGGAAGGGCATGAGACAAAAAGATGTAGAGATATATATATGTGATCCCATAAACTCACTTTTCTTAAGAGACTAAGCTAAAATATCAGTTTGTTTCTAGCTGAAGCTTTTTTCTCTCTAGTCCAGAGATGATCTTTGTAGTCAAGAGCATAACCTTCTGACCTCGGGCCACCTCCCTCACTAACAGCTGTCCCGTACAGCTAATCCTTCAATTTCATGAGCAGACCAAAATAAAGCCATAATTATGCTATTTGTATTTCTCCATTCTACAATTTTAGTCTGTCCCTAAAAGACATTCGCCAGATGTTTGAGAAAGATGCAGTATGCTCATGGACAAAATAGTTTTCCAAAAGGTGAAAACTACAAGGGGATAGAATTCACCTTTCTAAAGTGAACATTTTCACCTACACAATGGTATATTATTTAACATAGCCCTGTATTTCCAAGGATTCATAGCTTTTGTCTTCTCTTAGATTTACTTTTATAATCAGTGTTATGATTACAGTGTTGTGCTAGAAGCTGTGCAAACACAAATGAGAAAACGAAGGTCTTACTGTCTTAGCAGGGAAACAGTTACAAAGACGGTTTCCCTGCACATCCTCAGACAAAGCCAGGAGCATAATCCAAGCATTAGTTTCCATGTGACCAGCTACATAATAATCTCTCCCAACATTATGTTCAAAACAAGAGAGCAAAAGGCAAGTCATAAGATCTCTTCATGTTTTCCAATAATGATTCCTTGGTTTTTGTAGTTGGATGATGCTGATAAAATCTGCACAGAGTCTCTTTCCAAGAGTTTAAGGGCTGCACGCTAGACACCTTTCCAAGAAAACCTATTCATCTGCAGCCCACCGTATGGCATTGTACACACCAGCTTGGACGTGAGGACGGTACCGATACTTTAGCATCTTATCTGAGCAGCTCTGCTGCTCAGCAGGGCTTAGGTTAGCAACGCTAAGCTGACACAGATCTGCCGTACCCACTTCTGGACACAGCTCTGGACAGTTTGGCATCGCTCTGTTTCAAGAATGAACAAATCCACCCCATCCAAACTAAGCCAAATGGCCTCAGAAGGGGGAAACAGATGTTGCGTGTTTGAACACAAGAGCAGGGGTCCTCGCAGACAAGACTAAATTGTTTTGTGTGAACCTAACCAGGTTTCGCATGGTCTGAGCTGCTGGAGACCGCGGCTTTCTGAGGAACAGTACGTGGAGCACTGCTAAGCTGTCCTTTGTACCTTAGCCTGTAATTAAGATAAACAGAATTCTTTGCAACAAACTGGCATTTTGGGGGCCCTGACACATTGTTCGTTACACATCTAAAAGCTTCACACATTTAGCTCCAAGGGGTAGTAAATAAGTTTTTAAATTGGCCGTGGCACACTGTGGCTGTAAATGTTATGTGCCAATACTTTACAGATTAGAAATGTCACTGACATTTCAGCTGTGAGGAGAAGTAGCTTCCCTCCAACGGTATAAATGACTTTTATACCCTGGAGAAGAAAGGAGTTGTTGTCCTGCTATTACAGAATAGCCATGGGAGGAGAGGGAGAAAGCATGATGGGGAAAAATAAAGTTAAGGGACATAGAATTGGCCAAGGGGAATGCTAACATCCATTTTATTGTGATCTGCTATGAAAGCCTTCTGTCTTTTGTCATTCCTCCCTTTCTGTGAGGAGTAACCCCTCCATTTCATTGCTTTTGCAGAAAATCTGTTCCCTCAGGGCTTGCTCTTGTAACGCACTGGCAGGTTATCTATGAGGTAGCCAGAAGTACAGAAATGAAGAAGTTTGCTTAGTGATTATAATTTATAACTTACAACTATGATTATAATAACAATAATGTTTCTGGCCGTTTCCATTTTGTATTTCTCTCTGTGTGCCAGAAAGTGGAAATGTAAAATGTCCTCGCTTAAGATAATGTTTCTATTTTTATCCCATTAATTTCAGCGGTGGTTTCTCTTCAGCTTCTATGAGAAAAAAAGGCATAAAATTGTACCCTTTTTTGAATGTCTCTAAATATTTTGTAATGCATTTTTAACTTATGGAAAAGGGTGAAAGCTACAAATAGGAAAACTCCAAATTCAAGTAGTTATTTCTTCTCCTGTCACTCTAGAGTCATGTATTTCCAATGTTTTGTCTAGCTTAAAAAAAAAAAAAAAATACATTTCTAGTTTCAAGCCAGTTTCCAGCAGAAGCCCAAAATAAGCAATGTAGATGGCAGAACACAGGAGCAATTGTAGACTGAGCAGATGGCAAGAGAAAACGCCTAAACGACAGAGGTGAAGGAAATGCCTAAGATAGTCTCCTATTTCAGTTTTCAGAGGATTTTCCAAGGTTCCGCACAGTGTTAGTCAGCACCCCATCATTTTCCTCCTACATACGGTAACAGTGAGTGAGTTAACTCCGAAAAACGTGTTTTCTCTGCTAGTTAGTAAAGGGCAACTCCACTGGAGCATCACAGTGACACAAAATGTCAAACACGCCTTCACTCCTACGTGGTCCACCCAGCCTTCCAGGAACGTAAGCAGCGTGCACACATCATGCAAGTGGGAGGTTTGTTTTAGCAAATATGTGGAAAGGACAAACAACTCAGTCTTTTTGGGAGCTTCCCCACTGCTTTTCATCTTCAGGGAAACAAAACCTTCCTAAAGTAAGAGTTGCTATTCCTTTCACAGAGGGACTTGACTATTATTTGGACCAGAAAGCTGGAAAGAAGGATGCCAGAGTCCTAATGTGTTTGTTAGGTTTGACCTGATGATGTTTGAACTACCTTGGTCAGCTTTGGCATTGCTGTCAGAGCTATGGCATATTATTATTGATTATTTTATTTCATTTATTTCAAAGGCAGCAGCTGTTAAGATGAACCGGAGTTCACAGCAACTACTGCAATCACGTTGATGTTCCCCTCAGTGGTGCAGTTTCGTTAAGAGAGCAATTTCCAGTTTCTTAGGGGACTTAAACAAAAAGACAACCACACAGCTGGGGACGAGAGCACTGCCCTGCCCTCTTGCCTGTGTGACAGACTCACTGCCAGAAAGCCGGGGAGATACTTTGGACTTTATTTTCTCACCTATAAAATGCAGTTATTCAGCTCTCTCCCACCTGCAGTGCAGGCTGGAGTCTTCCATACCCAGAAAGCTCCTAGGGAAGGGTCTGCATGTGGTTGGGATCTTCCCTGAACCACAGGGCTGCAACCCACTCTGTTCCTGAAAAGCCTTGGGCAATCTCAAGCTTATTTTGCTTGAAACCCACCTGCAGTGTGACGGTCTGGAGGGCTCACCCTTGACTCTGGTGCTGCTATTAATGGCCCAAAGCACATGCTCAGGGCTCTGTGCAGGGCAAGGACCAGAGCACTTGACACCAGACACAAGGAAAGTAAATACCTGACTCAAATCTAGCCCTGAGTTCTCGACACAGAGGGCAAGAGTGGGAAGAAGAGCAAAAAGAAATGGAATAGAGCATCTATTCATGCAAGAGCAAGGACTACAACTCAGATTTATTCACTTTCAGTCCTGTGTCTTCTACCGTATGCTCTTGAACAATCCAGGTAGACACTAGTGTTAAATGGGCGTTAGATATCTTCAAGGGCTTGATGACTTAGACACTGCTCACTGATAAGTAAAAAAGTGTGCCCTTTTTTTCTGGAGGAGTTAGCTGAGAAGTCAGTGGTCTGTTGTCCCAGATGAGAGAAATGTACGGATTTGGAAATTTCTTGATGAAATTCTGCCTACAAAGAATGAATGGAGACATGTATCAGAGAGTGCAAAGGTAATACTACAGGAATATTTTTGCTTATAGCTCAAAACAACCCTTTCAGCTAGCAGCAAATCCCAGACTCTGAGCTTCTAAAAATCATGCACAGTAGTTTTGTGCCTTCCTTGTTGCATTTTTCTTCAGCTTCCCATTATTTTTTATTGCTTTTTTATTTATTTATTCATTTACTGTTGCTTCTGGTCACAAACAGAATTATTCCTAACAGAGAAAACAGCAAAATCCTTTTACTTATTTGTGTCTTTTTTGTTGTATGCAGGCTATTATTTTCTCATTTTCCTGATTTCAAAAGCCTTTATCTGCTGCTTGTAATCATTTGTAGAGATAGCTAACATGTAAGGCCAGCTTGTGACAGTGTACGTCAGTTTGACAGGGGTCAAACCTGAAATTTTTTCAGTTCATTTTAGGTATGTATAATGAATAAAAAGTTATTTCTATTTGAAAACTTTCTATGGAAAATTTCACATAACAGTGTCTCATACTTTGTTCACATATGCGACACCTCTACAAACTCTAGAGCTATACAGTGTTGTAACCTACACGCAACCTTCACACGCTACTTCTGAAGATAGATATAAAACATATGTACCCTTAAATGTTATATTATACTGTGCTGAGAAGCAGGCTATATATGTTTGACCAATTAGTGACGCTTTAGTCAGCTGTGCTTAGTTAACATGTCATTAAATGGCCAACAACAACCACATAAGTGCAGATTGTCGGGATTTGATTATACTTCTCTTTTGTCAAATAAAGTTTTGTCAGACCTTTGATGTATCCCTAACTTTCTGATGGTTTCCATATTTACACCAGCAGGCACAGCAATTCTCCGACTGCTGCTCGGTTCCATGAGGGTACCACATCTTGCCTCTTAGGTCACCTGCAATGCTCTCTAGTAGGTTTATCCTTTCTCCATCTACTGACTCGAAGTGAAACTACAGGGCTGTGGATTGAACTTAACATGAAGGTGTACTAAGAAATTTATATCAAGAGAAAATATTCACGTTATTGTAACCTAATCAAAGGCAGAAGAGGTTTTCCACAATTTAGGGAAACAGTGTAGAAAGAATATAGAAAAGCCCAAATTTATGCTTTCCCTGCCAGCTAAAGCACTGATTGTCTTCTAGACCAAACAAAGCCAGCTCCTTGCAAGAGAAGAGAATTAAAAAATCTAATGTTTGGCAGGTATTTAGTATAATTCTGTTCAACATGTCATTTTGCAGCCACATCAATCAAAATATATACCTTTTGTGTCTTATTGTCTTTTGTCAGCTGCAAAGTCTAGATTTTCATGAGATGCTGACTCTTTTTTTTTTTTTTTTTTTTCCATCAACACTATTAAAAAAATCCAGCAGAACCAAATCCTCCAGGAAATCTGTGATGCAACTTCCAAGTATCATCAACACTGTTCCTCACCTGAAATCCAGCCCAAGATGGGTGGGTCTGTAGGATAAAACTTCAAACCAGTTGTAATCTGCCAGGAAGCCCCCCGGCGTTAGTGCATTCCCAAACTGTTATCTTCTGGTTTAGGAAAACACTTGTGGCTTAGTGAGAGGAATCAGTTTATGTGCCTTGGGACTACTTCTCTAAGTAAACCAAAGCACAATATTTTGGGACAACAGAGGGGACTTGCTTCAAATTCACGCTCCTGATGTGAATTAAAACAGTAATGAAGATGTACTTGGAGGGGTCATGAGGCCACACAGTAGAGTTTCTGTGACAAAAAAACCCCACAAGTCAGCTGCTGATGTAAAAAGGACAGCACTGTGTGTTGTGTAGTATTTTAAAATAAAATATCAGCAATTTTGGTTTGCCTTAATCTGCTGCTCTATAAATTGCGGTGGCTGAAGAGCCGTTTTGTGAGCAGCTCTTCTGCCTGCCATGCCCAACGTCCTGGGGCACAGTGGCCAGGCTTGGGCAATCCTCAGTCCTTTGGTCCCCATCCATGAATCAGAACCCAGAGGCAAAAATACTCTAGCTGGCATTTACATGCTGAACCAAAATGTTTCCAGGCTGGGATGTAAGAAGTGGGATGCTCCCTGAAGGCTGTTGGGAGCTGAGGGAAGGAGGAGAGCGTTGGCTCCCGTACCCTGTGACACCGAACACTTTCTGTGTCGGGCAGAGCAGCAGCAGTCTCTCTCCCCCTGCTTTTTTGCCCGTGTAGATGATTTCCTTAATGTAAAGGCTCCCAGGTCCGTGGCAGTTCTGTGTACATTTTTCTATATGAGACACGACCATAGCGGCGATTCCATATGCGCACTTTCATTTCAACTCCTAGAAGATTTGCACAGCTGAATCCCGTATGTTTGAAAAGTGAAGTTTTTACTGGAAACACTGTCATAACCTTAACCGTAGCAGCATGAATGATGCTTCTATAGCACTGAGGTAACTTTTATAAGGTAAATAAATTCCTGTTATTGATGTATGTTACACAGGGTGCCTTACCCAAGGGATGTAATTACTTTGGAGATATTTTGGCTCCTTCTGTTTGAGACGACAACTTACTTTTACTGTAAATGTAGAGATGTGTATATTTATTGTCTTTGTGTGTCTCTTTCCACATTACTCATATTCTTGACGGGGGATGACAGTAATAAGATGTTTTGTTAATGTTACAGCTATATGATAGTTGGCTTCCAAAGAGCACTCAGCCAGTGACTCACACACCACCCCAGCAGGTGCACTACGAAACGCACATTTTCCCCACTGTTTTAGAGGCCGTTGTATTAAAATACTGAAATGAGCTGGAACAACAGAACTGACTTACAGTACCCTGTGTTTCGGCTGCAATTCTGTATTGGGATATTAAAGGGATGCAATCGTGAATTTCTGGAATAAAATCTTTTTATTATTGTTATGGTACACATGGGTTGGTTTTCATTACCACATTCAGAGGAAATACAAATTAAATGTTTTTCTGTGGGCTTCTGTATAGAAAAAGACTGCAAAGTCTTGCAGTTTAGCAACATTAAGGATTTAGTTTCCAAGTAATAAGTTCCCAAGCGGTCTGAATACAAAAGCAAATAAATAAATCAACATTGCCTGAGAATGTTTATTAATCCAGTTTAATATAAGCTATAGACAGACTCTGATATCATCTCACAGCTTGCTCATAAATTGTTTGCAAGTATGCAACTTGCCTCATTAAATTGCTAGATGACATGTCTACTCTTTCCTAAGGAAAATATAGAGCACATGGAAAACAATGTATTTTAAATGAAGGCCAGATTGAACGGTGTGTGTGTAAACGAGGGCAGCTCAAAATATTCTAGTTTCATAACCATGTGTATTTGTCTACACTGTGTATTTGGCATAAAAATGGGCTGGGTCTGATACCTTACATTGTCTCCAGCTCACACTTTTAAAGACTTCTGCCTGGGCTATGTTGATCTCTGGTTAAGGTTTGGAAAGGTCTGGTGGCTCCAGAACCGAAGGTGTGCCGGTCCATGTTAGCACGGGCAATACAGCTGTCATGGCTGTTTAGGAAACTGTTTCTGACAGCCTGATAGGTGTTAGCTGTTGCTTTCCTCCTCATTGAGTAGCTGGGTGGCAAGCGTGTTCCTGTTCCCTTAAGTTTTGGGAGATTTAAGAACCAGGCAGCAGAGAGGACAAGGAACTGGCCCTCATATGATCATTCTCCAGTCTTGGGGGGACAGTGCTGGAGAGTCCCCAGAACTGCTAACGAGAAAGAAAACATGAGGGAGAGATCCTCATGAATGTTTTCGTGTTGCCAGCACGCTCTTGAAAAAGATATATAAATTAAGGATTTCAGAACAGGCCACTAAGCAAGAAGGCGACTGGACACAAATAGGGAGCGCAGTAGTGATGCAACATGTGCAAAAAGCCCAGTGTGCTTGAGAGCCATAAGATCTATTGCATATCAATCGCTTATATTGCACATAGATACAGTAAGTCAAAGTCCCATGCCAAGGAAGGATCACAGCATTTAGCCCTTCCCTGACACCAGAACATGTCATGTAGCCTGTCCACAAAGGCTGACCATCTTTGGGCTGGAGTTAGCCAAGGCCTTGTAAAACCTCGAAGCGTGAAAGTTGAATCATTAGGTTTTTGGGGGTTTTTTTGTACCTAATTACTCAAGTATGTAAAAATACGTCATACTGACAGGAATTCATAGCTAGGACTCCGCTTTCTCAACCAAGTATCCAAATTAAGCTATCAACAGAATTTCCTTTCTTACCACACAAAATTTGTGCTTCTTTCTGAACAGTGTCCCAGACTCTCCAGGTAAGATGTAGAGTGGTGTTGCCAAGTCATCTGTTTAAGGCGCACTAGCAAAGTAACAGGTTTTGCTGTGAATCCCCTGAGATCTATCAGAAAACTGAACCCAGATGTCTCATTAGAGGTGAGAACTCAACCCCATGTTTTACAAGAAAAGTAGCCACCCCTAGACACACATGTGAAAATAAAGCTGCAGTCCTCTACAAAACTTTCAGGTCAAAGGTGAGCTGCAGTTCCAAGTGAAGAATTTTGGAATCAGAATTTTGAATTTTAGCCCTTACCATCAACTTGTGTCCTGTTTAGATGTTCAAGTCATATCTGGTCTAGTCTATAGGTTAGTTTTGTAGCTAAGACAGAGACACTCATTGCTGCAACTCAACGGAAGCATGCAGAAATTCAGTTAGCCCAAGACGCTTGCTTATTTTAGGAGGTTATTTGATAAACTCAAACTGCATTTGAACACTTTTCTTCTCTATTAGTGTGCATCTGGAGTCTCTGTTTCAGGAATCAACTTTGTCTTTTTGATCTAGTAATATATTTTTGTTTTTTTAAAGAAAGATTTGATGACAAATTACACTTGTTAACACAGTACTAGTTGCTTCAAGCTCATACAGTTCCTGAAAAGTGTGATACACATTTTTAACAGCGTCCTCCGAAAGAACCGATATATGTACAAGGCTGATTGACTGCATTTGCTTTGCTTTGGTCATCTTGCCCACAGTACTGCTTATGTAGGTGTTATCTCCCAACCTTTTCTGGAAAAAGTGTGTTTACTGACACAGGGACCACCTTTACCACATGTTTGCACAGCACATGCATCACACCTCATAATATACTCTGCCTGCCTGTGCTGTACCCCAACATGATCACCCTTAATTCCACATCGTGTTAGCAGAACATTCAGTGAGTTCTGAAGACCTTTGCACCTTCAGAGAAGATATAGCTGGTGATTTTTATCTACACGTCAGGTATAGCTGTGTCCCTGAGCCAACGTACACACAAAATACATAAAAATTAATGTGTACTTGATCCTGGTGTTGGCAGCAAAGAGGCAGCTCCTCTTGGCTCTTATTTGGAAACTTTCAGCTAGGCATCGATGTATGCTCCAATGTAAGCTTCCCAGAGTTACTGTAAGAATTTTGTTAACCACAAACTGGTCTTTGGTTCGTTATTCATAGTTCCGCCTGGTCTTGCAACTAATCATACAGGCAGGACCATTCATTGGATTTGTTCATGACAGTACTGGCAGGATCACGACATCGGGTTGTGAACTCCGAAAGGCATGGACTGTGTATCATTCTGAGGACTCCACTCCTACAACGGACTGTGCCAATGAGCATGTATGTGCACCCCATAGACTTCACTTAAGTTTTTCATAGGACCATTTCACTCTACTGATTTGCTTGTCTTGTGGTGTGACGCTTCTTAGAATGAAACAGATATTTGGGATTGGATTCCGCTGCCTAAATCTGGGTGTCTTTTACCACCTGAGGTGCTAGATGGTGTCCAAGACAGGAGCAGAAAAGTCATGGGCCCCTAAGGGACACCTGCAATCTTCTGCAGGGACAGCAGGAGATCAGGCAGGATACCCTGGAGCATCACAAATGACACGAGCTTCCTGTGAGTAGCCAGTGAACCAAGCCAAGATCCTGATCGCTTAGTGCTGCTGATAGAGCTCATCAGCTGACCAAAGAAGGTGCATGCTTTAAGGAGAGCTGCATAGCACCTTGGATGACGTGTAGTAGATCACTAGTGGTGAGAGGGTAAGGTCCAACACCTACTTTCAGACAACTCCATTGAGTATCTTGATCTGTGAGCTGAACCCGCGTCCTGAAGCTTCTTCTATTCATAATCTGTACCTGCATTAAGCAAACATGACACATTCTACAGGAATTGAGTTAATGTTGCAGTGTAACACTGATTATGAATCCTCTTCATGATTTCCAAGTGTACAGCACCACTTTTAAAGAGAGAGCCAAAGTATTATATGAGATCTTGGGTTTATATTGTGTACGTGAATGTGTCTCAACTCCAGTATTTAGAGTACTTTATATTTTTCTGAGCAGGTCAAGTCCTGTTTTTGAAGCATACTCAGATGTCCTCTGGTAGATCTACCAAAGACACTGAAGGAGACACAACCTAAAGCTGTCTGTGACTGTCTGTGACCTAGTGTTCATCATCTCTGTAACTGAGATGTGGTAAAAGATCAGGTGGGAGCAAAATGGGCTGAGTGGCTTTGGGGGTTGTAATAAGCTGGGTAAGGGATGCTTGTGTGGCATTTTCTGATGTGGGAAGGATAGCCAACTTGATGAGAGAGTTCGCAAAAAGCAGCAGGAGGCAGTGGTATCTTAAACTACCGTTGCAACATCCAAAAAAGCAAGACTGATTATAGTCTCCAGTTCTAACCAGATCAGGGCATGAACCAGCTTTTTCACAGCAAGTTTGTGCAACAGCTCACACAAAGACATACTGGCCTCTTACCGGGAATCCCAGTACCTCCCACCCGTGCGATACACAGTGTTTTGGAGTGATTAAAAGACTAGGCCATCTAGACTGACATTCCATAGGAGTTTTCCTCTGCTGCCCCCATGACTTCAGTACCTGCCACCTCCTCCTCTTTTTCTGGGACTGCTTGCTCCTGCTCGTGCTTCACGCACTCATTTTCTCAGGCATCTGTTGGAATGGATGGATTGTGAATGAGAGGTAGGAAAAAAGTTAAAAGTGGGGTATGTATGTGTGTGTGTATGTATGTATGTATGAAAGTATTTATTTTTCAGAGATGACAGGTAAAGGGATGGCAAAGGACTGGGAGCAAATCATGGACCGGAAAGGAGGAAAGAGGGCAGAAGCAAAATTGCTTCAACACCCGTGCAACCACTGCTGCCCTGCTCACAAGTTGCTCTCCCCGAAGCCGTAAGCTACATCAGCCAACGTCCCTGCTTTTCTGTGGCTAATTTCATGATTTAAACTCTGGGTTTTCACATCTCTCTGCACTTGCCAACAAGAGGAGGGCTGTAAACAGGCTGGAAAAGCCCTGCACACTACAGGGTTTACTATTTGTAATAGCTCTGGTATGTTTGTATTTGGAGATTAATTTTACAAAGCGAACTAGAGCATGCTTTGTGTGTTTGTGCTTATTGCTCCCTTGGCATGCATTTTTCCCCACAGTAAGTGCCTGAAGTAAAGTAATGCATCTACATTCCTACCCGTAATTTCTGCCCTCCTCATACTAGCCTTGCATGTGTGTCACACAGAGGGTTTGTGCTGGCCGGAGAAGTCTGCTCCTGTGGTTTCAGTGGGGTCCCCTTCTTTCAGCTTTTTGCTGAGGCTCAGCACTGCGGGGAGGTGTCAGCCCGTGCCGCGGGACGCGCCAGGCCACGAGATGCTGCTGGATGCGACTCCTGACTCAGCAGCGTGGCTGGGCGGACACAGGGCTTTGTGGTCACCCGCCCTGTCCCGGTGACTCAGGCAGAGATAAAAATTCATTCTCTGCCTGAACTCCGGTGTTTACAGCCTACCAAGCTCCAGCCTGGAGCATGCCGTAAATCTCAGAGAGCAGACCATAAATGAAAAAATGCAGTCCAGTATCGGTCCAAGCAGGCCTCCTAATACTATAGTGCTATGTTTCAGAGTATGGGAGTATGTGGTGAGCAATAAAAACAGCTTACGCTCATCATATTATCCATCTCTCAGCTATAAATCTTTTTCCTGTAGTAGCCAAGACCACAGCCTGAAAGCGCTGCACAGTAAACTGGATTTGCAGGGCAGTGCTGCCACTGGGGTTTGTCAATGATTCCCGTTTCCCATCTGCAGTCTCCAAGCACTGAAGCAAACTTATTGTCTTTTCATTTGGGAAAGTCTTGGTTGTTTTATTTTTACCATAATTCAAATTTTTTTGGTTGTTACTTGTATGAAAATAGTATTTGTCAGCTATGCTGAGGGTCTCATGATATTAGGAAATATCTGTGTATTGGAAATAAGAGCCCATTATGCCAAGCACTCTCTGAGTGTAATAAAGAGACTGTAAAAGTTCAGGAGCACTGATTACCTAAACGTAATAACAGATGGCTGGTGAATGAAAGAAAGGTAGTGAATCAACAAAATAGCAGCATGAAAACAGTGAAGCAACAATCACAGTACTCTCACAGCCTAAATCCTGAGTTACTGTAGAAAAAGTTTATCTGACCAACAGAGTATGTACAATATTACTGAATTAGGTTGCTCCAAGGGCATTTGCCTGACTGTGTCACTACAATTTGTTTGAAAGCGGGACATCTCTCCTCTCCCTCCCTCTAAAAATTATTTATTCACTCAGTATGTGGGTTTGGGGATCTAAGGCAGTTTGTAAATTGGACTTTCTTCAGTCAAGAAATAGTAATAAATTTGGAGATGCTGAAAGAAAATACTTTGTTTACTGCTAGACACAAAAGAGCATTTCAGAAAGCTGAGGAAGGGGAAGAGATTTTATTCCCTTGTAGCTGAGTGCAATAGTGTAGTAATCAGGATGCTCACCTAAAGTGCAGGACATTTTATCTTGGATGAGAACAAAACCCAGATGTCTGGCTCCTCTGTAGATACTTTATCATCAGTTTATAGGTATCTTCAGGCTCTGGTCCAGTGAGAATTGAATTCTCTATGAAGAATTCAGCTGCATCAGTAGGGACCTCTGCAAGATCTTTGGTCCATAGTACTCTGCAGCACACTGTTTCAGACTGCTGCCTCTCTGGATGCTGCCCTACAGTGAAGTTTTCACTTTAAAATTTGCAAAGCACCTACAACAAAAGGACAGCTTTTCTGTGACTAAAATGGTCAAGCATAGCTATGGCTGATGGGTTGCCTTGAGGTCCCAGCAGGCCTTCAGAATTTAAATTAGTTGCAGGTGGTGACAATAGGCAGATTCACTCTAGCTATGGCCTGGCTCCATCGAGTTTTTGGCTTGCTTCTCCAAGGCTTTGGAATCAGGCGCTTCCTTTCAGCTACCCACTATTCTCTGAACTCCACCCTGCCCTGGACATCCCTGGTCATTCTCAAGCACACAACGCTTCACTGAAGACTGATCTTGGAGAGATCCTTTAGAAGAGAGTCAGGGTCAAGGTTTTTTTGTTCTAAGAGATATAGAAAGACATATTAAGACACTGCTAAAGTCTCCCACAAAATGCCAACAGAGAGCCCCTCACCACATCTGGTGTTCACCATGTACAACACTGAAAACTATGTTCATAATAAGGCTGCTTCCTTGTTTTTCTCCTAAATCATTTACTTTCCACTATAAACACGATGAGGTCACGGCCTGGTTTTGTGGCTCACGTCGGGTCCCCTTCCTTCCATTCCTATCTTAGACTCTTCAGGGCTGTAGGCGCACATCTGGACCCTCAGCCTGCTGGTGCCAATGTCTCCCTTCAATTTAGCCAGCCACACGTGGGCACACATCCCTCAGTGGTTGCGGTCAGCCCTCGCAATGCCATGGCTTCACCCCGTGATGCTACTGTTCAGCTGAATCAAGGGCCTCTGGCTGCCGTATGGGCCTGAACAGATCCGGGCTGGAAAGTTAAATGAAGCCTTAGCAAAGGCGAGTTATTCATGGATCGCCCAGTTATGCTGCAGTCAGAAATTTCCGAGTTCCCACGGGCCTCCCTAGTACACGTACAATGCTGGCGCTTTAAAATGTCACAGCCGACAGCCAGAAAGCAAGGTTTTTAGGCATGCTGGACCTGTTCCCTATATTTTCAGTTGAGAGTGCCAATCACTGTGGTATCTAAGTACTAGCTGTCCTTTTGAACAGCGTATGTCACGTAAAGAGGGATCCATCTCACTTATATTCAGCTTTCTAAAAGCTGCTTGCTCTCGCTAGGTCACCAGGCTCCCTCTGCAGATAAGGTGGAGAGACAAACCTGTCCGGAGGGTTAATTTTCACATCCATTTTTTTGCCCCTGCCTTGCAGTGGAAGTCAGGGCAGGCAGGAGGCTCATGAGAGCTGTTGTTCATGCTTCGGCTGGATAGTTTCGAGAACGTTGAATGAAAGTAGGAGAGAAACTCAGACTCAGAGTGCAAGGCACCTGTACCACAAACAGTTAAAGAGCCCTTTTCCTTTGATATATTGCTGTCTTGAGATCCAGTACCGCAAGGTGCTGTGGAGGGAGGGACTTCTGACAGTATGTATTTGAGAGATCAGAAATAGCATGTGTGAGATCTAATAGCCAGAAGCAAATCTTAGGCAAATTCAGACTAGAAATTCACACAGGCATGCATTTTTAGCAGTATAAGTAACCATTGCAACAGCTCGCTGAAAGATGTGGCAAATTATCTAACACGTGAAATCTTCAACTTATGAACAATGTCTAAGAGATATGTATGCTGTAGCTAATACACAAATTACAATGTGGGAGTGAATGGGGGAGGTTCACTGCTCTATACCATACAGAGAATTACATTTGAAAAAATAGTGGTCCTTTCTAAACCCATCTTCTAAAATTCCCTAAGTGTACAGTGCCCAATGATGTCAGTCAGAGTGGGAGTATGCAGAGCTTCAAAGAATTAGGGATCCAAGCCTTCTGAAGCAGAGAGGTGCTTGGTATGCCTTTTCTACCAAGTTGGGCATTTCTGGCATTGCATACTTTGTAATATCCTTTCTTTCACAATTTTGCCCTCATTTCTAAGAAAATGCATTCTTGTAGCAGTGCCAGAAGAGCTCACAAGCAGAGTGGAGCCAGTGAATTTTCTGCTTTTTTCCCCCTTTGCTAAACCCCAACAGATCTGATCATGTTGTAGGATCAGGACATGTCACCTGAGGAGGATGGCTGCAGTGGTAGCTGCAACACAAACTAGTGCTACACTTGATGGCCTTGAACCAAAGGCAGTGGAAAGATGGGATGTAAGCTGTTCAGCGGTGACTGAATGACAGGTAAGCCCCTTATTCTGAACAGAACCCTGCTAAAGATACAAAGATCTACATGCACACAAAGTACAAGTTCCTCCCCAAACAGAAAAAGCTACAAGTTTAGCTGCAAACTTACCTACTCCCACTCTCCAGCATTCCACAGGGAAAAAAACACATACCACCCAGTGGGATCTTGTTTTTCCCTTGGAGCTGATGATGTTATCCCCTTATTCTGATTCCTTTGCCAACTGCCTATAGTTGCCTATGTCTAAACATCCCCCAGTTGGTGTGTGCCAGTCACCGGAGTCCCTAGAGTCCCTCTTGCCCCTGGCATTTCCCATGATGTATTGCCACAGACCCAGAGATACAAAGCTTCCAGTGACCCCAGCTCCGGGAGAAATCCCCTGGTGAAGGCTTCCACACCTGGAACTTTCTCAGCCGCTGGATGGAGCAGATGGCCAGGAGTCAAGACACTGCGTTTGGTGGAAGATGTTCACCAAATGTTGTGACCAGAAGATTTGAGATTTAGCTTTCCAAAGGAACAGAGTCGTACCACAACATTTCCGAACAGCTCCAGTTACAGCTGTGTAACACTAGCCAGTATTCAGAAGCTGTGCCAGGAAGCTCTCCACTTTGCTACACTCCTTTATTAATAGCATTTTGCCAAGCTGCCCTCTGGGACAAAATTATTATATAGTGGTTAAATGTCTGCTAGTGGAGGAATGCTTTATTTTGCCTTTTAACCACAGTCTCACTTGAATTCCAACACACAAACTAGAAGGTACCTGGGATGCATTATAGCTGCAGCTGGCTAGCTTTTCTGGCCCTACAAAAGACCACAGATAAGACTGAGATTGATTTATTGATCTCTTCTCCCTCCCACAGCTTATACAAGCAGTGGCAACAAGCTACTCCTACACGCACACCTGCATCTCGATTTACAGCAACCTCTTCCCAACGAATGTGCAATTTCTTTTTTTTCTTCCCACATAAGTACCTTGTTATCTGATGTACACCAAGAAACATTTAGATCACACCCATCTTTTCTTTAGCTTTCCAGAGCTCCTAGCAAGAGCACATTATCAATAATCTGGCAGGAAAACCCTAATATGAACCATGTTTATTGAAGTAGAATAGAGAATATCTAAAAGAGAATCCCATTTTGTTGTACACTATGAGTGGGTGAGTGGCCTGAGTTTGTCCCACTGCTGATGTCTTTTGTGCGATGATGTCCTTTTATAAAGCAGGTCTGAGACTGCTTTGTATGTTTCTGGATAAATACTTAGTAGTCATTACTGTGAGAAGGGAAAAATAAACACCAAAACCGACACACAGTGAAAGACCAACCAGCCAAGTGTTTCTCCTAGTGGCACAAACTAGAATGAACAATAAAGCCCAGGCTGCATGTTCCAAAAGCAAAGGGACCTAATACAGATCCCATGTGTCTTTTAATGTGAAGGATAAAAACTACTGCATTTCCCTCCTGTATTGAAATATTAGATTATAAAAAATAATGACTAAAGCAACAAGATGTAGCCAGAGGGAAGTTCTAGGAGAGGTTTCTGTTGAAATGAAACAGACATCATACAATGCACAGTCCTTGTCTGAACCTTTTAAAACATGATTTTCAGCTTGTTCACACACTCAGACTACTGGGCAAATGAATTGGACCAATTAAAAACTACTATCCTTTGGTGTTTAGCTGTTGTACAAATGTAGTAATATTTTTAAGCCAAATAAATCTCATGACATATGCTTACTGAATTCCAGATCTTTGTGGCTTTTATTTCAATTGTATGAAAGCAAGGAGCACCTCGCATATGAGGAAAGGCTGAGAGAGCTGGGACTGTTTAGCCTGCAGAAGAGAAGGCTCAGAACGATCTTACAAATGTGTATAAATACGTGAAAGAAAGGTCCAAAGAGCACAAAACCAGGGTCTTTTTGGTGGTGCCCAGTGACAGGACCAGACGCAATGGGCACAAACTGAAACACAGGACATGCCAGCTGAACTTCAGGAAACATTTTATTTATTGTGAGGGTGAGTGAGCACTGGAATAGGTTGTCTAGGAAGGTTGTGGAATCTCCATCCTTGGAGGTATTCAAAAAACCATCTGGACACAGTGCTGGGCAACTGGCTCTAGGTGGCTCTGCTTGAGCAGGGGGGTTGGAGAAGATGACCTTCAGAGGTCCCTTCCAACCTCATCCATCCTGTGATTCTGTGATTCTGTGAAGGTGGTTTTAATGTATGAAGTAATTTTTTTCATTACTCTAGTGTTGCAAAGGGGGAGACTAAAGGTGCATCTACACTGTTAAGTGATTCCTGCTTTTTCACCCTGAATCCTTGTCTTAGCGTTCACACACACCATATGAACACGCAAATGGTCTCTGTGTTGGGCTGAATCTAGTTTTCTTAGTGAGGAAACCTAGAAAAGGTATAAACGATGATCAGTCTATGCTAGGGTCCATACTCCATGTATTTCACATGTATCAGATGTGACTTTCGGCATGCTCTGGTCTTGTGTTCTCCCAGATCAGTCAGGAGTATGAAATGTGCTAAAAATTCTTATGTTTTGACAAAAGAGAAGCAGATGTTTCTTGCACTGTCGTTGCGATTGGTTGTTCATTGCATGGCTTCTGATAAGAAGTACAGTTGCAGTCTTATTGTCCCAAAGGACTCTGACACAGGAATAGATGTGCACAAGCCAGTTCACGGAAGTTGGCCGAGGGAGCTCTTTGGTATGGCCATCACTTTGGACATAGGCTAAGAGAAAGTGACCTTTAAAGTTTCTTTTTTTGCACATGTAAAATTATGTCATACCCTTTTTGCTAGTAGGGAATACATGTGGAAGTGAGCAATGACTGCTACATTAGATGTACATTCCTACCACTCTCCTGCTCCTTCATCCAGAACATCAAGCGTGCAGCAGTTTGAGAAATCAAAAACACCAAAAAACCCTCGACATGTAACATATTGGCTTAAAGAGTATTGCCATTAGTATGCTCTGTCCAAATGCATGAGATTTTCCTATGATTGGGGGACCATGACCTTTAAATTATATGGATCTCACGTGCAAAGTAGGAAACTTAGCAAGTCCATGCAAAAGGTTTAAGTTTTTTGTTCTGTTTATCTGAAGGAGGTTAATTGATTATGAGACTTAGCTTTACTTTTGCCTTTCATTCCCACTCTTCATTTTGTTTTCCCAAGACCAAAGTAAAGGTAACAAGGCAAGCAAATTGCATGAAACATAGGGTAGGATGTGTCATCAACATGATGGAGGATTGACTGGGACACTATTAGATGTCTGTTTCTGGTAATTTCCCTCATTTGCTGGTAGATGCACTGAGCTGGTGTTTCCTGGTTATGCTGCAGTTTCACTTCTGTCACTTATATAACTAATACAATGGGGGCAAAAGGTGCAAAAAGTTCTTGTGATTTGCTTAAGCAGGCTTCTGGAAACCTGAAGAGAGACGTGATCAAACAAGCATTAGGGTAATAGGAGGGTTGTCACTACAGCCAGCTCCATGCCAACCAAAAGACAGGAAGAGGAGAGGAGAGAGCAGTGCTCAGCGTGTTGGATGCTTAATTATTGCCAAGTTTATCTCAGCCAAATCAGGTTTTAAGGATAACCAAAGGAAAATGAGGTGATTTCTGGACTTTGATATTGCTCAGTCTGTCTGGTGTAAGAGATCAGGCCATGCTACAAAAAAAAAAAAAAAAAAAAAAAAAAAAGGGAGGGATAGAAAAGTGCTTGGCTCAGTTTTGCTTGTCAAGATTTCTGTTAATTAGCATATAATTGTCAATATACATCTCTAAATTGTTTGAAATGAAAATGAGAGTAATGCATGTGCACCCATGTAGGACTGAATACATAGCTCGTTCAGGATATAGAGTTAAGGATCATTCTGAAGTAAACAGAATATTATGGAACTGCAGAAACAAAATGCTTGAAGAGTGAGGGTTTCCTCTTTTTTGTCTCATCTCTTTCTGTGAAACAGACACACATTGACCAGATTTCAAGATTTCATTTCTCATGTATTGTTTTAGCATGACTTAACTCTGGCACCTAGAATACTTTAGAAACAACAATAAATAACGTGATCTTTACCTCAGGAGAAACAAGGTTATGTACATATCCACTGCAAATCACAGGAAAACTGATCAGACATGACATTGATTTGGCCCCATAGAGCACTAACAAGAATCTAAATTAACATATACCAAGCCACAATTCCCAGACAAAATTCTCTCAGGGAGTAGGGTTTGCAAAACCTTTCAATGAGGCAGATGGGACGGAAACTTCATATTTCACACTAATATCATTGGCACTTGGAATAACTGTTACTACCTATCTTTGAAGAATATATTTTGTACACAAAATGTAAATCCGTTGAAAAATAAAAATAATTATTTTACATATGAAGTGCACGTGGTTTAAAACAAAATGATGAATTTTGTTTGAAATTTTGATACAGCTAGAGTCTTAATACCTGGATTCCCACATGTACCAGACACTCTGCCACATTACCACACACAACCATGAGAACTCAAGAAAACCATTTCCCAGAAGACAATTCAATGGTAACCTTTAACTATTAAAATTGTTTCTGTTGGCTTTTTCAGACCAAAAGAATAATTTCCATGAATGTAATTTAGGAGCAATTAAATCAGTGAATACCACTGTAGCAACTAATTTCATTCACAAGAAAGGATGAAAGAAATATTTCATTTAATCCTTTCTGAAACTGAGGGTTTTTTTTCCCACAATGCTCTTTTAAGCTTGATTTCTTCTTTGAAAAAGCAATGTGCTTATCCTCTTCCCCCCATCCTGCCCAGCTTGGCAGTAAACAAGAAGCACAGAAAAAACCAGCCTCAGATTGGTTTTTTTTATTGAACCAATTGATTTCCCCCACCACCAAAAAGTAAAAATCATTTGAAAAGCCAATTTGTGTGGGTGTTAAAATGTTTTTTTTTGGGTCATGTAACTGAAAAAAAAGGGTACATCGCTACCTTGGTCTGTCAAGGTGCATCTACGGTAGCAACTAAACCGATTCAAGCACTGCGCTGTAGCTATACATACTGTTTCATTTTTCACATCCTTGATGAGCATTTGGTTTGTGTCAACTTGCAGTCTTTCAGAAATGCCTCAACATGATTCAAACATGGCACAAGTCAAGACCGCTCCTGATAGCATGAGTAAAATAAAGCCATTTGGTAAGGGGGGAGAGCTACATCTGTTTGTACAGTGTCTACTACAGTGTGGTCCAGAACCTGACAGCATCCCTCCAGATAACACTTGTGTGGGTGAGCTAGTCCAACGTCACAGGACCATGAGGTCCTGATCTTCTCACAGCTCTGACCCCTCAGTTCAGCTCCTCTCTGCAGCGCTAACTCAGCAACGCTGAGAAAGAATAGGAAGAGGGCTTCTGTAACAGCAACAAAAGTGGAAGAGAGAGAAAAGTGGTAGGTAAGGTGGTGTCGCTATCTTCATGTGTTAGTACATTGAAATTGCTGCAAAACTGTCTCCACTTTATAGAATCACAGAATCATAGAATGGTTTAGGTTGGAAGGGACCTTAAAGATCATCTAGTTCCAACCCCGCTGCCATGGGCAGAGACACCTCCCACTAGACCTGGTTGCTCAAAGCCCCATCCAGTACCTTGCACCACTACTGGCAAGAGGTCTGAGGCAGGAGATAGCAGAAATCCCCCTATAGTCAGTAAAGTCTACTGAGCTCAGAGAGCTGTGGAGCTGACTGTGTGCTAACTCCAGCATGACGTCCCTCCCTCTTCAGCTTCTTGACTGTATTTACTAGATCTTCGCGGACTTCAACAGTGGCTTAGATACCTCACCCACATATAGCAGTCTAGTGGTAACCCTCCCGTTAGGTGTCTGGCTTTGTGTCTGAATCCTACCCCAAGCAGTCACTCTTCAGATCAAGATCCTTGTTTACTTTCCAGAAAGAACATAAATTCTTCCTATTTGTTTGGGTGAAGAAAGAAAGACAGATAAAGTGTTTCTCTTTGCTAGGTGTTTAGTTTATACAAATCTAACCATGATCACAATACTTATTATCATTATAATTGGAGGATTGACATGCACATATACACGTACATACATGAAGCCACATGATCAGAAGCAAACTACAAAACCACCTGGTGATACTGGAGCAGGAAGATGTGTACCTAGGGAGAAGACAAAAAATGAAAATGAACAATGGATCCAACCATAGGTACTCCAATTCATAAAAAAGAGGTTATTTTCAGCTTCGTAATAGTAAAGTATTAACAAGCCTTTATGATGGTAAACTAGGATCCAGCTTGTGGTCAGCAAAAGAACCACAGAATATTTTTATTTCAGTAATTGGTATAGAATATGGAAATGCCATACTAAGCAGCCAGTTGGAGTAATGGTTTTAAGGAATTTAAATACTATAGTTGTAGAGAAAGGAAGGAAAAGGAAAAAAGTGTGTGTGTGTGTGTGTGTGTGTGTGTGTCTTCATGTTTCTCTCGTTTGAAGTTGCAGCACAAATCAGATCTTTCAAATAATTTTGCTATGGCAAGAAAATGGCATTTAGAAAAGCCATTACTAGAAGAAAGTTATTATTTTGTTTCAGTAAACCTCTCCACAGTATGGACTGCTAAAGTACATGAGTCTTATAACGGGTTATCCAGAGCTTTCTATAACAACAGCAGGGGCTATGCAAGCAAGCATGAACACAAAGCTCTGTGCCAATGCATATTAACTTGTCCCATGTAACTTCTGCTCCTCCAGTCTTTGGCCCATGTCCATCCAATTTAAATGTCAAATACAGAAGGGAAAATTGTAAACCTTCTGTACTTACACACTGCATCACTTTTTTTTCCTTTCACTGAATTTTTACCCAGGGAAGGATAGATCAGAGTTATATGCTTCATAGAGTCTGCTTGATATGAACTTTTTAAAGGTTTTAGTTTAATCCTGTGCACCTGGTATTGCTGTGGGTTCAAACAGTTTTACATTTCTTCCCTACCAGCTCTCCTATGACTTTACAAGAACAAAGCTAATAAATTCCACAGCACCAAACACAGAAGCAATTGGAAGCTGTTTTCTAATCCAGACCTACACAGCCTTGTGTCTTTCCCCATATCCCACATCCCTAATGACTAGATTCTCTCTCTGCATGGGTATAAAACAGTCTATCATTTGTATTTGAATTTCTTTCTTTAATATTATTAGACTACATAGGCACGTATTTTAAAGAGGTCAGATGGCTTGTTAACACAGTATATATGGTATTGTGTAGTTCTCAGCAAGCAGATTTGGAAGAACAGATTTTGAAAGACTTAACAGGAGCACTTACAAAGTAAAAGAGAAAAATAAAAAGTTATTTTCTATTCTTAATAAAGTCAACGTACCTTATGAAATAACCTCATTGAGGGAGAACTAGCCAGTGCTTTGCCATGTCTCAGCGTCATTACGGGATTACAGCTTTATTACTCACCTACCCCTCTGCCCAGAAGTCACAGCAACACGACGTGCATCCTTTTCTGCATGTAGCTTTCCTTTCTTGCTTGTTTCGTAACACTTAATTGATCCTGAAAAAGGGAAATACATCTTCAGTCCTCAAGGTAGGACCCTACCTATCTTCAGAAAGGCTAAATTTATTGAAGAACCTTGGTCCCAGGATGACTTAACAGGGAAAAACTGGGTCCTCCAAAAGTTAACTTAAAATTGACTCTCTTCTGCTCTTTAGAGAAGCCTTTCCCTCACCCAGGGAACCTGGGAAATCTATAAACTTTGAACCAAAGCTAGTTTTTGTTACCCCACGTAACTGGGCTTAACGTTGGGCTCATCGCCCTGCTTCTGCTTCTGTGCCGTGATACTGGGATCCAGGCTCCTTCAGGCATTTCCTTTGCTCGTGTTGTCTCTGCACAGTGATAAGACAGCATGGTCTTTATCTCCATATAGAGTTTCCCTTTGCTCAAGTAATGGGAACTAATGACAGAGGATATGATCCACCGTACAGCATGGTTTCTAGATAGTTCCCTCTGTAAAAATCAACACCCATAATTGAGAGGATTAAACCCACAATCTAGTTCTAGGTCTGCATAACAAAATAAAAGTAATTTTCTTTTTAATCCTAGGAAACAAAAGCAAACCATTGTTGTTGATGCTGTTAAGGGTGTTCTGAGGCCTAAACATTCTAAGCTCTTTATACGCCCAAAGGTTTTTGCTGCAATTGTAGCTTCTTTTCCTATGACAATGCATTCAAAAGCCTGCAAAACAGAAAAAACCCACAAAACGAACAACCCAAATTTCCCAGAAATTCCATCTTACCCCAGAGAGAGGGAGAGAGAAAGAGGATTGGAAAAGACATCCTCTTGCAGATTGTTAGGGTGGGATCTGTCTCACCTAACTCTAAGCATTTGCATTAATAGATGTCAGTAGCTGAGCTAGTCGCCCTGCCCTCCATCTACAGTTCATGGGGAGAAATAAGCTCTTTTGTAACACAATCTATCTAACCTGCTCCAGGTATTTGCTTTAGACTGAACTGAACTTCAGAAACGCCTAATTCTCCCCACTGACTACAAAGGGAGTTCAGCTTTACTAGATCACACGCAAATGCCTGTTATCACTCTATTAGATGGATCTGCTTTTTCCTCTCTCCTCTTATTTTTAATGCACCACCTTTTTTCCCTTTTCTTTTTCCACAAGTCATTTTTGCTCTTTCTTTTTAGAACAGCTTGTCCTCTCTTCACATGATCATATAAAGAAAACAATTGTCTAGCCAATCCTGCCTGAGAAAACTCAGGGGAGCTCAGCAGCACAGTCAATCGACAGCAATCAGCTAAGTGCTGTGTAAGGAGCTCACAGGAAAGTGCATCACATTTGGAATAGCTGGATACTTGTTATGTTACACATGGGAGGATATTCATGCTAAGGAAGAGATTACAGTTTATGGGAGAGCATGAATATGCAGACCAAGGATTGACAGATTTCCTCTAACATCTTTCATTTGGGCTGCTCAGTGAGTTCACCAATATAGCATGCATTTCTCAAAACATGCGTATAAAAAAGCAACACATGCAGCATTTAGCTCTAAAAACCCAACAATACTCCTTATAATATTTGCTGCATTTCCACTAGTGGGTGAATTCTATTAGTATGAAAATATTTTTAATACTTTGTCAGTGCCTACTATTACTAATGACTCTTGCATACGTGGCACAGGAGAAGAGGTCAGGATTGCAGAAGTAAAGGAAAAATGAAATAATTTCATTCCAACAGCACCTTTGCTGTTGTTATTGCATTGCTACTGAACCCCAAAGTAGATAGTTTAAAACTAAAAACTAACTTCAATACATCTGCAGTGGCTGCAGCCATTTCTCTGAATATAATTACCAAAGAAGTAGTTATTCCTATGAAATTGCATTAAAATAATAATATTAAGGAACATATCAAACTAAACAATAGGTATATAGAGCTCAGAAGGTTGTAATTAGTGGCACAGAGTCTAGTTGGAGGTCTGTGACAAGTGGTGTTCCCCAGGGGTCAGTACTGGATCCAGTTCAACATATTCATCAATGACCTGGATGAAGGGATAGAGTGCACCATCAGCAAGTTTGCTGATGACACAAAACTGGGAGGGGTGGCTGACACACTGCAAGGCTGTGCTGCCATTCAACGTGACATGGACAGGCTGGAGAGTTGGGCAGAGAGAAACCTCATGAAGTTCAACAAGGGCAAGTGTAGGGTACTGCACCTGGGAAGGAATAACCCCATGAACCAGTCAGTACAGGTTAGGGACTGACCTGTTGGAAAGCAGCTTGGTGAAAAGAGACCTGGGAGTCCTGGTGGACAGCAGGATGACCAGGAGTCAGCAATGTGCCCTTGTGGCTAAGGTGGCCAATGGCATCCTGGGGTGCATCAAGAGGTGTGTGGCAAGCAGGTCGCGGAAGGTTATCCTCCCCCTCTACTCTGCCCCAGTGAGGCCACATGTGGAGTCCTGTGTCCAGTTCTGGGCTCCCCAGTTCAAAAAGGACAAGGAACTGGTGGAAAGGGTACAGCAGAGGGCTACAAAGATGATTAGGGGGCTGGAACATCTTTCTTATGAGGAAAGGCTGAGGGACTTGGGTCTTTTTAGTCTGGAGAAGAGAAGGCTCAGAGGGGGGGGATCTCATCAATGCTTAGAAATACTTAAAGGGAGGGTGCTGGGAGGATGGGACCAGTCTTTTTGCAGTGGTGCCCAGTGATAGGACAAGAGGTAATGGGCACAAACTGGAACATAGAAAGTTCCATCTGAACATGAGGAGGAACGTCTTTCCTTTGAGGGTGGCAGGGCACTGGCACAGGCTGCCCAGAGAGGTGGTGGAGTCTCTGACTCTGGAGACATTCAAAACTTGCCTGGACGCCATCCTGTGCAACCTGCTGTAGGTGACTCTGCTGTGGCAGGGGTGTTGAACTAGATAATCTCCAGAGGTCCCTTCCAACCCCTGTGATTCTGTGTATTTAAGGTTGTCCAGAGAGGTTGTAGAGTCTTCATTCTTGGATGTATTCCAAACTGGACTGGACACAACCTTGAACAACCTGCTCTAGTTTACCCTGCTTTGAGCAGGGAGTTAGACGTGAAGATCTCCAGAGATCCCTTCCAATTTGACAGTTCTGCAGTTCTGTGAGTCTAAACATGAAGTCACATTTAATTTTGACTTCACTGAGATTACTGAGGTGCTTAAGGTAAGTGCACCTCATATTTGTGCACGAGATTTGATTTTTAGAAGAGCGTCCCAAAGATGTGAGCACACATTCTGTGTTATACATATAAATTAGCACTTTAATGTCTCTGTTTTGCAGTCCAGAAAGTCTACAGGTGTATCTAATTGATACATACAGTATCCAAACTTCTGAACAGAAACACAGAAAGATGTTTAGAAATCTTTCTTTTCTCATTCGGAGTGAGATTCATTTTAGCACTACTTTCACGACTTAAAATAGGTGCCTGGACTAAATTAATCACTAAAGCTTCCTTTTTAATCAGTCCAGAGATACAAACACTTCTAGAAGATGATTTGACGTATCTGAAGACATCTTCTGAGAGTACAACAGATGAATGTCCCAGTGGAGGTCTCCATTTGTTTTTCTGAGCTATGGAACGAGCCTACACTGCTGGCTGAGACCGCATGAATAGATTTTACTGTTGAAGCTTAATGAGCTCTGTCTGAGTCTCAATGTAGATTAAAAGCAGAGTATACCTGATTCTAATACTGTTTATAATTGATTAAAAGCTTCCTTTCTTTTTTTTTTTAAAAAGTCTTTTGTCTTCAGAAACTATCCTAGGGAAAATTTCATATGAATGGTGGCTTGAAAAGAATATATACTATTATGAACACTCTCCTGAATTCCATGTAGTGACTTCTTACTCATTGAAAAAATCTTCAGGGTAAACAGTTACTGGGTAATTCTGTGAGCCGGGCATGTTCATAAAACATCTGTACTTCTATCTTACTGAATTTGATTTCAAAATATTGCTATTGCTGTCCTCTAAAAAAAAAAAAACAAAACAAACCAACAAAACCCCACAAACAAAAAACCCGACAAATCAAACCCCAAAAAACAAAAAAGTTGATAATATGACATGTGAGAATTCCATATTATTTCAGTATCCTTCTACAGAAGGACCAGTTAATTAACTGTTTATTATTCTAACTTCAATAGCTTATATTAACATAGACTGAAAAGGTTTGCAGAGATTCCCCAGAGCATATTGTGGCAATAATTTTTTAGAAAGACAGAAAAATCTGACATAAATTCCATTTTACTGTGATTAGAGTATGCTTTCTGTTCAGTTTTACACTTTAGTCTCATTACAGAACCAGTTTTACTGGATGGGTTTATGTAACCGAAAAGAAATGTATGCACATGGGGATGTTTAAAGGCATGTTGGACATCTTGTATTAGACAGTGAAACCTTGCTTGCTTGCTTGTGTTTCACATCACTAGGATGACATGGAATAACAGCAGAGTAAACTGGGCTTTCTTTGTTATTATTATAATTCTTGATTATGGAAGGAAAAATAAATGTTAAGTATCTGGAAATAGATGATAGATTTATAGCTGAACTCTGTGCTCTGCACATAAAGCTGTGGAAGCAGAATACTTAGTTTACCGTTATGTCATGATTCATTTTACAAAAGCTGACCGAGCATTTGGTAGAGTTAACCTTGTTAGAGATCTAGACAGATGTTATGAACTCTCTTGGGACACTCATGGTTCAAACATAAGGGTGCCACAGAGCTTTCTGGGCTAATACTAGCTACTATCTTACAGTCTTCTCTTTAGATCCGTGAATTACCAGCACTCAGAGTAGTTCATTCAACTCAGTCAAGATACGTCTTAGAAACCCTGGGGAATCTGTGCAAGTGCTCCAATTACTTTGAAAGTGTTTCAGTTTCCTGCTCTTAAAAATCACTACCCTAAAGGACAGAGATGTCTCCGGAGCTGCAATATTATTTAGAATAAGATTTATCAAAAAAAGTTTTGAAATTTATAAATCTCAGAAAATTAAATTCATTATTAGATCATACTTAAGGTTTTGCTCTAGCATTCCTTAGGTGTACAAAACAGCTAAGGAATAGCAAATAGCATCTGGCCTATCCTGGAAAGTTTCTAAAGTGAAACCTGATTTTGTAGGAAGATTGTAACTAGCTACATCTCAAGGTCCTGCTCCGAAAGAAGTGTTCCTTAGGTAGTCCTCAAAAAAATATCCCTTCCCTTCCCTTCCCTTCCCTTCCCTTCCCTTCCCTTCCCTTCCCTTCCCTTCCC
>VFFE01006750.1:475268-491476 GCA_008921705.1 Burhinus oedicnemus | reverse complement strand
ACCTCACACAGTACTGCTGAAATTTATCTATCACGTTTCTCCCTTCTTTTTATAAATGTTGCTGAATTTTTAATAATAAAAGACCCCTATAAAAGTGAAAAAACTCAGCTACCTAAGATTTTTTCTTAGAGCAAGAGAATCACGTAAGAACGCAAAGAAGATTAATTTGAAAGTAGAATTTTCCCAACTCACTGGCTGGTTTTAGATGAACCCATCACACATGAACATAATACACCTAAG
Source organism: Burhinus oedicnemus (assembly GCA_008921705.1). Taxonomy (NCBI): domain Eukaryota; kingdom Metazoa; phylum Chordata; class Aves; order Charadriiformes; family Burhinidae; genus Burhinus; species Burhinus oedicnemus. The sequence continues at coordinate 491,236 of VFFE01006750.1, read as the reverse complement.
AGATTAACATAATGCACCTATAATACACCTAAGAGATGTCTCCAAAGATATTTTTCAGAGCTTTTATTCAGCACTGTCCTTGGTGCAGCAGGACCCAGGTGATGATTTTCATAGAACCATAGAATGGTTTGGCTTGGAAAGGACCTTAAAATCATCTAGTTCCAGCCCCCCTGCCATGGGCAGGGACACTTTCCACTGGACCAGGTTATTCAAAGCCCCATCCAGCCTGGCCTTGAACACCTCCAGAGATGGGGCAGCCACAAATTCTCTGGGCAACCTGTGCCAGTGTCTCAACACCCTCACAGTAAAGAATTTCTTCCTGATATCTAATCTTAGTCTACCCTCTTTCAGTTTAAAACCGTTACCCCTTGTCCTACCACTACACTCCCTGATAAAGAGTCCCTCCCCATCTTTCCTGTAGGCCCCCTTGAAGTACTGGAAGGCTGCAAGAAGGTCTCCCCAGAGCCTTCTCCAGGCTGAACAACCCCCACTCTCTCAGCCTGTCCTCATAGCAGAGGTGCTCCAGCCCTCTGATCATCGTGGCCCTACTCTGGACTCGCTCCAACAGGTCTATGTCTTTCTTTTGTTGGGGATCCCAGAGCTGGACGCAGTACTGTAGATGGGGTCTCATCAGAATGGAGTAGAGGGGCAGAATCACCTCCCCTGACCTGCTGGCCACACTTCTTGTGATGCAGCCCAGGATACAATTGTCTTTCTGGGCTGCAAGTGCACATTGCTGGCTCATTGTGAGTTTCTCATCAATCAACACCCCCAAGGCCCTCTCCTCAGGGCTGTTCTCACAATCCATTCCCCACCCAGCCTGTATGTGTGCTTGGGATTGCCCTGACCCACATGCAGGAACTTGCACTTGGCCTTGTTGAATGTCATGAGGTTCACGCAGGCCCACTTCTCAAGCCTGTCCAGGTCCTTCTGGACGGCATCCATTCCTTCCAGCGTGTCAACTGCTCCACACAGCTTGGTGTTGTTGACAAACTTGCTGAGTGTGCACTCAATCCCAACATCCATGTCACCAACAAAGATGTTAAACAGCTCTGGTTCCAATACTGATCCTTGAGGAGTGCCACTCGTCACCTGTCTCCACTTGGACATTGAGCTTTTTTTCCCAGTGTTTCCTGTACCATGTGAATATTCAGTCCCAACTGGTTATTTAAGTGCCAGACCCATAAAAGAAATGGGTGTAAAAGACCAGCAGTTGCGTGGCAGTGAGATTCTTGAAACTCCCGGTTTTAACTTCAAGGCATTGTCCCCAACACAATCCAGGTTGATGCTGTTGTAGCTAGGCTAAAATCAGTCTTCTTTAATTTTTCTCTTTTTTTCTGTATTAGTCTCTGCACAGTGTTGTATTCTCAGCAGGAGGAGTAGATAGTGACTGTTTGCAATCTCAGTTATTGGTGGTTAGGTCACTTTTCGGAGAAATAAGTTGTAATTTTCCAGACTCAAAAGGGAGCAGGATCCAAAATGCCTGCTTGCCAGAGAGCATAAAAACAATTCTGAATTTACATGGTTGCTGAAATATTTAAGCTGGGGAATATGTCTGATTAGTCAGAAGTAGTACTCTGGAGGCTGGATTCCTTCCTCTCCAGGTATCAGTCAATAGGCAATAGAAAGTTATGCATTTGAGAGAGTGTTTCAACTCCATGTACATGCCAGTTTTTTTTCAACCGACTTAACAACCAATTCTCCCTCTGCAGGTCTCTATCTGTCCTCATTAACTCTTATGAGGAGTCTACACTGACCACATTCCTTTCTTAAATGTCTCAGTTAAATGTTAGAATTGAGGCAAACTCTATCTGATCCTAAAAGCCTCTAGAGCTTTTTGTTAAAGATGTGCCCTGACAGATGCAGCTGCTGAACAGGACATTTTAAATTAGGCATCACTGTAAATTCTCTCATGAACTCTAGGCCATAGTCATTAAACTTCACGCCTTTGCTTTATGTTGTTGATTGCGGAAACTTTTCTGTTAAAAATTCATGTTAAATCCCAGTGTGACATCCCAAGGTTACACTATTCCAACTAACTGCAATTCACATCGAGTAATATCAGGACCAGAATTTCAACATTGTCTGTACAATAATTTGTATCTCAGTTGTTACTGTACCTCTCCCAAATTTACATTATGAACATTTGTGTTCTGTAATTAGTGTGGAAAGATGATGATCTCCATAAAGTCCAATTTCCCTAAAACGTTCAATTGCCTTTACCCATAGGTTATTGTGTTTCATTTTTTAAGACTAGTTTCATTTCATTGAAATGACTTGTCAGGCTTGGATGGATGTAAGTTTCAAATGGCAAACACATACATATGTACGGGCTCTAATGAACCTGCGGTATAATCATGTAGAAGTATATGTATGTTGGTTACTGTCAATGAATAACAAAAGTACAGAACCTTAATTAAGAAGTGGGAATGTGATACTGTTGGATGGTGTTATTCCTTTTTCTGGGAAGAATTATTGCATCTTTAATCACAGACGAGGTTCTCGGAAAATCGTTTGCCTCAAGCAAATAAGAAATTGGAAGAAGAAATGAGTATACAGAAGACTCCCAGCAATCTTATTTTTCCAATGTGTCCAAACAGAAATGTTTGCATGCAATTAATGTAGTTGAAATAAACATATTGTGACACCAAATATCATTTTAAGGCACCAAGAAACTCATTCAAGTGAAGCAACTGTGTCCACTGCAGCTATACTAAATTTTAAAGAAAACCCACAAAATCCCAAGAGTTTCTCTGCCAGAACTATCTCCAAACTCTACTACAGGACTTCAACACTTAGCCATCATTACTGTAAACAGTCTTTTTCCTCAATCTTTAGTATTATTTTATTGTGACATACATCGGTGACAGACAAATTACTTTGACAATTCCCTTTCTGTATTGCTTGTTTCTACACATGGCTGAAGCCGAGCGGAGAAATCAGGAGCATGACCACAGTGCATAAAAACAATACTGATGGTTTAAACACATATTTACTACTGAACTGGACAAAAAGAAATGTTTAAAAAAAGGACAGACTGGTAAGTGAGTAATCACTGTGTAGATCTCATTTCATTTACCTAAATGTTGGTTAGAGCACACAAATGGTGAAATTGGAAGACTTTTTATGGATCCAGACTGGCCTTTGTTTCCTGTTCATGTGTTAATTCTTTTAGTTTTTTAATAATAATATTTATACATGAATATTTGCAGCAATAAATTCCACTGTTTAGTTCCAAAAGGATCTGTTTATATCACTTATTAAAATGGAGATAAGAATTTTCAGTGGCATAGAAGTCCAACACAATCACAAATTATTAGTAAGCAGATCACTTATGATAAGCAGTTCAGTAACAGATCCTGCCCTTCTGCTCTCATTGTATAGATCTGACACCCCTGGAAATAAGGGGATTCTGTATGCCTTTACTTTTGAGCTTTGGTAACACAACAGATGTTGGAGCTTATGCTAAGTGTTATATTAAGTTGTCTGAGCGTGGCTCAAAGGCCCAGATCTCGGTTTCCCTGTACCATCACTGTAGATATATGAAAAGATCCAGAAAAGCCTGCAACACAGCTTGTAGAGCTGATCCACAGCCACCGAGCTGTGCAGGACCGATGCTCGCCTATCACCTTTGAGGAAGATATGGGCTTCTGCCAGCCGGCATCCATTCTGTGGGCATTCTGAGAAGGACGTTTTGAAAGATAAGTAAACAGCATGGTGATCAAGAAGGTGTCAAGGTTTCAAGTGCATCAACAGGGTCAGCAACCCCTTTCCTCCCTCCTAGGGGTTTAGCTGCCTGTGTTCAAGGTCAGCTCTGATATGGTGAAGCCATGTAACCTTGGATCAAACTTTTGTAAACCCAGCAAAGCGTGTGAGAAAACAGTGAGAAGCCTTACCTGTTGCTTTCTTACCCCAGGAGCTGCATTTCAGCCATGTCCTTGGTCTTGATCCTTGCCTGGGTTTTGCTGTAGACATTCCCATGTCTCTCTTGCTGATCCTGATCTTGCTTTGCTAACTTGACTTCCTAGCTTGACCTCTGGTCTGTATCATCACAGCAGACTTCCCTGGTGATCGCTGGACTATTTGGCTGACCCTGGTTACTGTCCTTGGACCTACCCTGCTCTTCTTGTTATGGCACTGTGGGACTGTCCCCCTTGTTGGTGAGATCATGGCCCGAGCCCATCATACCAGCTCCTGGCTCTCCTCTTGTGGAACAGCCACTCCTGCTGCTTCCGAACAGAAGGCTGCAATGGGGAGAAATCAAAAAGAGAGGCCACCCTACTTCTGGATGGTATATAATCAGTTAATATTAACACTTGTCTACCTTAGGCGGTATACTATACTCTCATGTATCTTTACATACATTTTAAACTCAGAAGGAGAAGGATGTTGAGGGAAATATTCCAACTTTTCTTTAAAAATGCTAGTGGCTGCTGGGTGTAGACAGCAAGGGAGCTGGAAACAGACAGCACTTCCTCATGCTCCAAAAACATACAACATCCCTGCAGATGCCTGGAATGAGAAGTGCAGGAAAGATTTCAGAGAGACCCTTCAACTGAAAAATAATGATTTGCAGGGGATTCTGACAGAGAAAGATAAGGCTTGGGACCCGGTTGGTGGGATTCGAGGAGAAGATTCAGTTTTGCCAAGTAAAACACACATAACTACATTCATTCTGAAAGCCATAAGAAACAATAGGGTGTCATTGTACTTGCGGTGTGGTTTGATTGATTTGCTGGAAAGAAAGTAGGGCTGTTTTATTTACTCTGAACTGGAGAGAGAGGAATGTCACATTGCCTTTGTTAACCGTATGTTTCCACCCTTTGCTACATTTCAATGCATACATATTGACATATTTTATTTTCTGCTGTATACCCCTCTCCTAACCCTGGTTCCATGCTTCAGTTACTTCAGTTAAATACAGGATTATCAGTAACAGCGGTTTTATTTTTATTTTGCATACACTTTGTATGACCATTAAAGTATGGTCATTTATCTGAATGCTTTTCTCATGCATCCATGACGCAAACAGATCAATTCCATCCCAGAAGAGACTGGGTAAAGATACACAGATGAGTAAGGTTGAGTTTTATTCGATCTGGATTGTTTTGAGTTAGACATTGTGATTTGTACCCATTACTGCTCATATTAATGTTTCTACATGCTGTCAGATCAGAGCAGAGATGGATCATACTTCTAATCCAACTCTTTCTAAAATGCATGGGGGAATCTCAGTTACTTCCACATCAATTTAATTCACATCTGTATGGCAGTAGGAAACTTGTTCCTCAGGAGTGAAAAAAGGGCCATCTTTCAGAGGAACCCACTGTGGGATGCTGGAAACATTCAATCAATTTGAGGAATCTGTTCAGCACTGTCTCCTCCTGACACTCAAACTGAATGGATTTCCTCCCCATATATCTGACACAAATGCTTCTGAGGTTGATGAAACTTCTTTGGACACAGAAAGAGATAGACATGCTTTCAAAATTCCTAATCGCTAACAGGAAATAACAGTTATAGCGTGATCTGCCAATTAGTGATAAACTATGATGCTGATGGAATCAAGATCTATAATGAAAACTATGTAGTCGTGGCAAAATGGTTTTGTAACTAGAACTAGGAATTTTTTTCTTTTCTTTTATTTAATATAAATTATTAAACCCCCAAACTCCATAACCCTATTTTGACCCATCGGAAAATTTTAGGTTTGCACTTTAGACTGAACACAGCAAATGTGACAATCTCCCAGAAATGTAGGTATTTAGCAACTTCTTTTTTGTGCCCAGGCTTTTTGTAGAAAGGAAATCCAGGCAAACGATCCAGGCAGGAACTTCAGTATGCAAAAGAGAAAACTAGTGTTGATAGCTGGGGAATGAGAACCCAGGAAGGTGCCAGCGAAGTCTCTGGTCACTTCTTGTAACACTGAACCATTGTAGGAACTCTGGGGTGCCAGGGTACCTGAGTCCTGGCATTTCTTGAAACTTGGAGAGAGGCTGGATTCTGTGTCACAACTCCAGGAGAGAAAGCTCAGGTATAAACAGGTCCCAAAGAACTTGGACAGACACCAAAAACTTCACGTTTCCAGCTTTGCTGTCTGAGCCTGAAATGCAGGCTTATGGATTCTGGTTTCCCAGCCCCAACACAACCTACCTGCTGTACTTTCTCAAGAACTGCGGTCAAGTGTGTTACATCAGCTTAATTGTGGAGCTAAGTCAAAACTCTGTTTTGATAAGAGGAGTTTGTTCACTCATACCAATGCAGTGCTTTGGGGAATTAAAATGGATGTGCTCTAAATGTGATCATTGACAGAAATAGGGCTTGTGAAATCAAAGGCACGAATCAGAATAGGAAGCTGTTTTCCTCATGCTATGCTCTATATGTGCTTGTTTTTTTACGGTCAGGCACTTATTTAAGAAAATGACATGCTCCATTTAGTGAAAGCAATGGAGCTGCTTTAGTGTGAAACAGAAGTAATGAATGCAGCGTGAGGATAGAGACCTCACATACTAAGTATGGCTCTGGACAAGAACAGATTCTCTTGTCAGTGGGGCTGTGTGTATTTACAGCAGGACTCAGTTTACTACGGTGCTTTGTCTTTCCGTTGTCATTCATTAAGTTACTTAATCTCCTACTTGTCTCCAGAGAAGGAACTATATAAATATATACCATACTCTCATTTATTTTTATATGGCCCTGTCCATATTTAGACCCCTTCAGTGTGAATAATGATGATCTGTAATACCAGTGTAACACTCGGTGTACTTGTAATTAACATCTATCAGAAAAATGCCATTTATTGTTATGTGGGAAATATCAAACTGTTCACTGCTTATGTGAGCAATGAATCAACATAAATTTTATGTCTAAAGCTGCTGCTACCCCGAAAAATTTTAACACACAGTTTTGTTCATTCATAGATTGGCACCTTTGGTGAACTTTGATATTCTTTGAAGCCGGACTCACTTAGGAAATTTGCTGTCATCTTATCATTAAATCCTCATTTAAAGGTTTATTTTATGTATATTAATAGGTTTTCAAGTGGCGTTCATAGGAAGTGGTTAGGTTGTGCAACTTCTAGATGAGCTTTGTGTGTTTGCAAATATATCCTATTTTCTCTGCAAGTTTATTTCTCTAACGCATTCCCTCCTGCCACTCACACATGCAGGGAATTGTTTTGCAACAGCAACATGACACTATCTATCTATCACAGATAATCTATCCTTTGGCTGCTCAGTGATATTGGCCTATGATTTATGTTCTGCCAGACCTCGAAGGTGGGGAGATCATAATATTTTGATTATACCTAAGCCACTCTGAAAGAATTCTCATTAATGAGCAAAATAAACAGAATGGTGGAATGACATAGGACATGAAAGTGCAGAGTGTTTTCCAGCCAGGTAGAGCAGCAGCTTAATAGATCAGCCAGACAAAGTAGTTTTCTAACTTGAGTAAGATATTTAAGCTCTTGCAGGCTTGCAGGACCATTCTCTTTCACAGCAATCATAAAAGATACTCAGATGCTTAAGTGCCTTTCTGGACCACAGCCTCAATAAATTGCAGGTTTATGAAACTCGTTTGTCCCGTGGCTTCCTTCTGAAACATACCAGGTGCCTTGTGTACATACATCCCCTCAGTAACTGCAAATGGATTTTCTGCTAGACAGTTTTGCATGAAAAGGACTGATTCTTAGCCAGGTGCATGACTGCTGAATTTCCTTGAGCTGAAGATTGACCCTAAGTTCTCTGTGTCCTTATTTATTTGTTTTCTCTGAATGTTTAAGTTTACCATGATAGCTTGGGATAGATATTCCAAAGACAGATTTATCTCAATAATCCAATCAAGTCAGCTGCTTAAGTAATCCTCTAAGACAAGGTTAGAGGTTAAGGTTCCAGCCTTAAACTGCTGAGTTCCACAAGTACTAGTATCATTCTCATTTCTACATCCTCAGTTTCAAAGCTGAGTGGGAGTGCGGTACCCACAGTATGGAAAACTGATGTCTTCTCTTTTGCCTGGATTCCTGGTATTGAATCACAGAATACATCCAGAAGATACTCCTTAGTAACGAAATAAAGGACAAGATTCACTTCACCTAACACTAAAGGTGAGATAGAGCTCTGAATTCAGAGATATATGGGCTCATTTCAGCTGTCCACACGTAGGTATCCTATGCCATTTGAGGTGCCCTGGGTTGTGTGTGGTATTTGCCAAGGGATATCAATTATGGGAGACTGATGCCCTCCTAGGGCAGCTGGAGGCCAGGCCAGGTGTCCTAAGGCATCTCAAATGGCACCGCTTATCTACATGTGGGGCACCCCTCACCGTTACAGCCAGAAGCTGGGAGGCTGGCTGTAGAATAAACATCTCCGCTTCCCTAAAAGGAGTCTAGACACCATGAGCATGATTTGTTTACCTTGACCTTCGTATCTACTGCCATTTGAGATACTCCATAACAGCCCAAACATGCATGTGTAACTGGCAAAAATGATACAGGATTCACAGAAAATCTGTGACCTTCTGGAGCAGCAGGTGGACAGCAGACAGGATTTCATGGGTCATCAAAAATGGCACTAGGTGCCAATTACTAGACACCTGAATTGAAAACTTAGCTTAGAAGTAGAGCTCACATTATAGACATCTAAAGTTTGGGAAAATTAATCCTGTCTTGAAATAACAGATTGCATCTGGACATATTGCTTTCCTTTCTACCAGGGCAGAGTTATACCTTCTAGCACATTCACAACTTCTTTCAGTTTTATACTTCCAGTTTTATTTGATACACTTCCAGTAATTTTTCCAGTGAAGTTGCCAACAAATGCATTTCTGTGTCAATAAGCATTTCCAGGATATAAATCTAAATTCTGGAGATAAGGGAACAGTTCAGATTTAAGGCTCATTTGTTTTGTGGTCTTTGAGCTGACATTATCAATTACCATTTCAATTAGTGCTAATTGAATTGCTGAGGTTTCTAGATGATGGGCTGATAGCAGTAACTCATTTCACCTAGACCAAAAAAACTGCCAGGATTTTTCAATCACAAGCTCTCACTTGTGATTATCATATATAGATAGTAAAAGGTGGACTTACTAGTTAAAAAAAACCAGCTGTCAAATACACCCTAAAAGTCGCTGTGACTCTGAAAGACCTTGAAGACATGCATGACTTTTTTAAGACCTCAAAGTAATAAAGAGAGTAGAATTTATTACAAAAACCCGAACTTAATTGTCATGACAGTTTAGAGGGCTTCTTGGATGTCAGATGTTATGCTCATAAAGCATGATTTCACTCCAACATTACAAGGAGATGCTCGTCTGATTTCTGAATTTCCAGGAGAAAATTGATGTTGACAATATAGATATGCTTGCATGTATGTGCTCTTAAAAATATTTTGCCAATAATGTGACGAATGTATAACCAACATATGGCTGATCCAGACATCCTAGAAGTGGTTTTGCTGTTTCTATGACCATCAGAATTTATGTTTGAAGACAGGAAAACAAAAAGATTTTATTGGTTGTGAATTTGTACCTCCATTTCTTTCCACTCTGCCTTTTTTTCCATATGTTTGACAACTATCATGCAAAGGTTTAAGTATGTGATGTCACCTAAAAGCATGGGCTTCCCAGAGCCTTACTGAAGTCATTGTGTAATGCCAGGGTCCACCCAAAGGGCTCGATTGCAAATCAGGAGCCCAGGGAGCTCTGTGTCTAGCCCACATACCACAGCATTCTTTAGGCCTGATGCTCGGATATCTGTTATATCTGAGCATATTTTGTTAGTATTGCCTTTTCTGTTTATAGAAACCTAATAAAAATAATCTTAAAAAAACCCAACAACAAAAACACTAAAGGTCTGTACACTTGGCAAAATTTATCCAAACCACAGATTTTTACATAGTATTTTCACTGTGTCAGGAAGTGCCATTGTGGCAGACGAAGAAAATAAAAGGAGTGTTTTAAACTGTTTCAAACGTCAGAAGGGCTTTGAGGTTTGAGCAAGGACCTCAGTCAATTCTTATTTTATCTGAATCTGATGTTCTTTATTCCTAATGGTAATGCAATTCCTCTCCCTCCTCCCTCTCCCAAATGCCTAAAAACTGGGGGCTGAAAAGAACCTGAGAGGAAGGATTGTCCAGTAATTAATGAATCCACCTAAGATTGAGAGGATTCAGCCTTAATTTCCTTTTCAGATGTAGACATCCTACGTAACCATTCCTCTCCTTGCCTCAACTTTCCTTATTAAAAATAAGAAAAAAAAAAAAAAGAAAGAAAGAAAAGAGATTTTGCTTTTGTCACAGTAGTGTTGAGAGGCTAAAGCCATTAAAATGATAGAGTGGAAAAAATACTATGCTAAGGAGCAACCATAAGTTCCTTAGGACATGTTCACAAGTTTCCAAGTGATTAATTTATCACAGCTTAATGCATTGTTGCTTTCCAGCCGAATTGTGATTGCTGACCATAGCATTCTGGCTAACTGCAAATGTGAATGAAATGTTGTAGCAGGAACCATTATGCAGGAGACTAAAGATATAGCACATTAGTTTGCAAGTGAGAAAGGGTAGGAGATCACACGGAAAGCTACTACTAATCGAGTCAAGTGCAAAAGCCATTCCACTCACATGAGACTTACCTTTTGGTGAAAACATGCTTTAATTGGGTTTATTAAAATTCCGACAGAAATGTGTAATCGTCCACTGACTGTGGATATACACAATTTCAAACTGTCTTTGGTGTTCAGGGCTGCTTGGCATCCTAGCTTTGGTTCAAGTTCATTCCTAATTGGTTATATTGTAATGAAGGGTACAGGAAGCGGGTAGGAAGAAGAAGAAAGTTCAAAATTGCCTTCCAGGCATAAAATGTGTTTTGATTTACAGTTAATGAAACTTTTTTATTACTTGAATTACTCCTTAATATTGTGGCTGGATTTACTCTGGAATGGGGTTATCACACACATATGTCCCATTGGTCTACATCTCAGCAGTCAGGGTGGGTTTATTTTGGCGGGCTGGAAACAATGTCAGTGGTTCTCTTTTTATTTAAAGCAGCAATTGGCACACTTGCAGAGTGCTTAATGGCTTGTTTTCAGAGAAAAGAAACTTGTTAAAATTTGAGAAAATGCTTTTATAATCTTAGATATGCAGATGTAGATGTAGACATAAATGTGTACATATACATATACTATATATATTCATATCTATACATACACGTACGTATACATTTTTGAAGCCATTGACATTTTAAAATTACCTCCTTCCTTTTTTTAAGACTGAAATTGTCTTCTCAAATATTCAACCCCAAGCATACTTTTCCTCTTTTCATCTCCCAGTGAATATCATTAAGAAGTGAGCCTTATAAATGCCAGTTGCTGATGGTTTCAAAAAGCAGCTTCAGTGTACTAGTTACTTGCCAAGGAAATTTTAGCTATGTCTCATTTTAGTTGCTGAATGGGTTTAACAGCAACTTTTGCTAAACAAATGGTAACTGAATCTCAAGAGCTTTGTTTTATTCCTGGTAGGCCTCAAAAGTTCAAATATATATTTGGGGGCCAGTGAAACCGCGGGAAGGCTTGCTGTTGGCTTCAGCTGTTTTTAGGAGTTGGCCTCTGAACTTGCATCAAACCCCCGATGTTTTTGGGTTCCTCCTTTCCCTCTTGGTCCTACATGACCCCGGTCTTTTGAAAGACACCATCACAAACCCAGGCCTCATTACACTGTTGAACTCTGCTTCTTACTTTTCTTAGTGGATGAATTTCTGAAGACCTACACCATTTCCACCTGCTTTGGCTGCAAATGTATTTGTTGGGTGCAGCGCAATTCCTGCTTCCTGAAGTCCTTCATATGCAAAAGTCTTTGCTTAGACAGTCCCTGCACAGCCAAATCTTAGCCCAGACAGAATGCAACTGGATCAGCAGCACCGTGTGGCTTGCTTGCACATCACATTCCGGATGGGAAAGCCATTGTTTTTTTTCCAGTTTCCTATAAATGCCATTAATGCAAAATATTATTCCAAATTCAATTTAAAAACATGAGGCTGAAGTGAGTTAAAATTACAATAACCTTGTTAGATGAAATTCAAGACGTATGTAACGCATCTTCAGGAACAGCCTTCATAATCTCTGAATAGCTTTATGACTTTAGTTTCAATCCCATCATTTTTTCCTTTTTAATTAATTGGTAAAACTGTTTTTGTACTCTCTAATGTCTGGTAGTAACAAATCCTTCCTTTATAATTTGATCTTGTCATATTATATTTAAATCCTTCAGAACAGACAACAGACGTTTCCTAATTTATTATTATAGAGATCTTTCCTTCTAGTATTTATATTTTCTCTTCCCACAGAGTTGACTAGCTAACTTTCCAACACACGTTCAGTTCGTATGAGGGTAAGCAGGTGTATAAAACCGTGGATATCTGATAATCTTTAGTAGTTTGATTGTTCAAATTTAAATGAAAGGAACACTTATTTTGGGAAAGCTTTCTTGCAGTCATGTGTTTTCCTTTGCTTTGTCCCTGCTTTCTTTGAGTCTCAGCTTCTCTTCTCTCTCCTTGGGAATGATTTACTAAGTCTACACTACTTAAAGAGACTGAGGCTGTATGCTGCTGAATTAAACAAACAATATTTTAAACAAGTATCATATACAATATAATATTTTTCAGCCATTTGTGCTTTATGTTTCCTGATGTGTTAGATAAAAAAAAAAAAAGACATTTTTGTTCGTATTTACTCTTTTACACTTTATCCTAAACTTCAGGGAGAACAATACTATCTTTGCCTCCTTTCATCAAGTTATTCCTGCTATCTTTCACTTACAGACTATATTATTCTCATCTGGAATATAAATTTCAAGCAGAAAATTTTCTTGTAGACTAAGAAATTACACAATAGATTGTAAAATATAGTCCCAAATCTAATTCAAATTGTTATGGCTTTTCCCTCTGTTTAATTACCTGTAAGAGCACTACTAAAAATGATTTATAAAGGAGTTTAATGTTGTATTTCAACAACCCTTTTCTGGAATTTGTACTCTCTTGCTGTGTTGTAAATTTATGGAAGGTGATCTATATTTAGCCTCCCTTGGAGGCTACTTGCTTAGTGCTTGATGTGATGTTCAGTTTATTTTTGTTGCTTTCTAAACACAGTAATCATGCTCAAGAGAAGATCCTGCCAGCTTTTGAAGTCTTGTGGCATTTTCTGGAACATTATTTACTGCTTTTCACAAAAGTGGTGACTGCCCATTTTCTTTTGTGTTAACTTTTTTCATTTTTGTAGAGGTTGAAATTTTTTGAGGATTTTTTTTGGTGAAGCTTAGAAAACTACCCAGGAAAATTTTTTTTTTTATTAATGTTTTATTGAATCACAAAGATGTTTTCTAGAAAATATAAAAGAGAAAGTTTCAATGTGAAGGAATAAACAAATAGGTTCATACTGAAAAATAGCACAGGAAAGCTTGTACCTGTGCAAGACAGATGACCAAGAGATCAAGAGTAGACTAGGGAATGATATGGGAACTTTTTGATGATATCCTCAGAGGCCAGAAATGGCCATTTGATGGGGCACAATCCCATACCTGTGGTTTGAAGATACAGTGTATTCCTGTGTGTGAACTGCGTTTTAGGAAGTGAGTTTACTCACATGGAGAACCCCTATCTTCAGAAAATGTTAATTTTATTAATCTCACTGTGAATAAGTGGATGTCCTTCTTAACTTGTTAGTCTCAACACATGCCTTTCTTCTAACTAATATTTTACCGAATCCTGCCCAGTGAACTGAAAGTCAGCAGCAATCCTAGCGCTGAGCAAGGGCACAGAGGAGAAAGGCTCTCACACTTCAGTATCTTTGCCATATACCATATCATATACAAGTGGAATATTATGGTTTAGGACATACATAATTTTAATAAAAAGCACCAATGGTATTTATCCCAACAGTATTGTTCTTTTCTAATCACAACCAGTAAAATTACAATACCTAGCTACCTCTGAATGGCATTTTTTTAATCCAAAAGTACTCCCAGTAATCTGCATGGAAATGAAAAAAATGTTATGTAATGTGAATATGGAAGTCATGGTCTGGCTCTTATCTAATTTGTAGATCAATATAGAAAATTAATGCATTCTAGAGCAAAGGAGAAAATGCTGCAAAACCTGTTTCTACTTTCCTTTGTGTGCCTGAGGACTGAAGTATCCATTTATTTGTTTTATAATAACTGACTCATGGTATGGTGGAGTTTTGGGTCTCAGATAACTCTTCTAATATTTGTTCTAACATCATGGCATTTCTGGCATGCCCATGATAAAATAAATCTTCCTTACTTAGAGGAACCCTTTGAAAAACAATATTTGAATAGATTTTCTCTTGCTGAAGACAGCTGTCACTTTTGCTTCCCTTATCTCCTGGGTATCCAGGGTTGGAAAGGTCTTCTTTTGAATTTATTTTATCATTCTACATTTGTTGCTCATATGGTACGCATTTGCTGACTCTATGGCATATGTGTTACACAAACCCCAGTGACTAGAGTGTTTTGAACAGCCATGAGCCGTAATTCCAAACATATTAAGAGATTAAAATAATTGCACTGTTTAATTTTACAAGCTTTCCACAACAAACATAGCCACCCACTCCTATACTAAAAGAAAACGAAGTGACGACAAGGTCTACACTGTTTTCCAAGGTTAGCTGTGAAATGACTTTCTTAAACCACATAGATTAAGAAAATGGCCTTGCTGCCCTTCCACACCCAAGCCTTCCAGTAGGACTGGTTATAACATAACTAAATGAATTATTTTTGATCTTCACCTACAGCTCTTTTTAATAACATCGTCAGGAACCACATGAGTCTGAACTGCTACTGCCTGTTAGAAAAGCCCATAAGTACCATAGTGGTACATGACCAGGGCTCAGGCACTTCTACGTGCTCATCTCCGCAGTTTGTTAACCCGGGGTCTGGCATGGCTTTGGTCTGTGCCACATAGCCCTCTCCTAGACAGCGCTTGGCCAGTGTTCAGAGGACCTTGTTTCTCAGGGGAACGCGAATGTGAGCTCTGCTGTGCCACCACCTCTCAGGGACAGAGAAATGGCCATGGTCCTTTTCTTTCCCCAAGACAGACGCAGCCAATGGAGAATGCAATACATATGTGCTCCTTCCTGTATGTCTATTTTATAGCTTAATTACATATAAAATGTAAAATCATACCTAGACAGAGAAAGAAAAACCTTCTAGTAATGCATGTTTAACTGGCTGACAGTTATATCTGCATCTGGAGAGACATCTGAGGATTCTGGGAGTTTGGCTTCCAGATGATTGGGGTCAGAGACCTGGTGGGAATTTTGACTCCCATCAGCTTGCAAAGCCGATTCCATGTTCATTTGCATAGCAACACGAGGAAAAAGCTAAGCTATGTCTGATATATGCATCTATACTACGTGCTTCTTTTCATCATAGCAAACTCATGTTCACACTGTTTATATGTAAATAGATGTATGTATGTAATTTATTATTCATGAATAATGGTAGAATAGGACCAATTTTTGTTCATTGATCTTTTTTTTTTTGTCTTAATTTAATCTAATCTGAAATTCTTACGAAAGTATGCAGAAAACTGTTCGCTCTCAGAGTGATAAACATGAAACATCTAAGAAAAGTACAAAGTGCTTGAATCTTATTACAAATGGAGGGAAAAAATCTCATAAGTTTTCCAGTGAGATTTCTGATAATTCCTTCTAGCAGTAAGGCAGGCACTGTTCCAAACAACACATTTGGGTTTTTTGTGTATATTTGAAGTACTTCAGCTTCTGCTAGAAATGTGAAAATACAAGGCTTGCAAGGAAGTGCATTCCTGTGACATATGATAAGTCACAAGAGAGAAATATCTACGCTTTCCATGATCAAGTATAAAAAAAATTGTGTGCATATTTCCAATAGTTTGGGGGATCATGAAAAGTATTTACCAAAAAAAAAAAAAAAAAAA
>VFFE01006750.1:181411-475248 GCA_008921705.1 Burhinus oedicnemus | reverse complement strand
CCCTTAAGTCTCTTTTTCTCTCTCTCTCTTGCCTCCCGAGCGGAGCAGGAGAGAGAGAGCATCTGTCGTTCCACCGGATTAGGCCAATTTGGCCCAAACCACGACAGTAATTTATTATTCATGAATAATGGTAGAATAGTACCTTGTTATAAACTTTGATTTTTTTTTTTGTCTTAATTTAATCTAATCTGAAATTCTTACGAAAGTAAGAGTAATCTTTGTCCTTTAAACATGAAACATCTAAGAAAAGTACAAAGTGCTTGAATCTTATTACAAATGGAGGGAAAAAATCTCATAAGAATAAGTTTTCCAGTGAGATTTCTGATAATTCCTTCTAGCAGTAAGGCAGGCACTGTTCCAAACAACACATTTGGGTTTTTTGTGTATATTTGAAGTACTTCAACTTCTGCTAGAAATGTGAAAATACAAGGCTTGCAAGGAAGTGCATTCCTGTGACATATGATAAGTCACAAGAGAGAAATATCTATGCTTTCCATGATCAAGTATAAAAAAAATTGTGTGCATATTTCCAATAGTTTGGGGGATCATGAAAAGTATTTACCAAAAAAAAAAAAAAAAGCTGGATTCAATCATTATAAATTTTGGACTTGTTCCTGTAATGTTCCCAAAACCACAAGGATACAATTTCTGGCATAGAACGTCCTGGAAGCTGGGAGATATCCTTGGAAGCTGGCGGACCATAACTGCAAAGTGTCACTATATCCTTGCCCTGTCCATACTGTGTCCCCCCGATATGTCCACTGTCTGGCCTGTCAGAGACAGGAGACTGGGCTAGATGGGCCTTCAGTCTGACCCCTTATATTTGTTCTTACATGAAAATCACAGCCCAAATGACTCAAGGTTTGCAGAGGAAAAACTTTGTACAAAATCGTCTTCTCCAAATTGATGGTAAAACTTCCATGAGCTTCAGTGAAGCAGACGTTAAAAATACCAAACAGTTCCCCCAATTCTTTGGGAACACCCAGCTCTGAATCCAAGCACCAATCAGTTCACTTTTTTGATGCACCTCTGAGCAGACTATGCAAATTATTTTTCCTTTCATTGCAATTTTTCATCGACACGTTCAGCTGCAATAAACTTATCTCCTTAAAGTTATAACTGGGTTGATCCCATGCAGTAAAAGTACGCTGCTTAGCTTCAGTCATGCTTATAAAATGTTGATGAAAGTTTCTGGCCTTAATGTTAGGGAAGCATTCAAAAGGGAAGTGGTTTTCCAAGTATGAATAAATGCTGATTAAAAAGATATGGAGAAATCCAACTAAATTCAGTCTATTTTTCTCTGTTTCTTGCATTATCCACTTCTCTACTTAAAAAGAGCAGGCAAATTTCAGTTTTTGTCATAGTTTATTCCATTTTTTAGAGGATTTCTGGTAAGAAAAGAAGGAAATAAGGTGTAAGAAGGAAGTAGTTACATGTGCTGTTTTAACGACTTTCTTGACAGTGTTTTGGAGAGTTTTTAAGTGGAATTTCATACAAACCAAATCACAGGATGTTAACAGAGATTTATTTAATCTCAAAGGAAAGTTCATTTAGAAAATGAGTAGTTTTCATAAAGGCAGAAAGAGGTTTTGAAGTCAGAAAATAAAAACATACTGTGTGATTAGGTCAAAGAATAACATGGTACAAATATCACCAGACTGGAAAGAAGCTCAGAGTTTCAGTATGTTAACAATCAGTGGCCCTCAGCCAGCAAAGGATCTAAATGTGAAGATGAGCACATGAGATATCCTGTTAAAACAAATGTCATGTGTAAAATTAAGTACCTTTGTGAATCCTTTCCTGGCCCATGCCTGTGATTTGTTTTCAGTCATCAAAAAATTGCAGAAGGCAACGGATATAGGGAAACTAGCTCAGAAAAAAATCGTAAATGGGAGAAAAAACTATTTCCAGAAAATTGATGGATTGTTTAGTCAGGTTCAACAAAAGTGCCTGAATTTCTGACTCTTTCATGGTGAACACAGAATCTCCAGTTTTAGTCTCCAAAAGGCATTGACAGTAACCCTGGAAACATGTTGTAGATGTTGTCTCTATTATCAACTACAGCACAGGTCCCAAAAGCTCATTAGAAGACTCAGCTTTGTAGTCATATCTCCAAATACTCCTCTCCTTTTCCCACATACCTAGTCACACTTTTCTCATTTCACTGTGTTGTAGTCGCATAAACTGAGTTTTATGTGAAGGCTTGTCTGTGTTATTAAGTGACAATCATCCTTTCAACTTAACTCAATTTCTGATCTTCCCACTGCTAGAAAAAGACCTTGTCTTAGGTATGGACTCCAAGTGAAGCAGCTGGCTCGAACATGTTTAGAGGAAATAATATTTCAGCAGAATAGAAATCACATGTGAAAGCTTTAGGAACTGCTTCTAAAGCTGACATATGTGCCCCTTATTTCCTCTTTCTCCCCAACAATGCTAATGAGGCTTAGATTGGCTGGCGACATTAAAGATTTAAGACAGTAATCAGCAGCTAAATCACACAGTCCTTCATCACGCTGCTCTCCCCCATGGTAGAGGGGTCTGTTGCAGATTCAGAAGGTGTCAAATCTATTCCTTGGATAGTTCTAATATTTTTCCCTTCACTTCTGCAGCTGCCTCTTTCATGTCACTTTTGTTCTATCCCATTTCTCCTGCTCACTCCTCACTGATATAAACTCTGCTTAGCATCTGGGAAAGTTCTCCAGACCACTTCCCGAACCTACAGACACTGGTAATAGTAATAGTAATAATAGTGAAACATTTATGTGTATATTACTCTTGTTTCTAAAATACTTGGGACCTTGTGCAAAAACAAATGCCACCCCATCAAAATAAACAGAATAAAACCATAATAAATACATGAAATAAAATGAAAACAGGTTTGCAGGTGCTTGGACCCAAGGTCCCCCAGACACATGTGTTTTAGCTCAGTGGAGATTGTAGCAAAGTCTGCATAGCTATTAATTGAGTTAATCTTATTACAGCAGTTTCTACAATAAAGTTCGGGCTCCTGCATAAGCACACGTTTATTTTGTACATAAGCATGGACCTAGCTTTAAGTCCGTTTGAGCGTCATGTGTTCGGTACACCTGTTATACTGCTGACAAATTTTCATTTCCACCTCTATGTCTACAAAGAGCAGTAATACACCAAAGACAATCAAGCCAATTACCTTAATCGTTGAACTGAGGTGAGATTTCTGTGCTACTGCAGATATATTTGTCCCCTGGTATCCACATGAGTCCTCATATATTGATAAACCCCTAATATTGGTATAGCAGTATAATACTGGCATACTAATATAAGTATCTACTGGCAGGCCAGTGCTGTTCTAAACTTCCTCAGCAATCTTTACCTCTCCTATTTATCTCTTTTCATCTCATATAGGCACTAGCCAGTGTGTTCTCCCCTAATCTGCGCAACCAACTTTCTTCCCTCAGTGACAGCCTAGTCCTGGCTATCATGCCAAAAATGCTCTTTTGCTACATTACTTGGTAGACTTGTGTTTTTCTCTGCTGGTGTGATTAAATAAATAGTCTGCACTCAGATCTCAGCAAAATCCTGTGGGACTATATGTCCAAATCACTGGGTTATATTTTTTTTTCCGAATATCCACACTACGTTATTGTTTTTGCTTCAGCATTTGAAAGGCAGTCATCCAACTCACTTCTGAAAAAAAAAAAGATGAATAATCTACCAAATGTCTTATAGTCTCCTTTCTGCCTCTGTAGTTTTGCGTGGATATTATCCACCCCGGGAAATGTGCTGTTCCTCAACTTCATGACGGCCCGTTTTCGTTTCAGACTGCATAGAGCTGTTTTCCTTGGCATCGGGACTGACTGACTGAATCATCCCCATCACGCACAGCAGGGCTGTCTGGGATGGGGCGGTTGAGTAAATCACCGAAGCGTTCCTTCTTGCTTTCCCCTTCTTTCATCAAGACCTTCCCATCTTTAGTCTGACTGTGGTTTTAACAATTCATGAGCGTGTCTCACATTTCCTTCATAAGCAAGTAGGTGGCATTTAACTCACCCTAATTTTAGCTGTTCAAATGTTAGTCATTTTGCCTTAACTCATCATCTGGTCTTCCTCTAGAGTCAGTACAGAGACACTGGCAGCTGCAGCAGAGTCATTGCACCTAAAGGTGTCTAAAAGAGTTGCACTGTACGTCTGTCTTTAATTCTAATATTTGCTTCTCGAGTCCGTTCTTTTTGTCACTTCTTATATTTTCACTTTTTCTGTTTCATCGCATCCAGGCCTCTTGATTAACTCCTTTGTAGGGTGAACTGCAAATGCACTGACTTCTCGGAGACCTGGAGAGGCGTTCAGGGCCTAGTGAGACATATTGGTAAAAATCTTACTGATAGGACTGTGTTAATTACCTTTTGTCTGAATCATTTTTATGTTACTTATAATGACATAAAATACAATCAGTTTGAATTAGTTGAATTAGTCAAAGCCTAAAAAGGATTTGAATCTGTGGGAGACAAAGGTAATAATAACATAATTCAGTATGCACAATGGCTTTTTTTCTCGTTCATATCATTGAAATGAACCTTGTAACTATATACAGGTGTTATATGATTCTCAACTTGATAAATTCCTCTAAGTAAGGCTGTAAAAACTGCTTATTTCAGGAGGATTAAGTATGGAGTCAGGTAGTCAAAAAAAGAGATACTTTGATGATTTGTGAAATTTCAAACTGATTCTGGTTTTGCAATCTTCTAACGGAATTCACATCTATTTTCATATATTTTACAAACTTGTTTTGTAAGTAGAAAATACTTTTAAAACAGATGTTATGAAAATAATATCTTGAAGATTATTATTTTTGCTTCTTATTAAAATAATGGGAACTATTTATTAAAAAAAACCAACAGTATTCGTGAAGACTGCTCAAGGCCTTGCTTCTGGGATGGGATTTATTTTACCTGAAATATGCTGTGTAAATGTAAGCATGTAATTTAAAATGGTCATCTAGACTTTGTCTGTTGTGAAGGGAGTTAGGCGTCATCAGTCTGCTCTGGAAGATGATACGGATAATCTGAGACAGGTAGCCAAGACAGATGAATCTTGAAGAGACTGTCCCTATGCACTAGGCTCCAGGGACCTAGACACCTTGCCTGTGTTTGATGGCAACTCTGAGCCTATCAAAGTTAGGTAAGGTGAAGAGTCCTATCCATTGACTATAAACTAGGATGGTAGACTGATAAATGTAGTATACTTTTGCAAGAAGCTAAGACTCTTTAAAGAAATCCCGACTATGTTCACGTTCCTTTAGAGCAGATTTTGCTCTTTGAGCATTTTGATAGAGTTTTGCAGGTGACTGACCCCTTGACTTTGCAGGTGCTGACTCCTTCTCTTCCAGTGTAAATTAACGGCAGAGTATTGTTAGAATGTGAAACCATTTACAGCTGTGCAGAAGTCTTTTCTTGCAGCATAAATTTCTATGTGATAGAGAATATATTTCTTTTTTTAGTACTCAGCTACCGTCATGAGAAACTGCCAACTTCATGGGCAAAGATAAGACTTAATACAAGAATCAAGCAGCAAGTTTGAATATGGTGCTGACCAGTTGCTTTTTGTAAACCTAGTAAAAGATTCACAGAAGTCACTGGACTTTGTCCATTGAAATCAGTAAACTTTGTATGGTGCTTATAAGGATCCAGCAGTAGGAATAAATCCACTGCAGCTCAGTCAGCGGCTTACTGCATTCTGAAGAAGAACTTGCTTTTGAGGAATGGGGATACCACAGCCAGAACTGGTGGAAGTGCTTTTCAAATATTTTTTTCTTAAATCACATTTAAGATTTCAGTTTTGAAATGCAAAAAACTGACTGCAAATTAGGATTGGGAAGGAGCTGAGCAAAATCATAAGAAAACAATAAAGCCTATCTTTGAAAAATTCCAAATGACATTAAAATGATGAAATTGCTGGGTGGTTCCACAACTAGATGAATGACATTATCTGGGAGGACATATGTGGCTGCTTTGTGGTTATGAGGGCATATCTAATGAAGAAGCTGACAAATAAATAGAAAATGTCATGCCATTGAAAAATAAAATAAAATAAAATCCCTTCTTTCTATTTAAGCTTGTGTCCCTCAGTTTATGATTCAAGAAAGGAAACAGTACTGACAGAAGAATCCAAACCTCTGAACCTTTTGTAGTTCAGAGTTCTGAGGTGGAAGGAAAGAAGCTGAGCCTCAGACACACAAAAAAATGCTGGGAATGGTGAGATGGTAACAGGAATTCAGACTGCATATACTAAAGTTAGGCTCTTAAGTCTTTTTGACAAATAAGGATCAAGGCTGCATCTCATACAGTCCATACACTCTGTGCTTTGTGTCTGAGCTAATATTATATGACATAAATCATATTATATGCACAAGAGTGCATTATTAATGTTTGACTCACTGAAAATGCTAAAAGAACAATTGCACTGAAGTGTCAAAGTAACGTGATCTCCTCTCTGTGGAATAAAAATTGCAGAAGCCTCTGTCCACCTCACTAACATCTCTGTTTGGAAAGACTGGCATCAAATGAGACATTTCACAGTAGGCACGACTAGGTCAAAACCATTTTAATTTAAATGAAGGTTTCTGACCTATAGGCACACAGAGCTATATATATTCACAATTATTTACATTCTGGTTTGGAGTATACTTGTTTGATATTGACCTTTCTGGTGGTCTTCATTTAGTACAGCTGTAGATGAAGATCCTAAAAACTTAACCAAAGCTGTTCTTGGTTAGGCCAATAGTCTTTCCAGTTACATGTTCTCGCTGCAGTCCCTGATGGATGCCTACGGAAGAATTTAAACACAAGATGAAAATAGAGGGCTGCTTCTAAAAGGCATTCCTTCCAACCATTCCTTTAACCCCTAGCTTTTGTTGCTTGCAAGCTTCTTGTGCAGGAGAAAATTTCTTCAAATTTATTAGCCCTTGATTGATTTTTCTTTATGAATTTTTTAACCATCTTTTGAACATGTTTTTCCTCAAGGACTTCAATAGTTATAATTTTACTGACTCTCTTTTACCTGAGAATAAAGTTTTTAATCTTTGTCATTAAAGAATGTATAATCCTGCACTCTGTACCTCTCTGCGCCTTTGGTCTCCTTGTAACGTTCAGTTTAAATTTTTCCCTGTAGCCGCTTAGTTCAGTTTTGGTTTAGACAAAACCTATATCCAATGCTTTATCTTCCAACAGATTACTTAGTTCCTGAAAAATTTGAACCACTCTTCCCTGTGCCACTTTCTCAGTGTTATCGTAAGCCTTTGCCTTTCCAAATTTCTGCCTGGTCAGGTGGAGGGTACTTCATAGTCCTCCACTACCGTGAATGCTCTGGTTCTTCACTTTCCAGCAGCCTTAGTTTTTTCCCCAGCTGCTGGTGAGTGCTGATGTCCTCTACTGACGACACCTGGCACATGGGAACCATCATTGGAGCTCTTGTGATCCACACCAGACAAAAGCCCGTAAACACAGCCTTTTTTTTTTAACAGCCTTTTCTTCAGCATCTTTTCATACACACATACACAACCACAGCTTCCTCACTGAAAGGTAGGGACTAAATTCTTATTCGTTTTTTATTTACTTGTCTATTACTGATCAGACACTTTTGAAAATGTAAGGGTAAGCCCATACTGGTAAGTCCATGTTGAGATGATCTAGTATACCTTTGCTGCACCTGTCCATTAACTGGAACAGTGACAACTGTCATTACGACAATCTACAGATAGACCACACTGACTAAGGATAGTTTTAGTTTGCCAAAGATTTATTCTAACTATAAAGGAAATGTTTCCTAATTTTTTATTATATAACCTTTCATATTTTGTAGGGGTGTTTAGGGTGTAAACTAGGACAATAATTGTTCTTTTAATGTAGGAATAAACAGTGACATTGTTAAAGGGAAGTTCTACCACTGATATTCATAGTTGAACCTCATTCTTCTACCATGGCAATCAATCAGCTGTAAAGAAGAGATTCATTGTGGCAGGAAAATGATCTGACCAAACAAGATTACATGCACGTGTACAAAGAACAAAGAAAAGATAAGCATGAGATATAGAGACTCATCTGTCTATATGCCAGGATTTTGTATGCTTATCTTATAGCAATATATTGGCATAAGTAGAAGATTATATATTTTTTATAACATTTTATTGCTTACAGAGCCAGTGAGTGCTTAGCCTCCTCTCTTCCTCTCCCCCCAAAATGTGTTCTATTATATGGAAAGAATAGTGAATATATAGATCCATTATATAATCCATGAATTTAGTACAAATTGAAAAGACAGATTGCAGTTACAGTACAGATGTTCTCTTTATTGGCTAGAAGTCCAATAAAGGCAGTATTTTGAATTTTAAAATATAAATGTGCAATTTTCATTTGGAACATATACAGAACCAGGTAAATGGGTGCACATGGAAATTACTTTTATAAGCTTTTCTATTTGCAAAATCCCTATATACAGAGCACATGCCCAGAACTTTGCTTGCTTTCCATTTCAAATTGCCTATAAAGTTGGAAGTATTTCCATAATTTTAAATTGCCCACATAACATAGGAGGGATTGGAATTACGGTTGCTCCTCAAATTTGTTTTTATAAGCACCTGAATTTGGAATGGATTCAAATGGCATTTTAATATGTGCTGGGTCAGGCCATGCTGATTTAATTTATAAAATATATTTATCAAGAAAAGGGGAAATTTAAAGAAGTGGAAAATATAATAAAATATGAAACTAGATGGCAGAAATGGACCCACAGAACATAGCTGTGAAGTAAGTCAACATTAAAGGGCAAAATGTAGGACTTTGTGGGCTACTGCTGCAAAGATTATGAAAAAGCTCATGAAAGAATTTGACTTTCTCTTCAGAAACACACAAACCTGTGTCAAGTGATCTTTTGAGTAGCTGGCAAGCTGAAAATCATTTTTGCTGAGCACACAAGATGTGAGCAGATCAATAGTGTATACAAGTGTCAGCAGATCATAATTTGACTCATACCTTTTGAAATTGATACAGACTCAGCATACTGCTAACATTTCATCATTGGAGAGGACCATTGCCTTCAGTGCTTGATGTACTTATGCATTGCACACGAACCTAAAGAACTTCATGGATTTTTTTCCAAAGTAATATTTGATTATATGAAAGATTCTCATTTTTTATTTCCTCATCGTTTTGAGAAAAAAATTTCAGTGTTTAACATTAATTCATGTGGGCATTTTATATAGACTAGCACAATTAATCTGTCTGTAGAATGC
This sequence comes from Burhinus oedicnemus, assembly GCA_008921705.1. NCBI lineage: Eukaryota > Metazoa > Chordata > Aves > Charadriiformes > Burhinidae > Burhinus > Burhinus oedicnemus. Next base: position 465,983 of record VFFE01006750.1, on the reverse strand, counting down.
AGGAGTTGAAACTAGAAATCAAGTGATTGAGTCAGTATGCTCAGTTCATAAGGAAATATTCTGAGATAATATGTGTGTTAGCCTTTCTTCCAAAAAGTATAATGGACTAGATTTTCAGGACTCTGATTTTCTAGTTCACCTGAGAGCTGGACCCACCAGGTGGATGCCTCCTGGGTTTCGTATGATCCTAAGAAAGGTGCTGTGCAATACGCAAGGAGGAAAATTGCCACCCACTGAACTGCCAGAAGTGCTTGCTGTAGCATCTGTAGGGACCTTGGAATTTTTCCAGCCGAGTCGAGCCCCAGCCCTGCATCAACAAGCTTGTGGAAAAAAGCTGCAAAGCTTCAGGCTACCTGGATAAAACTTAAATCACCAATAGTAAGGTGTTTTGGTTGTATGAGTTTATTTATAGACTAACATAAACTTCAGCGAAAAGCTCCATGAATGCTGAAAGCAATATTAAAAAAATTAAATTTTGATTATAAGCTGCTGAATTTTCTATATTCCTGATTATTAAAAAAACCCTTCTATTAGAGCAAAACAAGTATTTCGACCAATAAAACAGCACATTAAATCATAAAATAAGAAATCACCAAAGCAGGACAAATAACTACTTGAAAAAGTGAAAGGCAGAAAGAAACCAATCAACTAAGACCCAAGAAGAATCCAAACTTTGAGATGAAAAGCTCCGTTCAGGTACATGGGTGCCTCATAAAGGGTTCCCTGAAACCTCGCACTGTGATTAGAGGTGCATGGAGGAAGAAGAAATCAGTGTAGCTGAGTCCCCAGCAGCTCCATTAACCCTGTTCTTTAGAGTTTTATCACCTTTCTGTGGTTTAAAGGCGTCTTCTTTTAAAGGTTACGTAGATTAACAGAGATAGTAACAAGTCCTGGAGATGTTGACTATGGAGGCATAACGTCAAGCTGCTAAGGCATGGAAATGTCTGGGAAGGGGCTGGAGCAGCAAACAGAGATACTCAAGATAATACAGTTTAATAAGTGATGAATATAATGGATAATTAACGATAATGAATCATGAATTGTGGCAATAGCACGTGATGTGTGTTATCAGAGGATATGAGCTCATAAGAGGGCAATTCTGATCTCTAAGTTAGTCTGCCCTCAGTAATACCTTTTATTAAACTCCAACACACAGCTTGTTCACCACACCATCCTGCTATCAGTTTGAGTGATTATCTCTGTCAAAACTCAATTGTCTGGAAATAAAGAGTCAAGAAGCAAGTGGAAGCTAGCAGCAAAGTAGTGAGAAGGAAAGTCCAATACATACAAAATTCATTTAACGTAAATAAGCCAAGACTTAAAACAAGTTTCTCTACAGAAGTATTTGTCAAAAATCCTATCGTTATAAGACAGAAGTGAAGGACCCTTCTCCAACACACAGGAAGAAGTATAATGCTTTTATCATACAGAGTCATCACTCACTTATGCAAGTATGGATGTACTCGAACACAGATGAGCGTGTGTTACTCAGTTTAGATTACAGCTAGAAAGACTATTTCCTAGTAGACACAATCTAAAAAAATAATGTTCTCAGATTATTTTGGAATGTTTTCTTGAAGAATGAAGCCAGTATAAAGGATTTTCTGAAAAAACTGCTCATTGTAAAATAATATTAATAACTTTGTGAAAAATGTGACGTTGTTACTGTGGGTTGTTTTTCTTTTTCTTTTTTTTTTTTTTTGTAATTTTAGAAAGACCAAATTTAAGGACAAAGCATCAAATGTTCTTATAATTTATATTTTGGGGAATATCAGGGCATATTCTTGTTCAAAAAAGTTCAGCTGGAAACTGTATGCCAAGGGACTGATGCTGCTGACCAGTTTTCCTGAGAGAGCAAATGAATGCGCAAGCCTTGCTAGTGATTGCTGCTTTGTAAAGTTTTTATTGCAATTCCATACACTTAGGGTCAAACCCTCCAACGCATCCCTATCATGGCAGCCTGATTTTCAAAGGAGTTTGACCTTTACTGGTGCACCAAAGGAAGCGAGTAGGCTTCCAGAGGTGCTCGGCATACTGTGTACTCTCAGAGGAAGACACTCCGTACGCAGCTGACCTGAGTGTACGCTGCAGACTCACTGATTTATAACCATTCTGGTTTCTCCGTGAACCATTTCAAGGAAGAGAAAAACCGACAGGGCAAAGTGGAAGAAAAGAGAGGTAAAACTATTGCTTTTGGATGCGGCGTTAGTGGTGACACAGTATGTTCTGTTCAGAGAAAACTGCGGGAGATTACTTTGCTTCCCTTCAAACATTTTGAATATATTCTAAATGTAAAAACAGATCTCCATTTCTGATATTTTCCCCTCCCCTGGTAAAATAAATATTATTTGATTTGGCACATTGGCCATCTTACATGTAAATGTCTCTATCCTGTTTAGATACTAGTAGACAATTTATGTTTGAGTAAAAGAGTTTTAAAAAAAGAAAGGAAAAATGTGGTAGAAGAAAGTAAAGAAGTAGGTAAAAAAACAATAAAAGTTCAAGTTTTATGCCTTCATTACTGATTGTCAGGGGCCGACTGCTACAAGAAACAGCTTTGTATGTTTGTACGTACAAAGTCATATATTTTTAAATATTGAATGCATAACAAATCAATGTATGTGTGGCTATACATACATATGTAATTGGTTATATTTACATAAACATAGTTGATGGATGTATATGTAAGTACAGATCTAAAACATATATATTTTGCAATTTACTTATGAGCAAATCTTTTTTCTCTTCATCCACTTTGTGTCACCTTGTCGGAGGCAAGGCATGCTCTTCTCAAAGAACTATGTCTGGAAATTGGAAATAGTGAGGCATTTCTACTTCTGACACTGACAGGATTTGTACAAGCCCACCACATTTCACCTCACCCATGCGACACAACAGCCCTGGCTTTTGTGGTCATCTGTGTCTCCCCAGACTTTGTACCTGTGAATAATTCCCCTGAAATAGCCACGGGCAGTATGAGCAGCTGACTTCTACTGCACAGATTTAAGCATGTAAGACTGTGGCAGCGAGATCCTGAGGGTGGATGTGACTTTTTCTTTTTTTTTAATTCTTTGAATTTTCATCAAAGTTGGAGGGAAGAATTTGTGATGCATTTTTCTTTTGTTCTGAAGGAACTTAATATTACAGCTGAAAACATATTTGGGAGAGAGGAATTGAAGAAACAAAATCTTCATAATATATGCAATTCTAATGAACTGGAAAGCTACAGAGTAATTTAAAAACAAACCAAAACAAAACTAGGATGGATTTTTATGGAAGGCATTATGTGTTCAGGATTGTGATAGTGGAACACTCAGGAAAGGCATCTGAATCCTGCAAACTACTATTCTAACACTTAACTTTACTCATTTAAGTATTCCCTGAGTGGGTAGTGCTACTCAAACGGGCAATTCTAGCAGTATATTCAGACTGCTTGTATTAAGAAAGTGAATCATGATGAAAATTTAGGGAGAAAAAAACGTAATTTGGAGTGCCAGCTATCCCAAGGACACCTACGTTTAGCTTTCCATGTCATCTGAAGTCTGAAGAGTGCACACCGTCACCACTGCCCCCCAAGGGCTGGAAATTCACTTCTTGTCTGCACATAGAGATGGAGGTCGAGGCAAAACTGAGTATGTGAAGCAAAGTCCATAGAAAGAGGAGAAATACTTTTTACCACTGTTTGACGTAACGTAGATTTTTTTTAAGACGTGGAAGTAAAATAACAGACTAATTATTTCGTGTATTCATTCATGTGAGCTGAAAGCCAAGGGATTGCCAAAGGCTCTGTTGGGTGTGGAGTTCAAACAGGTTCAAGTGATATTAGAGTGGTTTTGAGGTATGAAAGAATTTAACAGCAAAGAGGGATTGTATGAGCTTTGGGAGACTCAAAACCCAATCACACTTACATTTTTGTGGGGGAAGGAAAAACAGTTCACTGTAGTTTAGGTCAGTCTATTTTTTATTTCATTTTAAACCTTTATTTTTACAATTTCATGATTTATTTTTCCAGGTGTTTGCAAAATTCCTGCTTTAAATGCAGATGATATAGAAACCAAGGGCAGCTTTTGAAAGAAGGCATTGACATAAGACCTTGACACTAGGATATTATGTTCTGTAGTCAAGAAAAAATGAAAAAAGATTAATTTCCCTGTGCTTTTTCAGAGGATGGTTCCCCAAAATTTTGATTATTAAAAGTGTATGATACTCACACTGTCTTTAATGTAAAGATAAACTGAAATCAGGTCCCTAAAACCAGACAGCTTTGGTCCATCTCTGTCCTCTGTCCTTGATAGGAGAGTATCTTAGCATAGTCCATTGCATCTTGTTGACCTGGTCAAAAGTCGTGGGCTATGCCCGGGAGGGATTTCCTGTGGGACTTCTTGATATTTAGAACGTACCTTCCTGGCATTATCTTCCCTGCTATAAGGGCATGATCAACCTTTTTCATTTGACAGGGCCCTCTCTCCTTATTAATGGGAGCCTTTGAGGGGACTGCCCTTTGCAATGTTCATCAATATCTGGGCTTGACAGAAAACCTTCCCAGTTTTACTCCATGAATTGTAATATCTCTAATGCCTGCAAGGACAAAATAGTTGATTCTTCCATTTTCCCTGAATCTTGGGAGGGGAGGATAATCAGCAACATCTGATTATCTTGGCTGGCATCAGCTTTTTACAGAATTTTTTTTTGTTTTGAGACAGAATGTGTATCCCTTCTCCCTTTTTTCCTGTTAAAAAAAGAAAAAAGTAACAGAAATTTAAGGCAGAATCCACTGCCTACACACCATTTTTCTGCAGAGTTTACATATTCACAGTTATTTTTTTAAAATCCTTTTAAAATCTGTGCTGCCAGTATCTGCTCTTGCTCAGTTTCTTATAAAAGTATGTTTTTGGGAAGGAGTTTTCAATGACCAGGAGGCATTTAGTGGAGAACTATATTAATTAAGCTTGAAAAGAGAATGTTGTTTGCTCTGAAACTTTGGGAAATATGATACAGGCACTCTGGTTCCCTTTGACATGCTTGATTCAATTTCAAGTCACTATAAATGAGATTCCAACATGCCAAAAATGTACAGGACATCAATATTATCCTGGGACATCCAGCCACTTGACTAGAGTTCGTGGATCAGTATAAGCAAGAGCACAGACATGTTCTTTAAATTTCTGTTAAACACATGTTGTTAGTAATTTAGAACTGGAGGTGCATAACATTTCTGTTTCGTGATCTCTTGTTAATTGTCTGCTCTGACTATCTCATATGTTTGTTTTAATCAGATTTTTTGTCCTAGCAATGTAACAATGTTCCAATTAGAAAAAAAATACCAAAAAAAATTATGCATGAACAATTCTCTTTATGCTAAAATGCATGAGAACCATGGATTAATAGACTACAGTGTGAAATATATACATATTTGACATACTAGATGAAAGATAAAATTACTTTATTTTTAAAAATATTAACCTGGAACAAACCACGTTTAGCTGGGGACTGGTTATTCATTTTTTTCAATAGTGTATCAAAATAAAATCAAGCAAAAACAAAGGAAATTTTTTTATTTCTTACTTGGACCTGTGAAAGTCTATATGCAATTGCAACTCCAGCACAATCTAATGCTACCGGAGACCAAGGAATAATTTTTTTTTTTTTTGTCAATTTGCAAAACATTTCACCACTAAACAACATTTTCATCTGGGGGGACGGTTTTATTCAGTTATATACATGGTTAAATTAAATATCTGACAGCAGAGCTCATGCGCTTCTTATGAGAAAGGACTATTGAAATTGCTTCAGGAGCAAGATTCAGACTGTATAAATTCACTTAAGGTTACCCAGACCTATAGTTACTTTTTCCCACGCAAGTGCTCAAACCACTCAACCAAGCCCACGTCCTCTTCACCCCTTTGCTGAAGCCAGACCAAGGCAGCAACTGCTGCAGACATAAGGATGCTGGGGCCAGAGGTATCGTGAGCCTCTTCTGCTGCTTAATTGTTAGACCTCTCGGCTAAGAAGATCAAACTTCATATGGGTTCCTACTCCTGATGCTGGTTTTACACCCAAGAGTATATTGTCACTTGTTCCCAAAAAAGAAGAGAGTATTAAGGTAATGAGGAGCAGTCTCCAGGCCTGCCCCTTCTTCAGTGCATCCCTCTCTCCATATTTCCTTTGAACAAAATAAATTCAGAACTGATGCATTTTCACAGAACATTTTTGTTTTGATGGATCAGTACCGTTTTGGCAGAAAGCTGCTCCACTGGAAGGTTTTGTCCCTGCCATTTGTAGTGAAGAGCAAGTTGCTATATAAACATGGAGGTGCAATCAGGAAGGGAATAGAAAAGATCTAGCAGACTGCAGGGCCCTGATATTACAATATTGTTCTAAGCTTTTCATGTATGTAAGCATTACTGAATTTAGAGTGCTTCAGGGAATGCCCAATTGCAGAAATCCAGGGCTAACATTACAGATGCTGTGGAATGACTCGTAAAAGCCATGTGAAATAAAAAAAAAAAAGGAGAGAAAGAGTTAAACTGCACACACTGTAACCTCAGCTTTGAGCCTCTCTGTATCTTGTTAAAGCTAAAAAATAAGCAAACAATTGCAGAGAACAGCTGATGGCCAATCAAGTTTTAAAGTCTGATAGGCTCTGCAATCTGTTCCTAGAAATACAACATTTGGATACACATTGCACTCCTCAGCCTGGCCACAGGCACTGGTGAAAAGCATGTGGGTGAAATTAAGGAACTGAAAAAACGAGATGGGAAGAACTCCTTTGTGCTGGAAGGTACACTCATATTTATAGAATATTTTGTAATAAAGGAGGTAAAAAAATTTTACTTTCTTATCAACTGGAGGCATGAAATAGTCAAAGAAGCCTAAAGGAATTACGTGTACAATTGCTATTGAATTCCAAAGGAAGGCTGGATACTGCTTCCCCTAGGTTCTTGGAAAATACTGGGCTTTATTTCCAGTTGTTCTATTGCAACAAAACTTATTAATACATGGAGAGCAGCCAGTGAGAAAAATCAGTTATTGTCATGTCACCTAAGAAGAAGCAACAGAAGGTAATTCTGAAAATTTATTACAGTCTGAAGCCCGAGCAAAAGATAATAATGATCCTATTTTAATAAAGAAGGTAGAATTTCAATCTGATAGAAATAGTTTCTAATGGCATATTTTACAAGACGTATTCAAAGGAAGTTTGAAATCCTGGAGCTATGGGAAACAATGGCAACAATCCCATTGGCTTTAGTGAGCCTATAATTTCAGTGTAAGATTCTTAAACTGGGGGCCAAGTTAATGAGAAATTTTAACTCTCATAATCTCAAGCTTCTTTTTCAAATGGTAATTATTTACTAAACCTGAACTTCTTTGCTCTCTTCTTCAAAAATATAGCATATAATAGGTATTCCAAGAAGAAAATATGGACAGTAACCTTTTCAGTGTAAAGAAATCAGTCAATAAGAGTCCGTAAAGAGTCAACTGAGCTGAAATTTTTTTATTGAGGCTGAAGAAAATGAAGATCAGCTATGTGTTTGTATTTCTACATTTACTACGTTTGGCTCAGAAGGAGTGTTTTTATGAGCTTCACAGCCTATCCAAAACCAGAATATACAGAAAATCTCTCCAAGAAGTTTCTCTAAATGTCACAACATTTTCCATACAATTCCAGGAGAACAGAGTAATTTGATCTTTAAAAAGTTACTGGAATTCTTGTAGGAAATAATTCTGACCAGATCTCCTGATGCTGTAAATGATCTTATCTGCACTGATTTTGCTGACATCTTGCCTTTTTGCACCAGGCCTTTCACAAATCTCTTTTTAAAATTTCTTTAATTTGCACAGGATTTGCCTTTTCCTCAAAGGCTTATGAGCCCAAGATCCTGAAAGCATATTCCAGGAAGATTATATTTCTCATTAAAAAAGTACAGATCAGTTCATGATGCAACTTCCCTGTGAAATTTCCAATTTTTAAAGGAAAGTTATAAATAAAATGATCATCTGGTTGTGTACAGCGTATTTATTTCTATTATTATGGCACTACGAAAAGAATCAGATAAAGACTTTTTTAAAAACAATTCCGTTTTCAATAACTAACCATAAGAACTTTGTGGTCGAATAATCTTCTATTTATTAGATGTTGCTTTGTCAGTTAGCAAATGAACATGAAATAGCCAACAAACAATCACTGAGATTATGGTTGTGTTGAGACTGACTGTACAGCTTTACTTCTGCAGAAAATAAAGGGAAATATGAACAAAGAGATTTACCTGAACATGGTCTGAAATCAAAAAGCTTTAGGCATGGCATAGCAAAACCCACCTGGGTTCTTAGCAAATTCATATGTAGCAGAGGACAGCACCACAACCCTGACTCCTGCTGAGTTCTAACCTTTCATATTGGTATCGGTTCATCAACAGCAACTCCTGGAAAAGAATTACTTTTTTTTAACTGGAATGTCACACTTTTAATATGTGCAACATGCTTTTCTCACCAGATTTTGAAGTGCCACAGTGGTTCAGTTTTAGTTCAAAACTGTAGAGAATGATCTTTTACTTATAACTGCATTTTTATTTTACTAGTGTGTTGTTGTGTGTTATTTTTACAATTTTTTTCCCAATTAATTAATTAATGCTCTTCTATCACAGTTTTGTTTTATTTTATTTTCCAGAAAGTATCAAAACTGGAGTTGTAGGCTTCCAGGTTTGGCTATGCAGAGCACCAAGGATCATGAATCTTCTATCATCCTGGGGACTTCTGAACTTACATGATCCAAGGAAACAGGGTAATTTAATTAGGTGTAAATTACAGGTGCTGAAAGTCCCTGTTTGCTTCCTCCTTGCACTAAAGCTTGTATAAGCAGGGCTTATAGTTCTCATTGCTTGTAACAAACTTTAACATAAAAGTGACACTAATAGTGAGACATTTGACCCCTAAGGAGGGAATTGGTTTATTCAATCTTACGAAAAGAAGTCTAAAAATACCTAATGGAATGATGTACAGATGCTTAGAGGTGCACAGCGGAAGGATAAGAGACAGTGAATTCGAGTTGCAAAACCAAAATTCTTCTTAGATGTTAAGATGTTATGTTATGTTATGTTATGTTACGTTACGTTACGTTACGTTACGTTACGTTACGCTATGTTTATGTTCAGAATATTGGTTTGGTTGGTTTTTTTTTAACTACCACTTTTGAGGATTAAAAATGGTGACCAGAGTAATATGCTGGCTTCCAGCTTTGTATAAGCAAATACAGGATCCAGGACATGTTTCTTTGCAATAGTGCTTTAAAACAAGTGTCTGGAAAAAAGGTGTTTTATAACCACTGGAAAATTTACAGTAATATATTTCAGATTTGTGATAAGCATTACTTGTTCATTAAAGAGAATCAAGGTTAAATCCTTCAGGAAATGCTGTGGAGCTGTATATTTTTTAAATACCCCTTAATAAACCCACAAAAATGTTCTATATTTCACAAAATATTTATTGCATGCCATTAACTGAAAACAACACCATCAAAGCTGTGGGAAAGAGGTATATGAGAATCCTAACAGTAATGTGAAATCATTTTGCTTGCAAGGTTTCCATTTCCAAATCTACCAAAACATAACAAAATGTGGAGAGCAAATCTGTCAACTGTGAACCAGTGGTTCAAAATCTTGCTTTTCACCCTGGAGTTAAGCTAGCTAAAGAGCAGGAGTAAAAGGATACGAATAACTCTAGTTGCTTAAAATTCTTGTTAAACGCATTATCAGTTATATGATACAGCCAAGTGTTTCCTTTAGGCTTTTATTAGTTTAGCTTGGAAAATATGTGAAAATGCGGGACTAAAAATTAAAACCAAACTAAATGTCTGGAACATTAATATTACCATAGAACCTTAATTACTGAAAGGACCATTGAAAATTGGTACATTTTTCAAGCTGTGAGCAGCAGTGTCTCTCCTTCAGAAAACACCGTGTTTCATCATGTGCATTACTTTCTCTTAAGACTGTAGTCTCAGAATCAGTTCACTATACCAGAGTGCTAATGTGTATCTATTTATTTGTCACTCTTGCCTTTGTTACGGTGAAGAAAAAATAAAAAAATATAGATTTTAAGATACATATAGCGGAAGGCAAAAAAGAGTACCCAAAATGTTATCCCACAATTTCCAGTCTAACTGGTGATTTGAAATTTTTCTGTGTATAAAATTCAGATCTGGATACATATGTCAAGGTTCTGCGAAATATTTGATGGTTCTTATAAAGTCCGGAAGTTCAAGTCATTTACAGAAAGCAGCAGTACTCTGACAATGCCTTTCATGTCAACTGAATCTTGTCTTTTTTTGTAGGAAGGAATTACTATTTGATTTTGAAAAGATGGATTAGTGTTTGATGTTGAAACTACTGGTTTTGCTGAATAACTTGACTAACATAATTATGATAATCCTATTTGAAATTTATAAAATGAAATTATGGAAATCCAGAGATGTAAGCACACAGTAAATCATGTATGTCAATGAATTTTTTAACTGTCCAATGTAATCATGCAGCTTAATCCTTTCGTTTCTTGTGCTCTTTTCTGTGATTTTTGGCATGAAGGAGGCAGTGAATATTTCAGTTTTCTCTCTAACATCCAGTCTTTGTTCAATTTCTGTGCAAGGCAGTGGACAAACTTTTTCTTTGCCTGAATTCTGCTTATCTGCCCAACCTTTCTAACTTGCTTTTTCATGTCTCTCAAACTCACTGTGAACCTCTGCCTTCCTGAGGCAGTTCTTGTGTGTTTTGTCACTCCTTTATGCCCTTCCTTAGCAGTGAATCCTGAGTTCCATTTTCTTTCTGATTTTCTAATACTCAGCTGACCTGTATAACCGTACTGGTCACTAGTGTGTTTTCTACTTTTCGGGGGTGTTGCAATAAGACGGGCTAGGACTGGAGGAACTAAAACCAATAATCAGTGCCAGATCTAAGGTTTTGGGTTTTTGATGTTTTTTGGTTTACAACAGTCTCCAGGGAAATATTCACTGGGTTGGATCTCCTGATTATACAGCCCTGTTCATTTACTCCCCATGTTTAATCTCTGCGTGCAAGGTGAAAGGCACAGAGTCCCATTATACCAGGTCTAAGGCAACTGGCTATGGGGAATCTTCTCAGAAAGCTTTGTGAGAAAAGCAGGGGCAAAAGATCTTCAGTGCATTGCTTATGGCCTCCTGAGACCTTTAAAAATAATTTCTTTGTCAATCAGTCTGACAAAGAAGGACATGATGGTAAAGTCACGTTTCTGGTCTCATAGAGATTGCCCTTCTGAGATCCCCCAGTGACAGAAAAAGTACAACATTGCCATCTACATCTGAACACAGTCACTCATGAAGTAGTCATCTTTATCCAGCCTATAGTTCAATGCCTTCATCTCCCCCACTGCGTCAGAGTTCCCTTGGTGATATTTTTCTGTAGCTGGGCCATCTTTACACATTGGAAAGACTTCAATGGGTGCAATTTCATGCCCTTCAAGATTTACATTTGAAATAGTTTAAGATTAAAGGAAACTTATTTAACTAACTACGTAACCGAAGACAAGGGATTTTGAGCACAGCAGGCAGTGTGGGAGGGTAAAAGATTGTGCAAAGGAGTAAGTGATATTGGGAACTTCTCTGTGCTTTTCATATCTCCACTTAGCATAAGAATAACTGATGGGGAGGAAAAAGAAAACATGTGGTATATTGGATGCTTTCCAGACAATGAAGAAAAAGTCTAAAACAGATTGAGTGGAATTAGTGGAAACACATCAACTCTAAAGTTCTAAAAGAATATGATCCTGATTGGGAAACATATGTTTGAGGATTTAATCTTGAGGAGAGGAAGAAAAATATAGCTTGAAACTCACTGGCCCAGATTCCTCTTGGATAGTTATTTATACCTGTGTGTAATTGAAATAAAATACTGCTATCAGCTCCAGTGAGCCACACTGATAAATACAGCCTGCTGGGCAGGCTCTCTGTTGGTCTGCTAAAAGCATCCAAGAACCCTAAATTCTGAGCCTCAGGGTATTTAAAGCCTTCTTTAGATCGGTTAATAAAGATAGTAATTGCTGAGCCTTGTCTTCCTAGCTCACAAACCTTAATGTCCTTACTTGGGAAAATGATATGGACCTTAATTATATAAATTCAAGGTAATAGATCTTTAAATGAAGTTGACCTATGCCCAGGCCACTAGCGATATGGCTCTGCAAGTAACTGGTTCTTCACTCAGCCTGGAATCAAACCCTCTCAGTCAAATGAAAAACATTCACCAATTTCAACCCAGTTTTGCACCTAGGTTTACATCAGGGAAACCTACATGGTTTTGGTAAATATTGTATTTGTCATATGTCACATGAGATCTCTTGAAATCCTTATGCCTATAGTCAATAGAAGAAAGAACATGATTTTAAAGGCATCAGCAGCTGAATAAGATAAAGTCTTGCAATAAAATATTCTATCTGACAAAAAAAGAGCATCTGTCTCTGCCTTAAAAATAAATGTATTTGAGAATGAAAGGAAGGCAAAGGTGGTTTTTTGGGTTGGGGTTTTTTTTATTTATTTTTTTTTTTTTTGTCATTTTAACCTTTGTTTTTTCCAAAATATGTTTAGATGCTAAATTATATTCTAAAATCTAAATACAAACCCAATGTTTATTTCAAGTGACATATTTTTTTCCCTTCAACACATATTTTTTTATATATTTTGAAAGAAAATTTTGTTTTTGTCTTTTATAGAGCGTTATATCAACTTCCTCAGCAGTTTAACAAATGTGCTTAAAAACCCAGCTGTTCCGACACTGATTATTCTACTGATACTGTTCACTTCCAGTACTCGTACATTGATTCAATCCATCCTACTTCCTTACTAAGAACATTCATTTGAAGGAAAATGTGAGTAGATATTGCTCTTTGTCACCTCAGGATTACAAGAATTAAACAGTATTCAACCTCCAATATTTTCATCATGGTATCATCAGAAATAGTAATTATTTACATGATTTGAAACCTAGCAGCTAATGTAACAAGAGAGACTACTACTTTGTGTAAGTCAAACTCAGAAGATTTGGACCAAATTTTTATTTAATGTCACCTGATATAGATCTGTTGGATTCAGCACAGCTACATATATTTATACTAGATGAAAAGTTTTTATTTATCAAACGATTTCATTCAGTGTGGAGCTGGTTAACAGGTTCAACAGTAGGCATATGTGTATATGTTTATATTTATGTATGCATGTATGAACATGTGTATCTTGGAGCATGAATTATTGTATTATGTAGCCCAAGTGTATTACGTCAGTGAGAAGACATTGCTGTCAATGACTTCGTTCGATGGTAGGGAACATCTTTGTTATTTTTTTCCATCACTGAGAATGGCTTGAAACTGTGAGCTCAGAAACAGAAGTCAAAGAAACAATACACTATATGTGTTACTGGAATTCCTGTAAGCCATTGCTTTGAACTCTTCGGGTTTGACAATATTGATTTAAAGCAACCGGCTGTGCAATGTCATGTCACATATCATTTGCACTTTGTGTAAGATGATAGAGAGTGTGGACATGTGTGTGTGTGTATCCTCTGTAGTTTATAAATCAGATTAAGTTCAGAAAAGCAAGCAGTTATTTCTGATGCCTGGGTTAAATTTAAAAAACTAACTGGATATCCAACAGTGAACACATTCCCGGTGAAAATATCAGTGAGTTATTAAACTATAAATTTAATCTTAAAATTCTATACTTCTAGTAATGAATACCAGCTTGTTGTGAGCTTTTTGTACTGTTCATAGAATTCTGATCAGTAAAATGAACATTTGGAAGTACTGGGTCTTGCTGACAATGGAAAACAGAGGTGTTAAATATAAATCATTGTACAATGAAATCAAGAAAAGTAAGCTAAGATTTTTTCTATAAAAACATTATAGAGCCATTTTATAACAGACCCAGCTCACAGCATATAATCACATTTTAACAGCTGTTGCCAAATTAGGTAAAAGCTCTGATAGAAAATTTGTTAATTATATGATTTAGGCCTCACAGACAGCCTAAACCAGTCAAAAATGGAAAGCACTGCTGATTCGAGGAGATGATCCTATTGTTACTATTTTTATTACCATAGCAATTAGTTGTCACAAACTTCAAGCTTGGGAAATACCACAAGACTAGTGCTGGGTACAGGGTAGAAAGGATTTAAACTGGAAGAGACAAAGGTAGGACGAAGGATCATTCTGATTTTATAGGATGCAGAGAGCTTAAGGAAGAAGTTTTCTAAGATCTTCAACTGCATATCCCTGGTTTCTCCCTACTGAAATGGAAGAAATAAGTAACTCTTGTAGGCAATGCACTCTTCTCTGCGATAGGCGTCCGAGGTAAACTCCTAAGGGTGCATGCCTTGAAGGTGTGGAGATGCTGAGCCATGGCCCAGGACGCACCCTGCTCATGACTAGGCTGCTAAAGGACTAGGTGGCTCAGGCAGGGTGTGGAGTTGTGTCCACATCACATACTGCTACAAGCAGGACTTCTTGTCCGCTTCCTGCTTCCAGAGATGTCCTGTCCCTTGGTCTAGGACACCATCTGAGGCAAGAATCAGTTTTTGCTGAAACTTTTTCACCTCTTACGAAGTATTTAAGTACGCACTAAAATAGAGATTTAAATCTGTCTCTCAAGGAAGTATCCCAGTTACCTGCAGTAGAGTTATTTTCTCCTCTCTCTTAGATCCTATTTTAGGCAAGTTTCAACAAGAGGTACACCTCGGTTTCTTCTACTGTTTGAAGATTTAGACAGTGAATGTATGTTTTGTACTTTCAAATCCTTTAAGTCAGATTTGAATCTGAGCTGTCTAATCTAGCGTCAGAGAGCTCTGCGTGCTGAGTTATTTACTATGAAGGGAAAGTGGTTTATTTTCTTTTGCATGGAAGGATTTATTGCTTAAGTAATCCTCATCTTCTCCTAAGGGTTTCCTTTTTGGCTATAGGCACTTCTTCACTCAAAGTCCTAGCTTTTCTGAATTCCATTTTCAAGTGCTTTTTTTTTCCTCTTAATTGTGTGGGAAGCTGATGTGACTATTGCAGAGGCTGTGAATTCCATTGGGAGGTTATATATGTAAAATACATCACCTCTAGTACCTAAGCACCCTTAATATGATCTAATATGTGAGATGTCTTAGCTTGTGACTACCTAATATGGCCTCTAGGAAATATTAAAACCAGGTTATGTTTTATACTTCCCTCCTCCAGTGACATTACAACCTTACCCTGGTCTCTAAGGTCTCCTTCTGCTTGGGGTGGACAAGCATCATCTTGTCATTTGAGGATCTGGGTCTTGTTCAGATTTTGTCTTTCAAAGTACAGCCACAGAAAAGTGAGTTTGTAGGATTGTAGGACACATACCCCCACCTCCATTTTATATGTGACTCTTGGAGGGTTTTTTTGCCTGAAATGAATCTATTCTGTCACACTGCCTACAGGAATCTGAATCTGTGGTGCCTACTCTCTAGGAGAATACTTGACCTGACCCACATACTGCAAGACTGACACCTTTCTTTCCTGGGGAAACAGCTGTATTTTGCATGGAATACTTAACTATAATTTAGGTCAGAGAAAGAGAAAACAATATTTTTATTTTTTTTTAACAGTTAGAGAATTCACCTGAACAAAAAATGTTCACGGTTCTATTTCTTTTTGTAACTAATAATTCCCTGTTTTATATTAACTGGTTTGTAGAGCAAGGGCTAGAAGTAAACCAGGTTGCTGTCTTGGGCCCAGTTGATATTTAATTATTCTATGTAAAGTGGAGCACTTTGAACTGAAAAAAAGAAAAAAAAAAAGAATGGGGCAAGTCAAGTTCAAATTCCTTATAGCTAAAAAGAAAGTCAGATTCAGACTTTCTACTTGTCACGTAACCCTAACCTCTGATGTATGCATTAGTAGCAGAACCTGGGAATGCAATACCTTCATCGATATTTTGTGTAGAATTTCATATTCCAAGTATGTTGAACAACACTAAGTGGAATCAACCCTGCTGGGCAGCAGGTCTTGGTCTGTGAACTTGCATGTGGAAGAGATGAGAGGACAGATGAAGTTGAGGCAGATTCTTATGGAGAACTGTAGATAGTTGTAAAATACCATGCTAAAAAGAAGGAAACAGCCCTATAGTACTTACAAATTTAGGAGCAGTCGAAAAGGTGGTCCATGAAGACATCAATTTCGATTTTTGCATCTGAAGATGCAGACCTATAAATCCCTTTGTCAATATAACCAACAACTCTGTTTCAAGGAAAACTGGTCAGAGAAAGTATCTAAGCCACTTAGCAAAATGGTCGGGAAGCTCCCAAATCATATATCTGCTTTCGGAAACATCATTCTTAATAGGATGTTCTTTCTTAGGACATTTTTGGCAACACCAGGAATTAAAGTCAGATTTTCTGAATTTGAGTCTAGTGTATTAACCATAACAGCAGCCTGTTCTCAGAGCTTGAAGTTCACAAATACAGGTATAAATCATCAGTAACCCACTGGAGAGATGCCAGTGTAAACCAAAGCTCAGTGTAAGACGGAAGAGATTCAGGCAGTAAAAAGTTTCTTATTCCTCTCCCTTTTTCCACTTTTTAACTCTTCAATTTTAATCATCTTGGAAGGTATACGAAAATAATTATATTAAATATCTTTGTAAAAGAAAAAAAAAATAGAGACTTATTCCAGTACATCAGTGTTTTGTTATTTCACTGTAATTCTCTAGATAAGAAAATTTGATTTTTTACTATTATCATGATAGCTAATGACAAAAATGTTTAAAACACATTTTCCTTCCAAGAAGAAATGCCAAAGCTTTTCAGACCTTCCCTTTCTCCTTCCCTGCTGGTCCTGCCTATATTATACTACTCCATCTATTCCTGGTGACATGACTTGGAGAAGCCCATGTGTGTTATGACTACCTGACGTGAGACTATGTCCTGTTTCTCTATTCTCCAAGTTACTGTCCAGAAACTCTTACATTTTGCCTGCTATATTGGGTTAATTAGATTAGTCACCTGATGAAAGATTGTTTTTTTCAGAATCAAGTTCTTCCTCTGTGATAAAGAAAAAGAAAAAGGCAAAAAAGTATTTTTTAATTTTTATTCTTAGAAGTACAGATTTTTATTTTTTTTTAAATATAAATTGAAGGAAATCTGTGGGAACTGGTCTTATTCTCCATGGAAAAGAAAGAAAAGTCTGGGAGGTGGTGTAGTTGAAATTTTCAGTATTAAGAAAGGGAGATAAGTGAAAATATAAGGTAAGCTCAAAGGGTGGGCTTTTATTATTATTACTTATAGGGGAAAACTAAGGAACTAAATTGAAATATTAGGTAACAATGAGCAAACAGGGACTTGGGCAGGGTTGCTTCACTCTCAGAGAAAGAGACATATGGAATAAGTTACTAGTGAAGGTAACTGAAGTACAGTCTCACAGAGATAAAGGGATACCTAAATCTGTTCTGGAAGGGAGGATTGAAGAATAGGGTGAAAAAAGCAAGTAGGGTGGATTAAGCTAAACTATGCCAGGACAGGCATGTCAGCACATATGAACCTTCTCTCTCTCTGCAATTCTGCTGTTTATTTGCTTTCTTGCATTATCAGTCCATAATATCAGACCCATACGGTCACTTTAACTCTTTCACATCTACGGATTTCCCCTGTGCTATTCAATCCCCAGCCCAACAGTGAACTCTGCCTGGAGCATTCAGACACTCAGGACCAGTATAATGACATGTTCTCAGTATGCAAGCATTGTGAAGCAAATGTTAGACAACTAAGGCGAGATTCTTCTCACCTAAGTTCAGTATAAGCATCTGCTGCTGAACAGATGTTCTCTTTACAGTAACTGGACAGAAAAAGGCATATTTTAGCAAGCCATCTGAACAATTTCAGTAAGATGAGATAAATTGGGCCATAAAAGTTTCTATTTCTCTTCATTGAATATAAAAAGAGCACAGGAAAATTCACACAGGCATAGAAATCCAAAGCTTAGAAGCCTACAGTTGTTCCCATGAACAGACACCACTCTCAATGCTACGTTGAGAAGCAAAACCGTTTCCACCTGAGTTATCTGAGGCCATTTCAGCAACCCTGATATGGACGGTGATTCAGAGACAACTTAGCAAGTAGACTAGCCTTGAAACCAGCCCGGAGAAGTTAGTGAAAGCTGCTCCAGCTTAGAAGCAGAGTTTGATGGCTTTGGTATAGGTCTGTTATAATGCCTCCATTTGGTTTTGAGAGAAGTTATTACTCTGAGTAACACTCCGTTGGGTTGTGTAGATGTTACCTGCGATAGAAATGAAATCCCTTCAAAAGAAATAATGCCTGATATTCAAGTCCTCTGGTGGGAACGTGCTTCAGTTACCTGTAGAGACCACTTTCTCACACATATTCTTTTTATGTTCTGCATCTTCTGACTTTCAGAATAAATTCAAGAGCAGACAGATTCAGGAGAGCTGTAAGTACTCATACTTCTCCATCTTATCTGTTGAAGGATCTCGGATGGGATAGACATTGGAAGTGGGATACCAAAACTGATATATGTTTTGGAACATTTCTGCATAGTGGGGAGTGCTACCAACTTCTACCTTAAGGTATCAAAATTTTTGTGGCTCAGTTCTGCTTGGACACTGTAGTTTACGATTTTCAAAATTCAGAAGACAATTCAGAGCACATGGTGGTCTCATGATTCTTTCCCTTGAAGCAGTTAGACTTTATACAAAACACTTAAATATCCAAAAGGGAGTGATTACAGCCAACTACTTAGGTCACACAGCTCGAATATGGGACATAGGGACATAGCACTAGCAGAAGAGAATGAGAACTACTTGCTCTCAGGTAATCTACAACACATTCATCTGTACAGATAACCAGCTTCAAAAAGAGAATTGTGTCTTCGCTGCTTACCAGGCCATTTTTCTCTCTGAACTAGTTACCTTATCCCCAGGGCTCTACAAATTACAGATTATGAATCCATCAATATATCTAGTTGGGAATGTTTAAGAGTCCTTTCCTGGGATGTATTTGAAGCCCCTGGCGTAAACCAGATAGATTTGCAAACTGAGCCTTTGTCTTCCAGATTTCAAGTAGTGGTCCTACACACTGGACTGCTGAAGTACAGAAAAGGGAATAAATTAATCCATCCTGAACATGTGTCTTGTCCAAATCTTCTCTCTATTTTGCATTCAGCTGAAAGTGCTTGGGGTTACAAACCTAGACATACATATCATTTTTTGTAACTGATCTATTCAGTTGCTGGACATTAAATACCAATTTGAAAAATAATCTGTAGTTTTTTAGAACAAATTCAATCTTGTAACACCTGTGATGGGATAAATGATGGTAACGAGAATGGTGTGGGTAATGTTGTTAACTGAGCATCACGAAAAACTGTGCATGATGCAAAACTTAGTTTAATTAAGGAACTTATCACTCTCCTTTTTCTACTGTTATTTTTCCTCCAAAAAATAATGTTTGAGCAAAAATATTTTCTATTAAAAATATGATGGAAAATCATTAGTCTATTTTATGATATAATGAAGCATATAACTTCATAAGTGTCATCCACTATTGCAATTGTTAAATTCATATAATCATAGAATCATAGAATGGTTTAGGTTGGAAGGGATCTGAAAGATCCTCTAGTTCCATAACCCCTCTGCCATGGCCAAGCACACCTCCCACTAGACCTGGTTGCTCAAAGCCTCATCCAACCCGGCCTTGGACACTTCCAGGGATGGGGCCTCTACAAGTTCCCTGGGCAACCTGGGCCAGTGTTTCACCACCCTCAGAGTGAAGAATTTCTTCCTGAGATCTAATCTAAATCTCCCCTCTTCCAGTTTGAATCCATTACCCCTCATCCTATCACTACATGCCCTTCTAAAAAGTCCCTCTCCAGCTTTCTTGTAGGCCCCCTTCAGATACTGGAAGGCTGCTAGAAGGTCTTCCCAGAGCCTTCTTTTCTCCAGGCTGAAAAACCTCAACTTTCTCAATAAACTCATGTATTCCTATTAATATTTTTAACATACCAGCTGGATCGAAGCTGTAGGTCAGATACAATCTCCAGTATACCCTGCTACTCTAATCATTTTTTCACCCAAATTGTCTGAAGCCACTGAAACACTCTTCCCTTCCTGACTGTGGAAAAACATGTTTTCTTCCACCCTCATAGTGAAAAATTTCTTCCTGTTGTATTACTACACCTGAAGAACTTTAAATGATTCTTTCAAATATCATAAAAATCATTGTGATAGAATAGATGTATTTCATATAGATTTGCTATGATTAAGACATGTCCAAACATCTTTCATCTGAGAATCCTGCTGGATGATACATGTAGTGTCTCTACCTTCCTTAGAGGTCTAGTTTAATTTAACACGTGCCACTGTGTTCTTTGATTGCTTGGAGTAACTGATGAATGGCATAAAATAATTATGTTCTGTCGTTTCTCTTAGCACACTCTGTGTTATGCAATCACTGCAATGTTCCTACTAAGAACCTTGGCTGCATTCCACTCCGAGTTCTCATTTAATAACTTCATCTCTAGGAGTACAAAGAACCATAATCAGTTTCTATCCAAGTGCTGAAATTAATTTTGTGGAAATCCATCTCTGTATGTTACAATGCTGGCTATTGAAGCAATCTTGAAAGCAGACACCATGTCGGGGGAAGGAAGGAGGGGAGCAGGGAGAGAACTAAAAAGAAAGAAAACTTTGGCCCCTGCTCACAGAAATCAAGCCGTGTTCTGTGACACTGGAAAAAAGAGGGTGGTCTCCTCCCCAGCAGAAGTCACGCAACAGGAGCAGATACCCTCTTCAAGCCGCTGCCTGTGCAGTTCTCTGTTTCCTTACCTCAAAGAACTGAAAAGATGCCTCTCTGGAGAGGATGACCAGGTGAAAGGGTTTCTATTCACAACATCTCTGAAGGCTACCACAGACTGAGATATCTACTGGGATGTCTCAGTGATTTTACTGTCAAAGTTCTGTACCTTGTTCAGTCAAAGGAGAGTTCTGAGAAGTCTTAAATTAGGTACATATATTAGGTTTTTAAACTCTTTCACTTCTTTAAGGTGGTATCTCAGGGCTCTGGATAGGATGTGTCTGAACTTGTGTGTGAGTTTTTAGGCATCTGCCTCTGTCTTAGCAGTGGACCGTAACCTGAATATATAGTAGTGGTGGTTTAAAAGTCATAAATGGAGATTTGACCTGCTGTCAGTATTTCCTTACATTATATTAGAAAACCATCTGGAAGTGCTTCTGTTCAAGATTTCTTATCATTTCAAAGGCATTTTGAGGAACATAGCCATTTGGGGAACATAGCAATTCCGGTTAATCCATGACTTCTACATCTGCAGGAAGAAACAAGGAATATTAAAGAGCACAAGATGCTAGTCAGTGTTCACCACTGAGCACATAAGTGGTGACTTGGTCAACTGAGGGTTAATGTTGACTGAGATACTTAGAAGTAATCTAGAAAAAAACCTTAATTTCACATTATTGCTGGATGAAAACACCGATGCCGTGCAGATGGTGCTGAAAACAAAAGGAGAGTGACAGTCATGAGAGATTTTGTTTAATTTAAGGTCCTATTTTTACGTACATGATTGGTGCAGTATACACAGTAGTATGCATGTGGCTCTCCGCACACTGCTCTGCTTATTTATCCAAGTGGTGTTGACACTGCAAGTCTGTGTTTGGCAAGAACTCATGGTCAAATGACAAACCTTTTATGAACACATGCACACAAGCATAGAGCTGAACAAATGGATTTGGCTTACTAGTTTATTGATTTGGAATATATTGGGTTCAGGCCAGAGACAAGGGCCTTGCTTTAGTAAATGCTACAGAGGATGGCATTCTCCAATTCTGTTGCCTTGCATAATTAAAATGAGCAATGGATACAAGGCAAAAAAAGTGTTGTCATTCATAGCAAAGCTTTCAGCCAGAAAATCTTTAGTGTGAGAGATGTTGCAGTTTACCTCAGAAAGAATATTATCAAACTTTAATACAGAAGTGACCATGTCTTTTCGAGTATTTCATTCCTCATGAAACCGTGCCAGATACTAACACTGTCTGCCGGCGTCCGACTGACACACTCCAGTAGTAATAAATGGGGCACTGTATGTCTAAGCTCCCTAGCTGAGATATGACATTAACTCTTGACCCTCAAATGAAAAGAAAACTCAGTATCTCCTGTTACTATTATAAATGTTGACTTTAGTATTCATTATTAAAGAACACATTTCAGTCTCGTTCCACACTGCATCATGCTATGTATGGATCTGTAACAGTTTTCATTTGTACAGTTTCTTTTCACTTTGTCTGCATCTGATAAGCCAGAAACCTTGGGGACTGAACCAAAACACAAGCATTACTGAAGAAACAGGCCTGGGAGATTTTCTGCTTCGTCTCATGACACCATGCTTGTGTAATGTTATAAAGTAATACAGCCTTTATTGTGCAGCATATGAAAACGTGAATACAATTGAATTACCTTTTTATATTCTATATACACAGTACACACAAACCCACCATTCAAGTAACACATTGATTGATGTGTCTTAAGGTCTCTTCTGGACCACTTCATAATCAGGATGAGCTGTTGTAGTTCTCAGTGATGAGCTTTTAGCTCAAACCACAGAAAATTAGGCTTTTCTGATCCAGAGGCCCTTACCTCAATCTCTAACAAATGAGCCAAAAATATGGTTATTAGATACTGTATTGGGTCTGGCTTAGGTGGAGTTAATTTTCCCCATAGCAGCCCTCACAGTGCTGTACTTTGTATTGGTAGCTAGAATGGTGTGGGTAACACACCAGTGCTTTGGCTACTGCTGAGCAGTGCTCCACAGCATCAAGGCTGTCTCTCTGATGTCCCACCCTCACCAGTATGCCTGGCATGGACAAGATGTTGGGAGGGGACATAGCCAGGACAGCTGACCCAACCTGGCATATTCCATACCATATGATGTCTGCTCAGCAATAAAAGCTAGGGGAAAGAAGGAGAAAGGGAGGGCATTCATCATTTACGATGTTTGTCTTCCAGAGCAACCTCTACATGGACTGAAGCCCTGCTGCCTGGGAGGTGGCTGGACATTGCCTGCTGATGAGAAGTAGAGAATAAATTTGTTTTCCTTTGCTTCTGCACGACCTTTGCTTTTGCTTTAATAAGCTGCTTTTCTCTTGACCCACGAGGTTTTTTTCCATCTTATTTTCTCCTTCCCTGTCTTGCTGAGGAGGGGGATGATAGAGTGGCTTGGTGGGCACCTGGCATGCAGTCAAGGTCAACCCACCACAATATAGCAGTCAGAGGCAAAAGACTGCATGCTTCTTTCCAAAGTATCCACTTTGAAATTTGAAAAAGATATTAATTTGCTGAAATAAGACCAGACCCTGTTACCTCATTGCAGAACACTAATAGTTTAAGCCATGAATTGCAAAGTGACAGGAATTACTTGTGGAAGCTCTATTTGCTAGTCTTCTTAGTCTGATCAATAGACACGAAAGTTGTTTATTTTCTTATGAGTGGAATGGATGTGAAAATTTGGAATTGGAAGGGTGAGTTTCAGCAGCCAACTTGAAAATGTTAATTTTTCAGTTTAGCATTACATATTTATGAATGACTTTATCATGGATGGCAGGGACTGTCTGGCTGCTGAATTATGATTGCTGCTCTTTGTGGCATTGCAGAGAAAGAGGCTAGTGTAGCTAGTGGATTAGTCATATATTTAATATATCCCAAGCTTTTATTGACTCTTACCTGTTGCCATCTAATCTCTGATACGAACTGAATACAATGTGGTTTCTACTGAAAAAATCTTTCAATGACCATTATTGTACTTCTCAGTTGAGGCCAGACTTTCAATACTTTGTTAATCTTCTCCCTGTTGCAGGTGATACTGGAAGACCTATGAAACATGGAGATCAATTTTTGTTCTGTCACCTAAGGCATGTCTTTAAAACTTTCAGGTTTAGCTGTGTGAAATGTTTTGCCAGGGGAATACACTCATTTTGTTGTGATACACTCATCCTGGTACCACAAAAAGCACGCTAGTCCTTGTGTGATAATCAGGGTGGAAACCCGTATCAACACTCCATGTGCAGAGCAGTTATACTAGCTCAGCTACAGAAAAACTGCATTAATCTACATTATATGCAATGTTTTTGCAGTCAACTAAGGAGCAGAAAGGCAGAAGAGACAAGACTACCTTGTGCACAGGCCACACCTGGTGTCCAATGCCTCACTTCCACAAGCCTGAGGCTGGAACTTGCTCTGCCATCATAAAATGTGGTATGAAGGGATTGATATAGTTCTCCTCATCCTAGGGAACAAGATGTTCCTGACAGAGTTACAGCTCCGTCATGTAAATCAGCTTAACTAAGTATTCATAGATGGCGAGAGTCAACTCCAGGCTAAAATATCTACATTTAGGCGTTTACATGCAAGCTAGTTTGGTGAAGAATGGCTGCTGAAATATTAGCACTTAGTGTCATTTTAGGCACTGTGTAATAAACCACATGGTCTTCAGTTGTTGCTCTGGAAGGGCACAGCTCCTTTATAAACCCAATGTCATATCTTCCACCCCGTGCAGATGTCTTGGATACCCAAAGCTGTCTCAAATGTCACTACGAGCCTATCTTTAGGAAGCCAAGTCTCACCTTGAGCGTATGTGGGTGTGAGACCCTGAACTGAACCCTCAACATCTCCTCCCATGTGAACTCAACTGAATAAAACCTTAGGGTCCACTGACACAGCTGAAGGTGATGGAGAAATCTCCATAACATCTAAACACCAATGGTGGGGGGCAACAGAATCAACGCCCCATGGAGACCAGCACTCTAGTTATCGAGGAAAATTTATGCAGTTCACATTTTTCTATTCAACCAACCAACCAACCAACTTGGTCAAACTAATTTTATGCAACATGAACTCAGTTTTTGCTCGTTTATGATCTTAGTAATTTAAGTAGATATTTAGAAGGTACTACATAAAATTAAGGCAAAAAAGGGACATTTGCTGCCCATGAATTTGTGAACTGTGCTACCACGTTTAAATGATGTTGCCTTGTACATTACACCCAGCTTAAGACGTCATAAAAAAGAGCGGTTTGAAAGAACTTGACAGATTAATATGCAACATGCCTAAAGGTGACCTTTTCTATAATACACATTAGCTTATTTCTCTTCTTCTGTGTAAAACAAAATAGACAGTTTCTTCTTGTCCATTATGCTCATTTGTAATATAGACTGATACACGTGAACCACACCAGACAACAACAGCATTAGAATCAGGATATACAAACGCGCCCAAGCTGAAATAAGCTGACAATGAGGAAATGATCCTGGGGAGGTAAATCCTCAGAACTATATTTGGTTCGTATGCATCCTTGCATACAGATTTTTTCTGCAGTTAGCAGAGATATTCTAGGCATTTCGTACCTTTTTTTTCTGTGCGTGCTTGAAAGAATGACAATACACAAACAGAAATTAATCAATGTCACTGAGCCAGATTGCTGCCCTTCTAACCAGGAATTAGTCCCACTAATGTCAAAGGGCTGATGGACGTCTTCAACAGCAGTAAAGAGTTCACAGCCTTGCCCACAGAAATAGGCTCTTAAATCAGAGCATGTTCTTATCTTTGAAGCTTGAGTAGCCATTGACTCTTGGGCTGTTCCTGCTGATCAGCTGAGAGCTATCTGGGTCTGCAGTTAGCCCTTACAACTACAATTCTCAGGAGTATTTCCTCTGCTGTCATCAAATCTGTCATAGATTACTCCTCTGTCCTTTATATGGCCATGGAGCTGGTAACCGCTCTCATGCTGCCTGCAGAGGCATGGGTGAAGATTGCTCCAACATGAGGCAGAGCAGCTCAGCAGAATACTGCTCTGATAAAGTATTGAACACCAAAGTAAGGTGAAAGTATTCCCTGACAGGGATTTACTTGCCAATTCACCAGGACCACAGTCTGCAGGCCAGTCCATTCACCTGAACGCCCATCTGCCCATTTCCAACTGTTGTCTGTATTTGAATCATGAATTCTTTAGGGAAGGAAATTATGTTCTTCCCTTCTTTATATAGCTGACAAACACAGGGCTCTAAACACCACGCAAATTCAAAGGCTGACTGTGGATGATAATTTGTGAATATGTTCTTCTCCAACGTAACCATTGAGAGTAAAATTGCAGTAACCTGAACCTGTCATACATCATGGAGAAAAGGGCATTCATTTTCAGATCATTGTGTCTTTGCATGAACTCTACCAATTTAAAATGTCAGCCTTCAGAGTTATGTTCTCTACAGAAATCTTTCAATGTGTAACTTCACTTTTGCAAGTTACAGTTTGGGACTCTGTGAACCAGGGTCACTTTTTTCTGCTGAATACAGCTAAAAATCGTAACAAAGTATTGGAGTGTTTCTGCAGTCTCTTGCTCAATTATTTTGTATTTCTTGCAGCAAAGCTCAGTGAATCATGTAAAAACACATTGTTTTGTTTTGCTTTGGAAGAACACACATCTTACTGAATGATGTGTGCATAAAATATGTTGGAAACCAACATGATATTCCGCAATGGGACTCTGTTTTCGATAGGATCTTCTAGGGGCTGCACTAATACTGGTAATAAATAACAGCAACAAACCCAGTACACAAGCATAGCTACACCACTGGTTTTAGAGTCAGAAGAATACCTTAAGGGAGATGAAGTACCTTCATGTATGTTCAATTCTTTGTTCTCTCCTGTTATTGTGAGTTAATAACAATGACTTTTTCAGTTAGGAAATGGACCGAGTCCACAAATTCATGTCACAGTATAATCTCCTCATAATGATGGAGAAGACCAAATGACCATCAGATATTGACTGATTTGTAACTGTTAATACAGAGATGAAGAGTCAGCATGCCCTTCATTCCAATTTGAAGGGTCTCATATATAAAAATGGAGATAAAAGAAGTAACATAGTGTTCATTTCTTTTTTTTTTTTCTTCTGAAGGAATTTATTTTTCTAATAGCCAAAAAAATAACCAGTTTCAAATCATTTTATGTAAAACAATTCCACAACATCCAAATAAATTTGATATAATAGACTCCACAATGCTTAATAAACATGCAATATTTCTGTGGGTTTTGTTGCATATCAGACTGTTAGGGTGAGGATTTGTTCTAATGAAAGCTAGTTCCTCTGCTGTTGTTGATTTTCTTTATACTAAACCCACTTGAATTCTGATTTTGCAAATCCTGTTCACATCAGTAATGCCTAGATCTGAATGGTTTCCATATGAGGAAAGAGCAAATACATTAGAATTCTTAAGCTTGGGAAAGACATGAGTGATAGGGGAAATGACAGAGGGCTTTAAGTCATAAACTATATGCAGAACGTGAACAGAGAGTGAATATCCACTCCATCTCATAACACAAGAACTAGCAGACATATAATGAAAGCATTAAGGAGTAAGTTATACACCAAAGCAGAGTATTTTTTTCCACACAACATATAATTACTTTATAGAGCTCATGGCCGCAAGATTTCATGGAGGTCAAAAATATACATGGATGTAAAAAAGAACAAATTAATGGAGGGTAAATCAACTGGTGTTATTAAACATGACTTGCCCAAAAGAAATTCTGGATCAGGAAGTTCTGAAACCACTGATTACTGGAAAATTTGCCAGACCAAGAAATTTTTGTACACGCCTTTGTTTCTTTCTTCTTTGCCTACGTGTCTGCTACTGCCCAGTCTCAGAGACAGGATGGTAGGTATGCAAGACCTTGGCCTGATAGGTCTTCTCCCCTCTACTCTTAACGTCCCATAGGATGTGAGTCACCTCATCTGTCAACCTCAGATATCTACAGTGTAAACACCTATGTGCAAGTCCTCTTCATAGACAGATAGGAGCAACAGACACTCCTGGAGTACAAAAGTTTGGACTGTTTCAGGCATTTGTATTGGGCAGGAGTGAATCGAATTGTAAACATACATATTTCTACCCACCAACATTAAAGAAAATATAGACACCTATCTCAAGTAAAGGCATCTATTCCAAAGGTTAGGTCAGATATGTACGAGTCCTATTACTATAGCCTTATGCAGATGAGAATGACAAGATTTTTCCTCCTAGCCCTCATATTTGTTCCTTACTTCACATTCAATCCAGTGGAGTAAAGCACTACAGAAAATTAAAGAAAAAAGATCTATCTCAACATGCTTTTCTTCACCAAAAACATCATAAAGAAGTGCTCATAATCTGGCCCGATTTTTATAAAACATCTACACACAGGCTTCAGTCCCATTGAAATGATTAGATTTAAGAATGTGTTTAAGATCTTTGCTGAACTGGGACCAGAGTGAAATATGGTAGAATGAAAGCCACCAAGACGTCTGAGACATTGAAATATAGTTCAGTTCCATTAATAGCAAGTCTCTGTTTCAAGTAGAGCTGATCTGACAAAGAGAAGCAAAATTACTCCAGTATATAAAAAGGGTTTCCACTGTGCTGTTAAATTCTGATATAAATTATTAAATCCCACAGAGATTTTTTAGATCAAAGGAACTTAGTACTTTCAGTATGTAGCCACTTCTACAGAGAAAAGAAATTGCCAAATACCCTGCAAGGCAGATCTGAAAATATGATCTTTTAGAGCAATTCTGACTTTCTTGCTTTCCCATTTATTTTCTGTGCTGCATCCAAAAACTCTTCTGACATGCTACATCCAGCTACAGAGCTAAGGTATAACACAGAAACCTAAGGTGTGATTCAGACGTTGCCCACGCAATTGCAGATCACCATTTTGGAGTTAACCGGGGAGGTGCCACAAGACACTAATGGTCTGTGCCATGCACTTTTCAAACTATGTTGTTACTTTTTCTAATTACAAATGTAATCATTTCCACATGTTCCTCTAAAAGGACATGCTGCAGTTTTAAAGACATAGTTGTGGATATACACTTTAATCTTGCAATTTCCATGAAAAAAACTGAGCTGCATTTTTAGCTTCTCAGCCTTCCAGACACCAAAATTTTTCCAGAGGAAAGAATATCACTCATTTGGGATGTTTTATTTGGCTGAATTAGCAACATTACAAGTGCAATTAGGGAGAAACATTTTTACATCTTCTGCTTAGTAATTAGTTCAGGAGGTAGACCTCACAAAGTCTGATCACAGTAAGTCCATGTCCTCCCACATTTAGCCCTACAAGATGTAATTGGGCACGTGGAGTCCAATTCAGTCCATCACAGCCATGCCTGGGGTCCTATCAGGCCATGCAAAGCGAAACGCTGTGTCATTTACACATCCGTACATGTGTGTAATATAAATTGTCAAATAGGTGTAACACTGAATTTTGCCTATTAGACACAATCACGGTTTACCCTGGGGACGGTGCCTGGTGACATTTCAATATGTGGCTGGGCTGTGTCATCCGTTATTCAGAGAAGTTCCCTCTATTCCAAAATGGGTGTTATTGTAAACAAACAGAAATACAGAACAGGACACTGCCTTTCCTATTGAAGTTGTGTTTTGCCTTTCAAAAATATTACAATTTTACAGATCAGAGAGATGGAGTATAAACCAAGGGAGGAAAAAAAAAGGTCTCTGAAAAACCAAGGGAACAAAAAAGGTCTCTGACATTGTGAACAGACAACAAGGAATTTCGACTTCTAGTCTAATTTTCTCCAGTTAACATTTACTGGAAAACACAAAATAGGTCTTTAAATGAGGAAACAAATCCTGTGACTCCCTTTTTCTTAAGAAGCCCTAACCATTAAATTACACAGTTACCTCTTCTTTCTTTTCTTCTAACTCACTCTTGGGGACAGTAAATCTTGTATCCAATTCCCCATTGGAGAGGTAGGAGGTGCCTCTGCCCTCCCCCATTAACGCTCCTGACATAAATTCTGGTTGTCATCCACTCTCCTGGGAACAAGGAAATATGGGTCTGATCCCCTCTGTCTGAGGAAGGAAGGGAAACCAGTTTCCTCACTTCCTGTGTGAGTGGTCTAAGTGCTACATTATTACATTAAAAGCCACCTCTGCAATTACTAACTCGTCCCATGTCTGCACATTAGGGCTTGTCTCAGATGGATTTTGTAAGAGTCATCATCTTTCTATGCATTAGATGCACTTTAAAGAGCCATATACAGTCAGTCAAAGGCTCAGATGGGGAATTAGCTTTTTGCCTCAATCTTGATTAGCTTTAGGTAGAAAGTAAACACCGAGGCATCAGTTCAGTTGCCCATGTGATTCAAGCTGTCCTGATTTTAGACGCCCTAATGTTGTTGGTCATACACATATATCTACCAAAAAAATCTATGCCCTTTCAGACTGGAATTAAAACATATAGAATAACCAGTCTTGGGAAAAGGCTACAGACATAGATGTTAAAAAAAACCTGAAATAATCTCTGCAGTTCTCAGGTTAGTGCTACTTCCAACCGAACTTGAAGCAGAAGCAGACCCCAGAAGTAAAGTAGAGATTCACCATGGAAGTGTGGGATTTGGAGGTATCTGCATGAAGTTTGTTTGTATTGCAGCTTTCAACTTTTGTACTTCAGCTTCATTTAAGTCCTAACTCAAGTATTTAAGAATGAATATAAGATAAACCCCTTTTGGGTTCTGAGCTTTACTTGCCAAGCCAAGCACTACATTTGCCTTGCGTTACTCAGCTGGGGTACTTGAAGAACACAGTAAGGAAGGAATTGTCTATCAGGAGCAAAAGTACCAGGTTACATATGTCTGTGCAGGGCTGATAGTTCACTGGAGAGGGATGGAGCCAAGATTCTGCCAAAATTTTCTTCTTCTTGCTTTAGTTACCCTGTACATAGATTCACAGATCCAGAAGGTCATGAAGGGCCAAGGGACAACCTTAAACATAAGCTCCTTTATATTCCTCTACACGCCATAAACTCTAAACTTGCCTGATGACATCTGGCACATCTTACTCTCTCCTACTACACAGAGGGTCTGTTCTCTCAATACTATATAAAATTACTAGTCTTGTTAAGCATGTGAATCTGTAATGTCTGAGAATCATTCTTGCTTATCTGTATGTCTTCACCTAAATAATACTTCTAAAAGTCAAGTCTTGCATTTATTCAAGGCAGTGAACTTGCAAAGCATAAAATTTCTAAACTGGGAATGTTGGCATTTCTGGGATCAGCAGCAAAGATTGGTTTGCAAACCTAACTGGAGTTTTGATTTGCTTCAGTGCCATACAACAGTTTGGCTTTTAAAGCATCAAATTGCTTTTTTAGTACATTTAATTAAACTTCTAAGACTGCTTGGCAAGCTTAAATTCCACTTGTTGCAATCAGCAGCATGGTGATTATTTATAATTTCATGAAGATTGCTTCCATCTGTACTTCAGAGCAATTAGGGAGTTTATTCATAATTCATTAATTTTAAAGACGTGTACATAAAACATGATTCTGTGCTCTAACTTTATGTGTTACAATTTAATGACACTTAAGAATACCTAACAATTAACCATGTTTAAACAAACTAATGATTTATATAAGCAGAATCAAATTTAGCAGCCAACGTTAGAATTTAGCCTCGTGACTCTGGGGTTTGTGTTTGGTTTTGCAACATATAAGCAGAGCAATGCCTTTTTCAAGGCTAACTATTACATTTGGCCCTTTCTGATACAGATTTCAGAGAGTTTCCAAGTATTAGAAAGGGGGAACACAGGGAAAGGGCAAGAAGGAAGAAGGGTAGATTAGCTCACCTTTTCCAGTCCAGATGTTCTTACAACTTCTCAAGACTCCAAATATTGGATACAATCAGCAGGAAGAGTTGAGGAATATGAATCTAGTCTAGTTTGGTATTTCCTGTGCTGTTTGATGAGCAACACCAATTGTGATGCAGAGATAATCCATTCTTACACTAAACACAGTTACTGCAGTTAAATGTCGGTAAAATTATAGGCAAAGGGCAATGTAGAAGACAAAGTGAGAAATACTGGTCAAGATTAAATAAGCAATTTTTATAATATAGTCATGGATTTAAAAAATCAACTTGAGGTTCACATAATAACTGAAATATTATTTGAAATATCATCTCATCTTTAATGGACTTTCTCTGTAGTCATCTACATAGTCAGATGGAATGCAAAATTTACAGACTGAGCACTTCGGTCAACATTAAAGTGAGTCATAAGAGAGCTAAATGTAGCTGTTATTGGACATTGCACTTAAAGTGCAAGCTCTTGACTGGATGCTCCTCTATCTGTTTGTAAAAAAAAACGTATAAATAGGTTAAAAATATATCTTGAAGAAAGCAATGGCAAATGTTGGAAGGGCTCAACTTTCATTTTGTCAGATTTTGCTTGCAATGTCCTCTGGCACGTTGGTAAATCAGCTAAATCTTTCTCATCCCTCGCCTTTCAGAGCTTCTCCTTGCTTGGTTTGGGGCACTCTGGGCCAATTTAGCATGGGACTTAAACTGTTGTAAAATTTCTTTAAAGCTAACTGCAATTGAAGAGGGAGGCTAGACACTTACTTACTTTGCTGAATTGGTGTCAGGACACAAATCAAGATGCATGTTAGGGCAGATGTCACATCTAGAGAGAATCACAGCTGGTGACACTGAACAAGCCCAGAGGCTTCGGAGAATCCCAGTTCAGAATGGGGAATAGACTCAGTATAGACCATCCAGCATCAAATCTGTGAGTGGGAGAGAAGCTGTCCAACCTTAACCACCACTCCTTTCAACCTCACTTAAAATACAGTTTTCTACCACAATGGTACATTACTACAATTTTTGCTCACACCAGCCTAGAAAGCTGAAAACTCAACCTAGTGACTAGGTTGGAAGCTTGGGTTTAACAAAACGTAACTCATGTAATTAGTGTCTATCCCTGAGACACATCTGTAAATTCTTAATTGTAGTAACTTTAAAAATGCCAGGATCCTACGCTATCATACTGAGCACATAGATGTCAAAAAGTTTCTGTCTATGTGTTGTATATTAATATGGTTTGTGCTGTGATCTATTCATCCTGAATTTCTTCAATATGGGTGAAACATGTCATTTGTTTCCATAGCGTAGACTAACAGCACAAATGAAGTTCTTATGATCTATCTATCTTATACAATAGAATACCACACATGTCAAAATATTTAAACATAATCAGACACGGGCCCTTACCCAAATCCAAATCATTGCTAAAGTTTTGGAAAGTATTAATGCTTTATCTCTCTCAAGCTCTAAAATCAGTCCAAATCTTTATCTGAACTCAGCCCATCATGTCTATCTTTGAATTTAATGTAACACAGACAAGAATAGTGAAATTATTTGCCGGTATAAATCAAAATAGTGGTACAGACTGAACATGGTCTCAAAGCACACCTCACAAAAACTCAGCAAAATTATTATGTGTCCAAGCACAAGTTTTACATCGAGTAGCTGTTGCTTTGCATGAAAAAGACATCTGGCCACAGTTTCTCACCTGGCCACAGTTTCTCACTAAAATGATATGTTGCAGTGATTCCTGTAAATTAAAAATGTTAAATAAACATGCATAAGGATTATTAAATATAAAGTGCATTTTTTGGCACTTCAGTATTATAAATTGATGGTAAATTTGGAGAAAATAAAAGAAGACATATAAATTAACTCAGAAGCTAAAAGAATTGATTACAGAGATGGGCTGAAATACTTAAATATGCACAGCTTGCATAGATCATTGCAAAGTAAATTATGCTTACTTTCCAACAGCTGGAAATCATTAAGTCAGCACAAAACAAATTATTTGATGTTGTATTAGAAGATAATCCTTAAGAATTCCTGTATTAATTTGCAGAGACTTTAGGTGAACAACAATAACTACACTGTGAGTTTGTAGTGTATCACCTGAGAAATTCTACCTGAGTCTTCAAAATTGTCCTTTATTCAACAGTTTATGACATACTGCTGAGAACAACTCCTCGTTGGTAGAAACCAGAATAGATGGTATACTCCAGTACAGTATCTCTTTTTGCTTTCTTCAATGCTTCTGGTCAAACAGAGAGAACTCTCTTCCTAGCTCCTACTCCAGTAGTCCCTTGAGTGGTGCAGGTCAAACGCGTGTTTCTCCTTGTTTCCGCACAACCATAGTTGCACGTTAGCCGTAGCACGTGGGTATACGACCCAGGTGATACAACATAAAATGGCAGTCACTGGTTGGCACTGCGTGAAGTCAATGGGTCAAGGCCCAATTTTGTTTCTATGTAATTTCTTGGCTGCCACAATTGTATATTTTCTCTGGCTGCTACATAACCTGGACATACTGATTTAACGACTTTTCCTAAGAGTGAAATCCACAGTTATATTCAGAAAAATGGCTATATATTTAAAGTTTCCTTACATCAATATTATGACAGTACCCACATTGTTTTATAGCCCCATGCTGACAAGCCATTAACTTTGTTTACATTAGACCATGGCTTAAGTTGGAATTTGGAGTTGGATTTCAAATACCCCAATATCCGCAGATGTTAGGAGAGGGGTCCTTGGCTCAGCTTATTGAGGAGCAGTACAAAAGTTGGATCTGGATCTAAGTGTGATTTTGAATTTATGCCAGTCTTGAGGTGTTTTGCATCAGAAGCTTAAAATGCGTTTCTTCCAGGACAGGGGTGCCCTATTTAAAGGATGCTATGTTTCTAAGTGGAAATGACATCGCAGAGTGGGCAAATACTTGCTGAACACTGGGAATTCTTAGGGTCTCATACCTCATTTTTCAGCCTGTTCTACCTATTTTGAAGAAAAATAATTTGACTTCAGTGAACTTTCTTTTGATATCACATATTGTGACAAGGGTTAAGGACTCTATGGGAGATTTGGTTTCAGTTTCTGGTCCTGTCACAGATGTTCCTCTGAGACACTGTCAAGCTACATCATGATGTCTAGTCTCATGGTGGAAAAAGAATAATTCTATTATAGCTCCCTACGGTTTGGTGAAGATAGACGTTCACATGGTAAAGTGATCCTTGCCTGCAGAGACAAGGACTGCAGAACAGGACTCTATCACGGGCACGTCTACACTGTGAAATCAGGCAAGTCAACAGGCAAATCTTTATGGCCAGGGCCATGGCTCAGGTTAATATCACACACGTGGAGCCAGGCAGCTTTCAGACAC
The DNA here is from genome assembly GCA_008921705.1 of Burhinus oedicnemus. Taxonomy (NCBI): domain Eukaryota; kingdom Metazoa; phylum Chordata; class Aves; order Charadriiformes; family Burhinidae; genus Burhinus; species Burhinus oedicnemus. Next base: position 430,873 of record VFFE01006750.1, on the reverse strand, counting down.
AAGCTGGCTTGCAATCTGCCTGTTCCACCCAGGTTTCAGGCAGGCAGAGCTAGCTTGGTTTGTCTGCAACTACCAGCACAGATATGGATTTAAATGAGCACCAAGGGTGACATAAGGACAGTACCATTTCTCTGTACAGTGTTTCAGTCAAGTAACATAATTAAAGTAAAACAAAAAAAACGACCCCCAAAACCTCAAACCATATATAAGAGTAGGATTTCACCTACTCCGTTTTGTTATCGAGAAAATGTCGCTCAGTGACAACGGTCAAGCATGTACTCACGTCAGGATAGGCTTTAAACACAGCACCGCATTTCTTTCACGGAGAAAATAAACAGTGGTGATTTGTGTTTCTCACTTTGAAAAGCAGGTCCATCTGATGCCCAATGGCTACACTTCAAAGACATCCCTCATGAGCCTTTTTTCATGTGGCTACATGTGTGGTATTATAGAGATGAATAGGCCAACTCCGAAGGAATGGGACACAGTGCATTAAAATGTACTCTGTGAACAGAGATTTATGGAAGATCAGAAGACTTTATAAAGTAAATAATGTACATTTCACAAATATATACAATGTACAGACTATTTACCAAGAAACTTGAAACGGCTGTCTTGGAAACGTTCCAATTTGTCACATAATCTGGTTATCAGGTTTAAAAAAAAAAAACAATATATATAGCACTGACAAAACCGGACTAAATATATTTTTCCAGAAGGGGTAGGATAGTAACAGGAAATATAGTTTATAAAGCAATTAACAAACACTCTTTTAACTGGCAAGTTGTTCCAAGTAACTTAGAGGAAAAAAAAAAAGTCATCTAATTTGGAAAAGTGCTTGCAATGCACACATGCATAAATCTGTTTTAAAACAGGCCTGCATACTGGACAGCAATGTAGTATAGAGACCCCAAAACGATCTCTAAATTATCTAGCTCAGGTCATGGCAGCAGCCATTAACTGTGCTGGGGGACAGGGGTGCCAGGGCTGGATCCCTTCCTCTAACCATGCCCGACCTCTCTGGCAAAACAGAGCTCGACTGCATGATTTTTCCATTTCCTATTGAAAATTACAGTAAAAAGTTGTGTGATGACAACAATACCAAGTCTATATTCTACATGTGTATGTTGACAGTTCCTCTGATTTTTCTTTACTGCTCTCCATGGTTATAGTTTAACACGCTTTTTTTTTTTTTTTTAAATGAGGTAGTAAAATCATCCCAAATGCAGAACTTCTGCTGAGTTCGAATATATAGATTTCTTAAAATATCCTTTTATTTTCTGCACATTAGCAGCAATAAGAAAAAGGGAAAAAGGCATAGAGGAGGGAGAAAATGGAAAAGGAAATGAGAGTTGGAGGAAACATGGGCAAATTTTTTAAAATATCAGAATACTGCTTTACAAGGTTCTCTCAATGAAATAACACCACTCCAAGATAACCAAATATTTTGCTTGGAAATGGAAGAAAAGTGAGGTAAAATGTTTTAAAAATAACCTAAACATGGAAAATGAAAGTAAAGCTACACTTTCCGCCTCAAAAAACAATTGCAAAAGATTGACTTAAAATTTCAAATTTTCTTTGGTTGTAATGTCACATTTTTTGGACAATACCTGTTTTGGGAAGACTGTAACTAGTTTTCCTCCTTTTCTTCCATCTCTTGACTTTCAGGGTGGTTTTTTTCTAGTTTTGACACCTTTTCATAGACACTGAATTTAGGTTACCAGTCTGTTTCATGAGTATCACAAATTTAAAGCTTTTGGGAGAGAATTTATTTCACTTTGTTACAATGGCCTAGAAGATAAAAAATGTGATTTAAGTTAGGTGCACAGACACGTTGAATAATTAAAGGAAGAAGACAGGTGCTGTAAAGCCATTACTTATCTTATTCTAAAAGAGGTACTCCTAAGCTAACTTGCTTGTATATGGACCTCTGCATCAAATTTATGTGAGATGAAAACCAGTCTTCAGGGTAAAGCTCCCTGTTTGTTAATCACTTCTGATTATCAGTCTCTTGAGTATAACACCATGTGTTGTTAATTGGCTAATCTAATCAGCTCTGTGCAATAGCACTGATTCACAGTAGCTGAGGATCTGACTCATTTTCCTTCACTTACATTAAATATCTCCATGCCCCAGGTCTTTTGAATAACTGCAAGTATGATATAATTTTATTTCTCTGGAACAGCTGAAGTTTTGTTTCTGCTTGGAACGCTAACCCTTTGAATACTTTGTTTTTGGGTTTGGGATTATGGACAACACAGAGGGATCATTTATCACTTTAATAATTCATCCTAATTCTTGACCAGGGAAAGCTGATAGTTCCAGTGCTAACTCACTGAATTTGCATTTGCATGTCTTATACTTTTTGGTTAACCCTTGACAGTAAACTCTTAAATGAGTGGAGAAACAGTATTTAGAAATGGGCCAACTTTATAAATCACTTATGTGATATTTCTGTGTCTCCAACATCTTCCAAGTGGACACCTCAAGAAAGCTTGTGTTCCTACTTTCATGTTATCAAATCAACAAACATACCACTTCAATGTCAGATGGCAAATTTTTAACTGTCACAGCCTAAAAACCAAGTGACCAAACAGCTATCTCAAAGACACAGCAGCACTGCACTCAGAACTTAAATTAGGTCTCGGGCTTCCGCAAATCTCAGGTACGCGTATCCTTAAACTTTTCTGGTTTTTTTCTTTTTCATTAGACTTTAGTTTTAACTGTATAACCATAAGAAATACAGAATTTGTGATGCAAAAAGTTAAGAAAGCAGCATCATCTTAAAAAAGAAAAGGTCATATTTTCATAATGCTATAATAGTTCAAATCATAATAAATTCCATCTGGACTTTTGGAAAAACATATCACCACTAAAACTCAAAATAGCCAGCGAGAAAAAGTGGACTATGGGGTGTTAGTGAAAACACAGCGTAACAGTTATGGACTAGGTTTGATCTCTGATATGATTTGTGACATTTATGGACCTGCACAGTAGCTGTTGTACAGCCCTACACAATAAAGCATACCTGGATGCCTGACAATAGGATATGTCCTCAGGCATGCAAAGCAAGACACCCATTTCCCCAAAAGGTTTGTATTTCTCCCTGACAGTGTATTTTTCAGAAACGTACTCAGATAAACACAGTTACTTTCACAGAAAATTCCATTTTCCCCTCCAGTGAGTGCACATTCCTGAAAGCAGAAATTGTCATAGTTAAAGTATGAGACAGATTATTTGCAAATATCTATCTATTAAGGAACAAATGACAGAATATGGGATTTTTTAATTAATACAAATTTGATAGTTGTCTCATAAAAACATATATAAATATATAAATTCATTGAGTCAATTTAAAAAATAACCTTTTTTACACTAGTGATTCACAAGGAAATTACAGTGGTGTGCTGTTGTATACGTGACAGAATGAAGTAATTAGCATGGCTTATCTATGTTAATAGTATATGAGATGAAGTGAAAAAATCCACTATGTTTCAAAGAAGTGAGAAATACATCTTGTTTCCAGTTATTAAAAGTAGAAAACTGTCACTAATTTAAGTCTTTCAACCCAGAGCTGGACTTTTTTTACCTTTCTTGCTCTGGCTTAACTTGTTATTCAGTTTGGGGACTTTATTGCTTAATTTATGCTTTTACTAATTACACAGTGATGTAGTTACCACGGGCCAGATTCAACAGAGATGCAAACCAGTGTAATCAGTAGCATTATAGCAGCTTGTATTTGGCTGCTGGTGATCATACTGAAGGTTGCCCTCAAAGTAGGTTGAAGCAAAGTCTGCTAGCCAAAATACATATTTTTCTAGGATTGATGCTAAAAAAATAAGGAAACTCCATTCTGGAAATGTTTGTATTTCTGCATATGTTTGGCATGTCTTTCCTTCTACCTTCTCTCCCCTTGCAAACTATCACTGCATATCATCTCAGAACAAAACATTAAAACAGTTCAAGCATATTTTGATATGTAATATGTAGCCATTGGAAAAAAGGTAGATGTGCAAGCATTTTCATTTTCTGTATCCTCAGTGACTCTCTCTTCTTTAAATGCATGTTTTCAGGAAATAATCGTGGAGGTAAATTCATGGCCATTTTCTGTTAATAATTATCCAGTGCAAACTCCATTGACTTCAAGCGGGAACACGCAACAGAAAGCGAGATTTAGCGCATGGAATATCAGAATACTATAAACAAAGTAGTATGTATATGTAGAAGGCATTTTTCCTCTCTTTACTGAAATTCCTTTTGACAAAAGGAGTGTGCTCTGTAGGATATAAAAGTGTGGGTCTGTAGAAAACAGTGTCAAGAGTTTTACACAAGACAAACCTTCCTCTGTAGAAGCCTGAATTCTCATCTTGACTTTTCCAATGACCTTGAGTCATGTTGACAGAGTCAAAATCCAGTCTTTTAAGTCTGAAGATGTTTGGTTTAATTTTCATCTTTTGTCTCTGTCCCTTTTTCCCAGGAGTGTCAGAACTGCTGAAGAAAAAGGGAGCTGTTTTGAAGGAAAGTGTGCTGCTTGTAGCAGCGTGAGGACCAGATTTTCAACCAAGACAAAACCATGTAAATCCTCTGTCAATAAAGATGTATCCATTCACACGGCCCTTCCCTGAGCACTTGAAGACAACCTGGTGAGATATCATGTGAAAGTGTTCTGCCACGGCTGGTGCAAGGCTGCGCATGTGTCAAACACATTGGGTTAATATGCGCCCTCATGGTTGTCTCCACTGAAATGGCTCCCACCAATTTTAATGCAAACTATGTGTGTTAGTTCTGGATATTGCACTACTGCCAGTAAACACAACAGAAAAGGGTTACACTGCAGCACTGCTTGGTATAAATCCTGCAGTCATTTTCCATCTCTCAGCATTGTTTCTATCTGTCTATTGAAGATAGCATTCTTAATCTCAAATATTTCTGAATAATAGAAAATGGACAGGTTTTGGACACTTAAAATTGTCACACAGATGAACGTTTCTGATAACAAAGTGACAGAATTAAAGATAGCAAGTTAATATAAATTCTTACAGAATAACCATAACTACCAGAAAAATATGAAAATTTGTCACAGATTTGTATATGTGGGGTAATTGAAAAGTCCCTCCCAAGTGCAGAATTTCATTCAACATTTTGAAATAAAATTCAAGAAAAAATAACATGCCTAGACTGATTTCTGATAAGAGAGAAATTATAAATAATTACTTATTTGCTTTTAGAGTTCTCCTGAGGGAAACAGCCAGTTGATTTGATTTTATTTTTTTTCCTTTAAAAGTTTCTCATTGGAAAGGGTGTAATGAATTTGAATGGATCTAGGATGAAGTCTCTTGTTTGTTGGTCATGCATCTCAGAAAAAAAATTATGCATGATTTAAAAAGCAGAAATAAACTTTCCTTCTCCGCACTAGTTTGTGTGTCTGTTTTACCCAGTTTGGTGTGGGTAACAAAAGTAGAGGTGACACAGAAGAATATCGACCCAAACAAACCATACTAATACTGGCAAGTGAAAGAAAAGAATAAAATGAATGGAAAGGAAATATGGAGAAAGATCTGCAGAAAAAGGGAGCGGTTTTGAAGGAAAAGGTTTATGTGACAAATAGATCTGTTCTGTGACCACAAAGGCTCCCTGTAAATGTGGAAAAAAATTAATAAGAATCAGATAGTTTTTTCTGGTATCAGAAGATGGTGATCATTAATTAAAAACATTCTGTGAATCCAGACATCAGCCACCTTTGAGGAAGGAAGAGCTTAGAAATCTGGGTTTGGGTTTGTGTTGTTTTTTCCCCAAGAATGAAAAAAATTGTGATGGAGCTCGGAGATCCAAAAAGGCTTTGCAATAATTGCTCTTACAGAGGCAATAGCCTAGGAGAACGACTGACCGAATGGATGGCTTTAAAATTCTGTAGTGACTCAGATGGAAAGTCAAACACCAAGACTCAAAAGTTAGTTGGTGACTTGGAAAAATATGGGGTAATAGTTGGAAGCCAGTAATATTTGTCCACTTTGCGGCAAAGCTTACAACAGCGTTCAACTTTCCTTCTGTAACTACCTGACTGTTCTTCCCTTCACTTTTCCACCTCCTCACGCTGTTTCTTTCCTGCAAAGCTCTCTCTGTGTTACTCACTTGAAAGCTACTGCACTGCAGCAGCCAGTGGAGGTACCGCAGCCAGGGGCTCCTCCTAAATTGGGCTCAAGATAGTCTGGGATAAAGGGAATAGGGTGGCTTTTTAGAAACATCTCCATCCCACACCTTAGCTGCAATGAACCCAAGCTGGGCTTGGTTGGAATGCCAACACACAGGACCTGATTCTTAGCTTGTGTAAGTTGCCAAAAGGCCGCTGACATCAGTGGATCTATACTGTTCTAAACTAGTTGAATATCTGACAGGGTTTTTAGTTGATCTCCCTTAAGTTGCGCTTGGTTTAACCACTATGTGTGACACATCAGTACGTCTTCGATGCACTGTTTTTAGCTAGACGAGGAGACAACCATCTGGTTACCATGAGAATGCAAAGTCAGGTTCTCGGAGAACTGTACTTTTAAGGCGCTCTCACTTCTGTTGCACCTCAGTTTCCTTTTAAATCCTTCTCTACTTCACATACACAGAGCAATGAAAAAAGGATTAAAAACTGTGTCTGCATTTATTAGATTCCGGTGCCATTTGGGATATTTTCTGACTGCATCCAAATAGTTTTCCCAACTACCTTGGCCGTTTTCCGCAGCAGAGGACTGTGTTCTTCTAAGCCAGGAATTTGTTACTACATGTTTACTGTTGAACTAATTTACTGTCATTCTAGAAATATTTTTCCCCTCTTGAGATGCCTGCCTCAACGTGGAGAAAGAATCAGTGATTTGCTAATGCTACAGCACATAAAATTATTTTTTGTTGATCTTTACCTTGTAAGATGTATTGCAGCTGTAGCTCTTGCTGTAGCTGTATTATTTAATGCAAGATGAATTATACTCATATAACTGTATGTTATTCATTTTAATGAGGACCAGAAGATTTACACTGGGATTAAAAATGTTTTTGCTGTAAGTCAACATTTAGCAATCTTCAAAGAACTGTGCAAATATATTAAAAATATGCAGATAAGTATGATTAGAGTCATCCTCCAGGCGAGAAAACAGATGCAGGGTATGTAGCCTGGGCTGGTGAAGGGATGGGACACCTCCAAGTTAGGCTCTACATTGCCTGACTGTTAGGTGTCTGTGCCCAGGAGCTACATCACAGTGCCCTGAATTGGGTACCATGTTTGTGTACACAGAACATGGGAGAATGACGTGTCTCATTAGAGCAATCCAGTACCTACACAATAAAAGGAAAGATACCCAGGAGCAGCATATCAAAAATGTCAATCACAAGTGTGGACCTGAACGCTCCCCCACCATCCAGTCCGTGGTCTGTGTCAGGGCTAGGGTGGAGGTGCTTGTATCCACTTGAAATCTCAGGTCTGTGAAAATGCTATCTGGGGGAGAAAAAAAAGAAAAAAAAAAAATCAGGCCCACTTCTTTTAAATTGCGCCGTGCCAGCGTTATGCCAGCATTTCCATAACAGCTGAGCGTTCAGACAACTCTCCAATGAAAGGGAGGACCTTATACTTTCACACTTTCTTTCACCTCGGAGGATTCCAGCTTACATCTGAATTCAATTTCCTGCTCTGTTAGCTGTTTATGCAGTTTACATTAAACAGTTGTTGGAATAGAAAAAAAAAAAAGAAAGAAGCACAAAGAGTTTAGAAACTAGGTCTTCACCATGCCCCAAACTGCTGTAATGCAACGTAACTTCCATTTTGCTTGTGCTTGTCTTTGTCCTGTGAATTGCACACTGGGCCAACTGGAAAACAATGGTTAACCCCTTCCAAAATAGCTAATCTGTCTTTGTGGGTAAGGGAGTCTTCTGGAAAGGAGTTTTGAATCCTTAATGCTAAAACAGACCTGAAACCCAGATTTCTTACTTGCTAGGAAGCAAACTAACCCTTGTGCAGGCATCATGATCTCCTCCTCGGAAATACTTTAAAAGAAGGATCCATCCCTGCTGAATGGAAGACATCATGATGCTTTGGGCTCCGATTTCTGTATTCCATTTAACAACTGCTTAATGTAAAATGCTTAAACCGGGACCAAGGCAGGAGACAAAATAAAATTCTTCATTTTCAGCTGAAAGACTAAACTTCTTTTAGTGTTTTGCTTGCTAATCTCATAAATCTTTCATTCCTCTGCCTAATAGCATAGTACTAAAAAGAGAGGTGCAGCAGCGTCTGTCTGTTCCCAGCTCAGCCCCAGAGTTAAGGAACTTCCCTAGGATGGAGAATTTCTGAATTTGGACCCTTTCAGACCGAACAGGAAATGAAACCCAGCTCTGCAAATTCTGCAGACAGTGCTCTAACCTTTAAGGTATGACATAAACACTAATAGATATCTTTCTGGTAGTCACATTTTAAAAGAAAGTGGTGGCAGGAAGAGAATTTGACCAGGATCCCAGCACCAATGGCTCATCTCAGAAAACATATTTGCAGGAACTTCCATTTTTCTGGATCACAATTAATGAACAACTCTGCTTAGTCCTGCCAAAACAAACAAATAGAAGAATTTATAACAATATAACAAAGACACCTTGGAAGGAAGAGCCAGTAAGGATTTTGTCACCTGGCCACAGTTAAAAAGCGTGTTTTTCAGAGCCCAAATTCCACTTCAGAGTGCTAATTCTTTCTCCAGAGCCTTTTTTTCTTCTTCTCCCTTAAAGTCTGATTCATTTTTACCCCTTTTCCTTTTGCCTGAAGAAAGCAGGAAAAAATGTTTCACTTCAGTGATGCAGATGATTGCATGAGTCTCAGGCTGACAACAAAACAGGACCAGAGAAGCAATTTAGGTAAAAATGCACACGAATTAAACAGTGAAGGAACCACCTGGTGCACCTGGGATTCCTGGGTGCAAAACCAATACTGGTCTGATTTTCTTAGCACTTCAGGGAGACAAGATCAACATTTTTTTTAAATGTAGCTGGCTACTTAGCTGCCTAACTGTGTCTGCAGGCACCATTTTAAAAAAAAATAATCTGGCATTCCTGTGTAAACTGATGAATCACATTTATCACTGGAAAAACATTTTGCTGTCGTATTGGAAGCACAGAGAAGAACGTTTTTCCCTTCCAGCCTTTAAATGAGCGCATGTATCTGTTGTTAGGGAAACTAAAAGAATCACTGACTCACAGAATTGGTTGAGGTTGGAAGGGATTTCTGGAGATCATCTTGTCCAGCCACCTGCTCCAAACAGGTTGCTCAGACCTGTGTCTAGTCAGGGTTTGAATACCTCCAAGGATGGAGACTCCACGGTTTCTTTGAGCATTTTGTTCCAGTGTTCGACCACTCTCAAAGAAAAAGTTTTTTTCTTATGTTTAAATGGAATTTCCTGTATTCCAGTTTGTGCCCATGGCCTCTTTTCTATTCATTGGACACCACTGGGACGAGTCTGGCTCCCTCTTCTTTTCAACCCCCTTCCCTCCATCAGATATTTATACATGCTGATAAGATCCCCCTGAGCCTTCTCTTCTCCAGGCTGAATGTTCCCAGCTCCCTCAGCCTCCAGTACCTTAATCCTCTTCACCGCCCTTTGTTGGACTGGCTCCAGTAAGTCCATGCCTGTCTTGTGCTGAGGAACACAGAATGGAATCCAGCACCCCAGATGTGTTTTGTCAATGGTGAGTAGAGGTGAAGGATCACCTCCCTCGATCTTCTGGCTCTACTTTGCCTAATGCACCCCAGGATGCCATCAGCCTTTGCTACAAGGGCACAGTGCTGGCCCATGGTCAACTTGCTGCCCACCAGGTCCCCCAGGTCCTTTTCTGCAAAGCTGCTTTCCAGCTGGTCGGCCCCAGCCTGTGTGTCATTCCTGCCCACGGGCAGACGAGACCCAGTCCTTTGGAAGTGGCTGGTCGAACATCACAGGCTGAAGACAATACAGTGCAGCAAAGTCTTAATGTTCTTGCTTACGGAGGGGGAGATTATATAGTAGGCTGGGTGAAAAAAAAGTTTTACTTTAGAGAAATGAACAAATGATTGTAATTGGACAACTAATCATTCAGTTACTGCCACCCTAATTTTAAGATCCCAGTGAGTGAAAGACAGGAGTATTAGACTAATAGGGGAGGTTGTCTGACCCTTCAATCAGATGTCTTTTTGGAAAACATCCATTTCTTGTAAAGGAATTATCCAAAATCTTCAACTATACTTAATAAATAACTGACACTTGGCAGATTTGACTGCACATGCTGCTGTTATCATAAGTTTATTTTAAGACCGGTAAATTAGCAGATGTTCTAGATAGTTTGTCCTTTTAATCCATTTCATTTAAATTCCCTATTCTCCAGTGACTCATTAACATTCAAAATCCTATCTGCCCTTTTTTATATGGGGTTAATGAGATCCATATAAATGGATGCTATGTATTCCTCTGGACTTTTAAATGGTTTTATTGTTATTTTTTGTATTTTTAAAGATTAATAATGGCATATAGTCAATTCATGACCCATTCTGGAGTCCATAAGAGTTAGTAATGTCCTTTAACACAAAGCCATAGACGTGTAGCATGTCTTAGAATTACTCCAGTTAAGACTGAGATTTTAGAAACCAGATCTAGATATCCATCATTTCAAATGATTTCTTCCCACCCCTTTATTAATAACACAAACCATTTGGAAATCTCAACACTGAAATGCTTTCTTATGAATTTTTCCATTAATCCAGCTCCTCTCTACACACACATATAATACTGGGACTTGACAGCTGGCCTGTTGGCACCAATTGCTTAGACTCCTTGAGGGGAAAATAAACCTTTTAAAGAACCCTTGGATTTTACAAACAGGTTTTAAAAACAAAAGATCTGTCAAATTCTGAGTCTAAGAGCTTTGCCAGTACAGCTTTCAACGTTCAACTTCAGTATCCTCTGTTCTACATCTGTAGACCTAAGAGAAAGTATGGGAAAGCTGTTGATAATGACAGGTCACCTTATTATTTTCAGGGTAGTGTCTGCTCTTGAGTCAGGGTGCTATTGAGAGTCTGAATTTATTATGCTGAAGTTGTAATGTTTTCATTTACTCCTGACCTTAGATGTTGATATGATTCATACCACATTGTTTGTAAAGACTAGAGGCTGTGTTCAGTTGTTTGTACATAAGCACTTTGTATAATCCCCAATAATGTAGTCTACAATAATGTAGACTCCACAGGTCTACCAAGATATGACCCAGTTTTTCGTACTCCTGGAGGGGCATTTGGAAAGCAGGAAGGATACATCAGGGCTTTTCAGTGACATCAGATGCTTGGGTGCACAACCAAACCAAGCCTGAGTTCGAGGCCAGTTCAGTGCAGGTGGCTGTGCTCTCAGAAATCAGATCTTGCTCCAGTATATAGCTCTGAGTGCTTCAGTCTTTCAGTGATAAGATGTTGACATCCTGTTTTCCACCTCCCTCCAACAAAAATGCTCAGAGTAGGGACAATTTGTGATTCCATAAAACATTTGTTCAGTGGGTGCAGCCAAAGCAAAATAATTTCCTTCCTAATCTGCAGTGAAAACTGTGTGTCTCCTGCTTATAAGAGACTTTTAATACCCTCTTCCACTTCATCACAAAACAGTGCAACAGAAAATCTCTACCTGATCTAAAGTCACTATAATGTTATTTTTAATAATTTAGTGGTGAATGCTGTTTTAGCTATACTACTTCTTTCAACACGAAAGATACGATTGCCATTTTTATACAACAGCAGTAAGTTACATCACAAGTAATGGCACAGGAATCATTTCTGGGACTGACTTCTTAGCTGGTGTAACATGACCTATGACAAGTTTAAAACATGTGAGGAGTTGGCAGTGATTGCAAAGGAGGACACCGCTCAGCAAAAAGGTGTGGTGAATTCTAAGCCCAAGAGGATTGACTGAAAAGTTCATCCAAAAGCTTACATCAACATATGTGTAACTAAGGAGACCCTTGTAAACAAGTCATAAACCAGGCACCCTAAGTGAAAAGATAATCTCAAAGCATAAATGGGATTACTGAACAGAAAGTGGGACATGGGTACTATAAAACTCTGATAAAGAGCTGTTGATGTGGGAACACTGGAAGTATCAGCATTAATGAAAAGTCTGGAAGGAGATTGTCTTTACTTGCAAATGAATAAAATCAAAGTACATTTAAACATCAGAGGGATGCTTGTAAGTATGAAGCAGAAATAAGGCAATAATTGGAACAAGTTTTTCTTTTTCTGATAACCCATTATTTAAATATCAGTCTAAAGGACTTCCTTGTAACTCCATTAGTTCATATCTGCTTTATGTCCTTCTTGAGCAAAATCAGTGGACAAACCTCTCAAGTGGTAGCTTAGAGAAAATTAGTTCAACTGGGACAAGCCGATTTAGATTACCGAGGATACTGCCTCATAGGAGATTGCTGTTATGATATGCACTACGAAAAACAGGAGCACAACAAGACTTTCTGATTAATAATGTTAAGGACCTAAACCAGCCAAAAATTAGCTACGATGGTAAGCCACAGCCCATACTCTTACAAAATTCACAGACAGGTTAGATTAACCTAAACTCTAAAGCCACGTGTAACTGTTATTTGCAGAGTCATAACGAGTCCATCCTGACTATGAACCTTGAGTTTAATAAAGCAGGGAATGCCGTTTTCCTTCATCTTTCACACCGCATGCACATATACAAAACCTGCCGTGGTTTGGCTGCCGCTGGGAGCAGAGGGCTGCGGCTCTGGAGCGGCCACGTCAATACGCACCAGTAGCCCTGCTTCTTAGCAAGTGTTGCAGGGACAGTAAATCTGCTCCAAGCTGCCTGATGCTCTTCTGCTGCTGATGGCTTTTGCAGATACGCTAACGGAAATTATTTGCTGGCATATAGTCTGGAGCTCCACAGACCTCTCAAAATGTTATGTACTTTTTTCTACCAGTAGAGAACTTGGACTTACGTGACCTCTAGAAACGGTACTTTTCCTCTCCCAGTCTGGCTGGGGCATAATAGATCTCTAATTGCTTAATCGGTACTTATTCCTTTAGATTGTTTTGCCATAGCCTGCAATTATTTTGCTTCCATTTGGTTATGGTTTATAATCTACAAAAAATAACAGTCTTTTTCACTACTATAGATGTCCTCATAACTTTTAAACGGGAATAAGCAAACAGCTCACCTATTATGTACATCACACACAATCCAAAAAATAAGTAATGCCCTCAAGATTTCTGCAGTTAATCAAGTACAAATGTTGGCTTCAAAAGTTTGTCCGCCAGTAAGAATGATTTCAATTATAGTCTATTTTATGAGTTTTACTCCAATTGAACTCTAAAACATCACAAGAGATTTAAATGTTATAATCCTGGTAGATTTTGTAGAAATTTTGTTCAAACTGCTCATCAGAGAAATATTCTTAAATTATCATCCACTATCTGTGCTCTTGAACTAATAAAACAACTGCATATGTAATGTAAGAAGAACTGATGACTAAAATAAAAAGAAAATCTCGATGTGTGTAACAATTAGTTGTAAAATGATATGGATTATGCTAGATGTTTAACAGTATAAATGAACTCCGCTCATCCCAATGAATGCAATTTTAATGTCATTTTGTTCTAGATAACAATATTAGCATAAACAACAGAGATTCATTGCATTATGTTTCAGGATTATTGGTATATAGCTGAACTATAAAGTACAGGAAGACATGAGGCAAAAGGGCTAAATATCTACACTGAGATACATACATTGTTTTCTGAATTATGCTGCTCTTATAAAAAACTGGAAAATTCTGGTGGATTTCCAAGTTAGTGGGTGCAGTATGTACACATCAGAGCTGGTATGATATCAGAGACTGAGGCTGCTTTTTTATGTGCTCATTCTGTTGAGTCAACTCCGAAGATTGCAAATTAAGTGAAACAGTTTTGTCCTACCAGAGCGATGGTCTGATGAGAGTGGGCCTTCATCCTTATGAAACGCTGTGTTAAAAAAGTACGTATAAACACAATTCACATGAAAATCAAAGAAGCTGTTTCTCAAGGCAAATGTATAGCTGCAATATGCTGGACAGATGAGGACCTTTGAAAATAAGTGATTTTAAAAGTTTTTATTTTCCAGACATATGTTAAGCTGCCCTTGGGACAGGAAGTCTTACAATATGATCTATTCTATTTTAACCTCAGTCTTACAATAAGATCTATTCTATTTTAACCTCCCCCACTTGAGGATTTAGAGTAGGCTGTCCCCTCCGTAGCAATAATGTCTGTACGCCAGGAGACAGCCATCCCATGGGGAGATAATTTTGACACAGTGACATAAAGCACACTTCATGTTCAGTGACCCTTCAGGGCTGTTGCAGCGTGCTCCCTGCCTCACCTTTCTATAGCTCTCCTCCCTTTTGGCTGCCGTTGTTATTCCCAGCCCCTTGCTGGAACAGCTTGTCAAGGGATTTCCTGTGGTACAGAGGAACAGGTCATTCTGAAGGTCAAGCAAAGCCTTGAATGCTCTCATCTGCTGCAATGGAAACCGCTGGGCCAAAATCAGCATTTTCTTAAAACTCTTATGCAGTTACCACCTTCTTCTGAAGACGCCAGATGACCTTCAGCAACAAAATTTAATAGATGAAAAATTCCAGGCATTGAAACTTCTGCCTTAAAGTGCTTTATCCCTTACTTCACTGAGCAACTTGATCCTTGCATGCAAATACTAGTCTGGATGCACTAAGTAGGCATTTCCTCGCCTACCTCACCTGAGCCATTTAGTCTATAGTCAGAGAGAAGGGGGGGAAGTGCAAATATGTCTCTAGCCTTGGAGAAAGGACTGGGAATGGGGAGCCTGAATTTCAGTGTCTATGTCAAGCTCTATCAAAAGTATGAGAACAGCCGCACTGGTTCAAATGGAGGGTCCATCTCCACTTTTCCTGTTTCCAGCAGTGTACTTTGGGAGTCTGAGGGGCCAAGATCAGGATTCTAAGCAAGGGTTTAGGGGTATGGTATGTCCAACTTTGGCAGAACTGTATCACCGCCCCACTTTCATTGACTAGAAGCACTGATCCAGGCTTGGCACAGGCCATATATTGGAAGCTGATGCTTGCTTATGTTCCCTACATCAGCAACAAGGTTAAGAGGGATGACTAAACTATTGTTCTTCTTTTAATGTAGACAATTATTGGCAGGACTGAGTGTTCTGAAGCCATTCCTCCTCTGAGGTCCTCCTCTGATGCGTTCTTGAAATGGTCAGTACAGACTTTTCTGAAGGCTATAACATCACTTTCTCTGCTATAGACAGTAGTGAACTGTGTAAACAAGTTGAACACACTTTGTCTTCCTGCTGATTAAGCCTAGAATTTGTTTCTTGATTGTTTTCGCAACAGGTCTTATCCTAATGGGAATTATTTATAAAATTGGCAGGCAAATTATTTAAATTGAGTAATAGAAAGAAAGGAGAGTCCGATCAGAGGAGGACAGATTCCACCCTGGCTGCTCTGTGAATGGGGTACGCTGATGGCAGACCATTTTCCCTAGATCTCACCTTGCACAAATTTCCCCCTGTACCCTGACTCATAAAACGGTACAGAAAACCACCCCTATGCCATGATCAGAATGGCTCTGGGAATCTCTGCATCTACAGAGAGCAAGATATGATTTCCCCCAACATCAGCATTCCTCAAATTGCTCAAATCCCCAGCAGTTCCAATAACACCTTCCTGGCCACCAGGACCCAGACTAAACCTCTGTGCAGTCACATGCAGCAGCAATCAAGGACTCCAGGGACAGCCAAGGTGTCCCTGCTGCAGTGTGGCATGCCCAGCACCTGCAGAGAGGGCTCCTTCCTCCCCTGAATTTCCCTGAACCCTTCTGAATGAAGAGAATGTGTGAGAAGGTCTCTCAGGTTTCGTCACCAGTGGGCTGATGCACTTTTAAACAGGCAAACCCAAGGAACAGTGTTTGTAAGCAGATGCCTAGGGAAGAGGAAGCAGACAACTGAAAATACGGAATACTTCCCTCATCATATTGTTTCATCTTCCAACTCTTTTCAGCCTGAGGAATTTCCAAAGCCTGGTGCGGTTTGTCCCCAGCAGATGTCTTTTCTAAGTACTTGCCTGATCTTTGATTAAATCCACATAGACCTCTTGTGCACACAGCGTGCTTTGGCGAGGAACATTACAGAACTGCTGCTCACTGTCAGAGAACCACCTCCTTTTGTTTCTTTTAAATCTCTAGCTTCGTTTGATGTGCTCTCATTTTTGTACTGGAACACGGAGAACAACCAAGCCATCACCATCCTATCCATACTACTCATGATTTTATATAACTTTTATACCATATCTCCTTTTGGTTATTTTATCTCCCTACTCAGATATTTGATGTTAAGCGGTCAGTGGTGCAATTTTCTCCATATGTTGTATGGGGAACCTGGCTTGTCATGACTGTGAATACTGATACGAAAGCCAGTTTGCCAAGACCTCTGCATTGCAGTTTAATTGCTATCGCGAATCTCCACTCAAGTGAACTTCTTGATGATCATGTCATTAAATAATGTTTCTATATATTCTCAAGGTTTCATATACTGAAAGAACTTCATAACTTTAATTTACATGCTTGTAATATAACATCCCAATCTCTGAGTTTATGATTATTGACAAAGAGCAAGGCAGCAGGTGCAGGTGAGCTGTGGCCTTTTCCAGCCTCATGTGGCATTACTCTGTTCCCAGGTATCATCCTGCATTTGCTCACCTTTTTCCTATTTAAATCAAATGTACACATAAATGCTAAATATTCCGTATTGCTACTTTGGGAATGGTAATAATAACAGTAATTAATGTTTGTTTACTCTGCCTCTTCAGATTTCAGTGTGAAAGCAATAATACGATCAGAAGGACAACAAACAGGGAGTAAATAACTCTGTGACAGCAATTTCTTAAATCAACCAAAGAGCTAAAGATATAAGATACTAATTTGCATCTGTACCAGACAAAGCTGAGCAGAAGGGAAGAGAGGTGATCAGCTACTTCAGGCTCTGAAGATGAGAATGCTGCAGTACACGCTGGAAAAAATGAGGCTGATACAAGCTCGTATTTGCAAAGGTCTCATCACAGAAAAGTAGAGAACGTCGGCTGACATGGCTTATCATGTGTGTACGACACAGGAACTAGACAGCACAAAATTTAATAGTCACACTTCAGAGACCTGAAGTCCCAAACAAGTGGATATGAGACATATTGAGGTCTCCCTCCCCTTAAAAAGTAACACAACAATTAGAGAAACTATTTGAGAGAGAAAACATAAGGTCTATGCCCCCTTTGTTTTGAAGAGAAGGAGATACCCTTACAACTTACGTCTACACTAGTGAATGTGACAAAGCCAAGGCATGTGCCCAAGAACTGTCATACAGTAACTTACACAGCCGAACCACTGGCAGGAGCAGTTGAACTGTTGGCCCAGGGCTAGTGACACTCTTGTGAACAATACCCAGATATGACTCAGGAGCTAGCGTAGGCAAAGAGAACATATTGTTGTGGCTACCCTGTTGCGGTGGGGAAGAGGGTTTAGCTGAAATGTCATATGCCAGTTAATCCTAGGATCACAGAATGGTTTGTGGCTTATTTTGCTTACTACTAAATATGCAACCACAAAAGTTGGGAGTAATGCACTTAAGCTCCAGAGAGAGGTAAAATTTCAGACAACATACTGCTTGTATTTCTAATATGTTTCCTGTTGCCTAGATCTCCCAATCAACTAGGTTTGCTCAGGGGACTGGCTGGGTTACTCTTCTGAAGCTTATCATAATCTTTTTCTTTTTTCTTGCTGTTGCAAAGAAAACCTTGGCACCTAGCACAGCAATCTGGATTCCATTCTCAGAGCAAATCTAAGCTCTATTTGGATCTAGCCTTACTGTAACACCAAAGAGGAAGAGAAACAGGGTGGATCCCATGGTAAAGTAGGGAAAACAAACAGATTAGAGAGCAGAATATGTTTTCCTCACTTTATATACCTCCACTGTTGCCTTTTCCATACAAGCTCAAGCTCAGGAAAGACAAAAAAGCTCAAGTTCAAAAAAAAAGACATCAAAAATAGCAGCTATCTTAAACCTCAGTTAAACACATGATGCTCAGTGATGCTTTTTGAAGAATCAGGAAAAAAATCAAAAAATGTAACTACTACTCTGTGTGGCAAGGGTAAGAAGAGATGTTAAGATGTGGAGGAAATTCTTCCATGGTAGCTTTAATCTCTGCTAGAATAATTCTGTCTTTGTCTTAAAATACACTTTCAAATATAAATACAAAAAAGATGAACTAGTTTAGACTTTTATGGGGGAGGGGATTTGAGTTTAGATCTTTATTTTCCTGTTGTGGAAATAACCTGTATAAGTTTAAACTGTCAAAGTCTGCAGATACATTTATTGGGGGAGGGGGGGGGTCGGGGAAGAGAAAAAAGTCTGAAATGTCTCTTTGCTATGTTGAGACCATTAACTCCGGTGAGGTTTTTTTTTTTCAGGATTTAATAGAATTCAGTTTCTTGGGACACCTCTGGTAATGGGTAAACTTCACTAAATTTAAGACAATTATCTGCTTGGCCATTGAGTTCATTGTATGATGAAATATTATGGATCATATTCTCAAAAAATATGCATTTAACCAACAGAACAAATGGAGCCGCTTTAATTAAGGAATTAAATACCAGTTGATTTAACAGTTCCAGCCTTATGGATATTCTGTATTGGCTTATAGATGAAATAAGAAAGTTCTTCTACCATTAGATATGTGTTTTGTTCAATGAAATTCAGATAGCAAACAGCTTGAATGTATCAGGAAACAATGACAAATATGAAGCACTGTGAATCAGTCTATATTATAAAGAGGAACTGTGAATTTAAATTTAGATCTGTTTCTTTCACTGAGGGAGATAAAAAAAAAAGAAAAGGAAATAGCCAACTTTTTGAATTTCACAGTTTTGCTCTGTAAGCAAATAAGTATTGGATAAAGTATCTTGAGGAAACCAACACTTGAACCTACAGTTCTCCTGACTTGTGTAATCAAATAGAATAAAATCTACATCTGTAGTAGGAATGCTATTACTCATGACAGTGTGGATGAGCTGGGCAATAGCTTCTTTCACAGGAGGGAGGAAAGAGAGGAGATGGGAAGATTTCAGTTTTTTAAGCCAGAGGCTTTCTCTCCCTTCTCTTTAGATGACGGAAAATGTATTATACATATTATCCATAACCAATATTTTGTTTATAAAGTCTTCCCTAATTCCTACAAAGATCAAAAGAGCTCAGCTGAGGAGGGATAGCTATATGGTGCAAGTTATCTTTTCTACTAGAATTGAAAGTTTGTGACTATTAATCAAATGGTTCATAGAGGAGGTATCTCTGAAGAGCAGAGAAGGCTCAGTGGCATAGCTCCAACCAGAGAGAAATGGGTGATTGATGCTCTGAGTTTTGGAAATAAGTAAACTAGAATGAAAACCTGAACCAGACTTTGGTGTATAGTCAGTCCTTTCTGAACGGCAGAGAGAAACCAGCCGTCTACAGGCCCCCATTATAATCTAAGATTCAGAAACCCAAAGTTTGACTGCAAAGCAGAAATCTAGAGGAGCTCTCATCTCTGAAATTCAATACATGAGCACACTTGAGCAAGTTCTGCATTCTATTACACATTGCTTGTTTTAATTAATGTATGTCCTATTAGAAATGGGTAGAAGAAATATTCTGACAGTTTTATTGTGTTTAGGATTATATCAAGGGTTTAGCATATGAAAGGCCAAGTGCTACTGACTGTACATTTCTCTTTCAGATAATTTAAATAGTAGCTTTATTTTGATACATTATCTTTTGGAAAGGCCCGCTGTTACCTATGCCAGGTACATGAACGGTGTAGTGAGCACTACTAATCCAATACTAGTTGATGTGCATCACTGCAGCAAAATCTGTATGTGTGATAAGGAATTAATGCACTAAAATGTCATGGTTTAGCCAGAGAACTCCTCTCATGTTACCCAAAGTCTGGATAGGGTGACTGCATCAGTGTTTTTAATTATGAGTCAGTGGAAATTGCATTATTTCATCTTCATGTGTTCTTTACAGATCAACTTGATATTCCAAGGACCTATGATTACTCTTACCATAATGGTTCTTCCTTGGTGGGATAATCTAAGGTTTATGTTTTCCTGTTGGATTTGGCATGTTTCTTTAGTTTAAGCAGTCTAGCCAGAGCTACTATTTCAACTTTTCTGTGCTCCTTGCAGACATTTATACATTGTACCTTATACTTGGACAAGTATGTAAAAGTATTAAGCCTACATGTATTTTTTTGTTGTTGGTGATGATTTTTTACAAATTTCTGGTCACGGTGTAAATTAAAATGCAGGTTAACAATTGATATCTTTATTATAAAAATGGGGAAGCTCAGACTTGCTCAGGTAACAGAATTTGGAACATCTCCAACTGCCTTTAACTCTGGTTCTTGGGACCCTCCTACTATATTGAACCACTTTTTATGAAGCTATCTTTTCTAAATTTTGCTCTATTCTAGGAATCTTTTGGACGGATGTAGTGTGATATACTGTAACTAAAATCCTTGTGTTGATTTCACTTCTGGTCTCTCTGAAGTAAACATTAAGTTTCATATTAGCTTTAGGGGAGCCGGGATTTCACTGTATGAATCTTGTACATAGGTAGGAGAATCACAGAGCCACATACGTGAGCCTAACCTTCGCTCATGCTGCCAAACAGTATGAAAAGAATGATTTGTATTGGTCAGACTGTGTAAGGACACTATTTCACCAGGCTTCATCTAAGCACCTTGTTCAAGTTAATTGCTTAAGAGTTAGTAGAGAGGTATCGGCATGTTTAGAGGTATTTATCTGAACAATGTTGAAATGTGAACAGTTCCTGTTTAGAGATGAGTACCCATCTCCATTGACTATGGTGGAAATGTAAATGAACAGCACACACAGAACATCCAGTTTTTAAGTAATTGGATAACATGAAAGTATGTGGTTCTTAAAAGGGAGATTTTTCAGGAAAAATTAGGGTAGCTCACCTTACATGACCCAGTAACTTTATCTAGAGCTTTGTGCACCTTTAGTAAGCAATTACACCTGTAAAGGTAAAAGTTAGTATTTCTGCTGCTTCTGGAGAGTTCTGAAACAAGCTTTTTCAAAGGCAATATATTAGGAAAGGAAGAATTTATGACATATGACGGTTTCGTAGTATGATGATTTTTATGTTTATAATATTCCATTGCCATCACAAACTACAACTCCACTGTATGAAGTGCACTACAGGCAGAAAATAAAGAGTCAGTCCTTGACCCTAAGGCTTGCAGGATCTCTCTGGGCTGTCTGAACCATCCATTCAGTCACCAGCCTGCTCCGTTTTCCTTTTTCCCAGTCCACTCTGAGATGTGGATAAAGAAAGTGCTGCGGGACATATGAATTGTTCTGGAAGTCTATTCTCAGCTGTTCTTTAACATAATATCACATCGAAATATTCTGTAGCATTGGATCAAAATGTTGGCTTCTCCTACTGACTGAGGAATGTAAAGCCAGTTACATGAAAGAAAAAGCAGCATTTTAATCACCTAGCATGCATGTTGACCATCTTACTGCATTTATGGCCGTCACAAGCTCTTAAAGTATCACATGCTTGAACACGTTATGAGGTAAAAGATGACTGTATCATGGTGTCATAATAGCTGTGCTTTCAGTCATGTGGCAAATGAAAGATTTCGACACTCGGTTCTCAGACAACATACTATACCAAAAATTGTTCTAATATCATATTTAAAATAAGTTTGGAAATCAGGTGAGGTTCATGGAAAATTAGAAAAAACATGAAGGTCCTTGTCTGAAAGCGAGCAAGTGGTGAAAAACCCCAAACCACTGGATGGGCACAGAGTTAACATTTAGGTAATGAAAGAGAAAGAAATCTGGAAACCTGGAAAAGACCTTAAAATTGAAGACAAGCAGCTTCTGTTAGACTTGGTAGAGAAGGGAGAGCCAGCAACAGGGCAAAAGGGAAAAGTTACATGGTAAAAGCACAGGAACGATGTGCAGTACTCTGAATGGGTCTGAGCACAGCAAGTTGCATGTCTGGAGGCCAAAGGAAAGGATGTTGTAATAATCAAAACATCCAGCCCTTCATCTTAAGGGAATTCTCAAGCTGAGTAAATGAACAGGAAACCTGTATTTTAAGTTCCATACAGAGAGAACTGGCAGGTTTAAGACAACGCTCCGTCTAAATTTTGGATTCGTTGACTGAAAACTCAGTAGAGCCATTGTGCTGGACTGGTGCAAATTGGCTTAAATCCACTGAATCTAAATCTGGCCTAAACACTGCATGTGGGCTTGGTTCATCTGAAAGTGTCTCCCACCTAGCAGACAGCAGAAGAGACAGGAGCCAGAAAAATGTTGATCAGCAGGGATTCCAAACATAGTAAGAAAGCCCTAAGGGTTCACAAAAACAGTGGTTGAACCCTTCATTCATCTGCCAGTCTCTCATCTACTTTACCTTGGCTTTACGTTAAGCTCCTTCGCTCCACTTTAATGCTGCACACAGACTTGCTTCACTCTCTTGGTTGTTAAGGCTTTCCTGAGCACAGCCCTTGGGGGTTGGGAGAATCTGCTGAGTGAGAGCTTAATTGCAAGGCAGAATTTACAAGGCATCTTGCCATTATGTTGTAGACTCGACATTGTAACTTCATAAGTTTAATGAGACTCTTTGAAGCAAATACAATAAAGAAATATGCATTCCTCTCCCTGTGCTGCTTTGAAGGAACTTCAGAAGAGATATCTGTAAGAAGGGGAGAAGACAGCAGACATACTTTAAAGAGGTAAGGCTTAACTTTTGAACAAAGCCCCAGTGTTCCCAATAAGCACAAAGTTATGCTAAGGCTTGTGTCCGGCTTTTGTGAGTAAATCCCCCTCATCTGCAATTCTATAAAACCAGTCTTAGGGTACACCTGAAGCTTCTAGCAGATGTCAACTGTAAGAAAGGAGCCTTTGATAGGCAGACGTCTGAGGTGGTAGAGGACATGTTTAAACATGTCTTCTCAGCCTTCAGGTTTACAGGGTGGAGACTCATCTTGTAGGAGGGGTGAGGGAAGTACAGAGGAAGGGTACCATGAAGTCTTTACCAGAAATTGACTTGTTTGGTGACCTAATTTCTTTAGAGATTGACATTTTATCAGGAAAATCATAAGAAAATAATCTACTCTTATGTCATTAAAAAATCCCTGCCTGTTCCAGCACATTTCATCATATTGAGACTTGTTTCCTGTACTATATAAGTGCTCCTGTTAACCCTCTTGCCCATGCCGTCTGATCTGTACAGTCCTTTTCTGTGTTCTTTTCCTCCCACACTTGATGCTTCTCTTGCATTTCCGTCCTATGAACTCTTAATCTTCCATTGCTGAATTGCTCTCAGCGAACTTCTGCTTGGTGTTTTTCTAAAATCTTCTCCTTCAAACCTCTCTGTAAAAATGACGATGAGTTATTGATGGATAGACAGGCCAGAAGACAATGCACCAGAGGCAATCTTTTACAGGAAGCTCTTTTCTTTTGATGTGATTTTATACACTGAAAATGAGGAAATTAAAAGTATTTTCAAATAGAAATATACAAAGTCACAATAGCAGCTCTGGATCTAGACAGAATCTAGACCTCGATCTGGTAGATCATGGATCTGCCCACAAGTATTGAAACCAGAATGTGAGCCAGATACCAAGAAAGGATTCTGGAGCAAGGTCAGAGTGTGGTTCTTTTTCACAAGAAATTAGAGGCGTTGGACACAATCCTCTTCACACTGGAAGGAAAGTAAGGAATGGTAAATAACCACTGACCTGTACGCCTTCCTGAAGGATGAGAGAAATTTAAGCTCAAACGGCTGCCCTGGCTGCTGCAAAGGAAGAGTTTGAATCTGGTTCTCGCAAACAGTGGATGTTTGCTCTAGCCACTGGCATCTTGGTAACTTGGATTCAAGCATGTCTGTTTCTGGTTTTGACCAAAAATTGTGCACTGCATATGAGAAGATTTTGCTAATGAAGGTTTTATCAAAACCAGCATGCTCCTTTGAAAAGCGTTAACGAATTGGAATTTCCTGATGAAAATATTCCACCAAAAAATTCCTGAACTAGCTCTACACTTCATTTTAGCTAGATTTAGATCCGGTCCTCAATTACTAGAAAACATTTCCTTCCTCTGCAGTGTTAGCGAACAAAAGTTCTCTCAATGAACAAAGACAGACAAGTCATTAGCTTTTTTCATGGAAAGGTCTGGAGTGAATATAAAGAAAAATCCTGTGCAGGCAGGTGAGACTAGAATTGTGACTGTCAAATAAATATGCATACCATGAATCAAATATGATTTTGAGATAACTTAAAAATAACAAAACCAGCTTGTGAATAGGGGCTGTACAAATATTTTTTGAATGAATGAGACTCACTTGAAAAGTTTAATCATTGTTTTAATTTTACATCATAGATCATTTGCAGTCCTGTTTCTTTTTAGCTAAAGACTGATGTAATTTACGAAACATGAAGGCTGCAAGTATTTGCAAACCTTAATTTTCACAACATCATTGAAAGAAACAAAACCATCTCAAATTCATGAGGTGTTTATAAAGCTTTTGAATAACCTTATTCTGAGAAATCAATGGATATATATGACTGATTATGTTCTCTTTTGAAGACTATAGGGCAAATCTAAATTAGGTACCTGCTAGTATGTAACTATGCTCAATGTTTCACTGTCCTGCTATTAAACATGAACCTAAAATCCAAAGCTTGGAGCTTGTTCTATACTGCAGATGAACAGCCATCAGGGAGTGATGCAAAACTGCAGTAAGAGGAATGGAGATAAACCTAAAGTAAACTCGCAGAAAATTTAAGCACAGGAGTTTCTGAGAGCACTTGCACTGCACCTGCTTCTCCTCAGAAAAAGTCGCTGAAGCCGCAGAAAGAGACATCCCGATGTGGTCTAGTTTGGGGAGTTATTACAGAGAGGCACTTTCATGTATTCCTTGCAAGGTCTAAATAGATCCATTGTTTTGTAAGCACGAAATTGGTGGTAAAAGTACCAGTATCTGTGTTTTACGTGTCATATACTGCCCAGTAGTCACCCAAGAAGTGCCTGACAGTGTTGGAATTGGGCCAAGCTGGAAAAATCCAAACTAAGTTTAAACATCTGCAACATGTGCACAGCAGAGGACCTCCTTTACACCCGAGGAGAGAAGCGAAGCGTTCCAGGGTGCAGTTCATCGGATCGATCCGAGGTGGCTGTCTGGAGTGAGATGAGCTCCTCACTAGCACTGCCAGCTAGCTCGGGCGGGACGGCCTGCACAGAGGATTTCCACAGGGAGTTGGAGGAACGCTACGCCTAAAGTCTGCTGAAATCTTGTGCTTGGTACCCAATTCCTCTCACACAAACTGTCTGCAGTCTATTCATTTGCTTGCTTTTTAGCTCATTAAGCAAGGAAACCAACAAGGTTTTCCCAGTTTCCTGGGGAGCGTTCACATGCTAATCATGTGCCAGCTTCACGTTGTTTGGTGAGAGCTGGGTGTGCATCATGTCAGGCACTGTTTTCTATAGAAGAAAACACGTTTTTGCACAGAGAGAAAGGGAAGAGCGTTTCAATGGCTTCAGAGAATCTGGGTGAAAAAATGACAAGAGCTGCAGGGTACACTGGAAATTGTATCTGACCTACAGCTTAGATCCAGCTGGTATGTTAGAAGTATTATTAGGAATACCTGAGTTTATTTTTTTCAGACTGTAGAAAAACTGTGATGATTCTATAGCCAAACATAAGCTACATGTCTTAGACTTCTTGTGCTGGGCTGTGAATTGGCAGAATTAATTGTATATTGCATTAAAAAAAAATCTTAATAACTGTTTAAACCGGTGTAAAAACAGTATAAGCTACACTTTCCAGTCCAAGATTACATACATATAGAAGGCAGTTTGAGAGGGCTAACATAGTATCTAGGTCCGAATAATGTTCCAGAGTTTTAAAAGAGCAAGGTAAGAAAAATCTATGAATAATGGTGGTTTTGTTTTGCTTTTTAAGTATTGTTATTGTTGTTGTTGTTGTTATTATTATTACATTTGCATGAGTCTTGGCACATTAGAGTATTCCAGAGAACTGGAAAAAAGTGAATGCTGTGTCAATATTTTGAAAGGGTAAGTGGGACAATCTGGTAATTATATGCCTGACAGTTTGACATTGACATAGGGCAAAATAATAGAATGGCTCATACAGGGCTTTAGTACTCAAAATCTAAAGTAGGGTAATTTAATTAAAGTCAGTCAACATAGGTTTATAAAAACAACTCTTGTCAAACTATCTTTCGATGAGATTACACATTCCCATTGATAAAGGTAAATGATGCAGTATACTTAAACATTGTACGGCATTTAACTGTTATCACACAATATTTTATGAAAAGAGTACATTATAAAATCGACATAAGACATATTATAAAGATTAAAATGTTGCTAGTTGTTAAGTCTCCAGATACACTCATTAATGGAGAATTATCAAGTGGATATGTTTCTAGAGAATCTTTTTCTTGTTCAGACTACACTGCCATCCAATATTTTTGTCAACAGTCATGAAGACATCCAATTCCTAAATACCTTCACAAAGTAAATCATGAGTGAGAAGAGAATGAAGAGAATTGGTTAATATGGTCTTTAATATCGACAATAGAACTTTATACACTTTATAATGAAAATGCAGGCAACGCATTCAGAATATGTAAAGTTTCCTGGGATGCATCGTCTGTACAAATGGAGGGTTGTCACTGTGGGTATGTAGTTGATGACGATGCTAGCCTGATTGATGCCTATCAAAAAAGAATATAGTGAAAACCAAGGGAAGTGAGTGGGAAGCTTGCACGACCTCTATTTCTCATGTTTACCACTCCAGGGATATTGTGTCTTGTTAGAGTGCCTCTGCTCTAAGCAGCAGGTTTAAACAACTAGAAAAAGTTCAGAAAGAGTCAGAAATGTAATTGAAAGTTTGAGAAATATCCCTGAGAGTGACAGGATCAAACAACTAAAGGGATCTAGCTTGTCTGAGAAAAAGAATAAAAGAGATCTATTGTCTGCAATCTGGAACACTGACAAAAAGCACAGAAATGTGATAATGATTTCATGTTTTATTTTGTATTTTTTTTGCATTTGTTTTGGGTTTTTTTTCAATCTAGCAGACAAAATTATGTATGTATCAGCTGGATACTGAGGGAACAGAGACTCCATGTAGAAAACTGTTGTCATGTAAGAGTGAGAGAAATTAACTACTGATACAATCTATCTAGAGCAATAATAAATTTCTCCATCAGTGAAATGTGCTTAATTAATGGTATGTGTTTATCTAATGATATGGTTTGTTGGAATGAAGAGTTTAATATATCTATAATGTTAATACAAGGTAACTGCGTGCTATTGCTTGCTGCAGAAGGAGTTATGCTGGAGACCAACGTATGCTGCACCAGATTTCAACATGTCTATGAAAAACACTAACATTCATGTTGATGGCCATGTTTTATTCACCAACTGTATAGTTACATTGAATAACGGTGAAGTACCTCAGTGCTGTCCCAAAGACCCACCAAACTGCATTGCATGAAAAGTATGTTCACAAAAATTCACATTACGATTGATAGAGGTTTGAAGGTTATACTGAATGCAAGACTGGGCTTGTAGCAAATGCATTTAATCCTTTCATGAAAGAAGTAATAAATCACAAGAAGTTGAAAGGCAGCCTTATAATTCTCCTCCTGTGAAATTTAGGAATGTTTCAAATTGAAAACATGTAAAAATTCAAAAGCTGTTTGCTCTGACCAGTAGAGCATGTTCTCAATCCCTGACCGCTGGCATGGAAAGGAAAAGAAATGGGTAAATAGCAGAAAGGTAGCAGAGCTTCAGAAAAAAAAACCCAACAGAAAACAAAACACGAACAAAAAAACCCCAGAAATGAACAATCATTAATCCTGAAGCTCATTAATATTTCTTTCTGTTGTTGCCATAGTTATGTCCTTTATCTCTTTGACTCCTGGGGCTACACATGTAATTACAGAAACGATTGGGGAAGGTATGAAAGCGGAGAATTGACTTGACAAGATGCTGACCCACACTTTGTTCTGGGAAGCCCAGACATATGACTGGCCAGAAAGCAGAAAAATCTTCAGAGCAGCCCAGGAAAAAGCTTCCTGTGCCAGCTAGGGAAGAGGTAAGGTTAGGCTACCCAAACACATTGATTCACAGCATCTCCCTGGAACCATTTTTCAGGAGAGTCATCCAGGTTTTAAAGTTGGCTTCCTCTGGTAAACATCCAGTGAGGTGATGGTACCAGTTCCTGTGCCTGCTTTACTCCAGGAGACGGGGGATTTGCTGGGTTTTCTTGCTCCCAGATGGTGCAAACTGTGAAGCTTATTCCCAGGAGGCAAATAGGAGCTGTCACCTGCAGTGCAAACATCAGCGTGAAGAACCCCTGACGTGCAGCATTCAACACAAAACAGATACTGTCAAGATCATCTCTGTATCGACAAGCAGGAAGGAAAAGCAAACACGTTCTGCTTATACTCATTTACACGTTATGTTGCCATAAGCTTTCCCCAAATATTATGTAGGTGGAAAAGTAGACCTCATGCTGCTGTAAATCAGTAGTTGTGCTGTGGTGGCAGGAGAAAACAGTTAAGGGATTCAGTTTTCTTCCAAGAAAAATCATACTTTTCAAATCCCTCTGAATCAGAGCCAAAGGAATATTCCTTATCTGGCTGCAATAAGCGTTCTTTCAAGCAGGGATATATGACAGGCACACTATGCTCAGAAGAGGTCTATGCTGCCAGGAGTTGGAGGGGGGGATGAATCAATGGGATACGGGCGTCTAAGTCTCTTAGATCAAGAGACCCTGAGGGACTTGGGCACCCACCCTCCCCTCTATTTTAAAGAAATTTGGGTTCTTGCAGCCTTGCAACCTAGGAGTTCCCTGAAATTTCTCTTCATAAACAGCAGTTCATGTTTTTATTAAGGAAACCACAGATGAACTTTGCACCAGGGAATTCTACCACACACATCCTGAGCTGGAAATCACTGAGCAGGAATTAGGGTGTTTAAATTTATGTGTTAGTGCAAAATTGCTGCTACACAGCAACATCGCTGTCTGAACACCTACAGTTATTTTACTTGCATTGGAAAAAAATGAAAATAATAAAAAAAATTCAGAGAAAAGGCTTGACTTGGTTGCACCAAATAAAACCTTTGCATGCAATACATGACAGCACAAGTCAACAGGCAGAGCTGTGATAAAGGCAGAATTTAGAACTCATTTTTCCTTGTTTCAAATTGGATCCCAAAGAAAAGAGGTAGCTAAAACAAATCCTTTGTCTCCAGTGCATTCTCTCCTGAAATGAGATCTGCTCATTTTTCAATGTCTTAGGGAATTTGTCTTTTGAGTAGGACAGATTACATCTTAAACAAGTAGTGCTAAAAGCTACAGATAGATAGAATTTTATGCAGCATCTTCGCATGACCCTAGGCTGTGGAAGGCGGACACCACTATCCCCTCCACCATTCTTCATGTATAAACACTTCTGCCAATGGTACCATTGTATCCATTTACCCTGCGTGTTCGTTCCCAGCTTGCCCACAGTCAGCTTTCAGTTCTCTGTAGTCTGCTTGACCAAATGACGGATTAACTGTGTCCTGGATGTAGAGACTGAAGGTGCCTCGGTATTAAGCCAGTGTAGGTCAAACCAGCTTTATTATTTCATGAACAACTTCTCCATGGTAGCTATTCTGCTCCAGGAACTGCTGACCCCAGACTCAGTAGAGAAGGGAATGATTTGTGCTGAGCCTGAGTTAAAAAGCCCCGTAAGGCACGAGCTGGTCATTTGTGGAGGAACCTCAGCCCTCCCAAAACACAGTAAGGACCAGTGCAGATGCTTCATGGCTGTGGATGGAGCCATCCTTCTGGCATGCCCGGCACTAAGACCAATATAAATAAGCCCAGCTTTACTCCAGTGACTCTTCCCAAAACACACAGCTGTCTGCACTGGATTTCCCACAGTTCTGTTATGTCTTGCTCTGCTTTTATGCTTGATGTCTTCTTTAAAATTATATTATCCAGGTTTTCTATTACCTAGACATTGTAGCCTCCTATTAACAATAGGGATTTCATTGTTTCAGAAAGCTTTTTGTTGTTTGTTTTAACACAGGAACAACTGATTCCCCAGACGCCTGTTCAAAGTTATCCTTTCTTTGCAGGGACTCGAGTCCACGTGTCTAACGGGATCCTAGCTAGGAGATATAAAGTATTTTGGTATTGATGTCTTGCAGCTTCTCCTCTGAAAGATCACCCACTTTGCATAGCCTAATTTAGTACAAAGGAAGAGACAGAGAGAGCAAGAGAGAGAGTCGGAGAGGAACATGCCCAGGACTCTGCAGCACCCAGGTAAAACAAGCCCAAACCCCTGACTCCAGGCCCTGCTCAAATGCATATTTAATAATTTTATGCAAAGTGTGAAAGATGGCACAGGAAGGATTAAGAGGGCTCCCAGCCCAGAAAATTCTGGCACTTTCCTGGAATGTGGTAAATATGGGGCAGTGAAGGGCTTTGAAGTTAGGCCTCCCGATTCCCAGAGGCGCGCTTCAATTACAAGGCTCCTGAGGAAAAGCGGAGCTCCTCTTCCTTACCCTGGTCATCCTGCAGGGAGGGGGGAGGAAAAAAGGGTCTGTGTGCTCCGAGGCTGTGCCTCGCTGCAGCCGCAGAACAAGGGATGTGTTCTCCTGCCCCTCTTGTGAATCCTGACGGACTTGGGCGAGACGCCTCATAGTTCAGGCGCTGAGGACATGCGCTCCGCAAAAATATTTAGGGAGGCTAAAAACTTTACGTGGGGAAACTGAAGTACCTAGATTGGACGGAATGGTTAGGACTCAGGTAGCAGTTTTGTCATTTGGAGGAAACAGCCTTCCATACACTCACTGTGGACGGGGAACATTAACAAACCATGGTCAAATCTGCATCCCTCTATTTGGGGCGTATTCAGGTAATTTAACTGCCGCTCATTTTCTATTTATTCCCCAAAAAGGATCTATTGAAATTCTTCATCCTGATTAATTTGTAGACCGAGGAAGGCCTCTTTACAAAACGGGAACCTTCCTAAAAACCTTTGTCATTAGTTTTCATGCATGTATGCATTTTAAACCACATAATTTTAAATTTTGGGTGTCATATTCAGCTTTCTGATGCCATGTTTTGTAACCCAGTTTTGATTTGTTATTTTCTAAGTTGTTTTTTCAAAATTAAGTAACTTTTTGGAAAATTGTGATTTTAAACATGGGAAAAAGAGATTGAAAATTGCATTGACAGTTTTTTTTCCCAAACACAACAGCTGACTATGAGAATGCAAGGACAAATAATAAGAAGGTATTCTCATTTTTTAGCTTTTTTAAAAAATAAGATATACTTGTCAAACTCTGAAGTTCAACTGCTTTGGAAATAAAATATAATTTAAGAAAAAAAAATATTTCTTCCCATGATTCACAAATAAAAAGATTGGACTTCTGTCTTTTGCTTCCAATAGGAAAAAAAATACAATTATGTCATGTCTCAAATCTATTCAGCTAGGTTAGGTACAAATGTAATGAACTGAAGACATACAAAAAGAATACATCCCTGGTATCTGCATGTGGAGCATTATCTCAAAAAAAAAGAGTGATAAAACAATTTTTCTTCAGATCTTTAAGGAGAAATGCACAAGCTCTCTATTAACCTGTTCTGCTAAGTTACTTCTTAGCAGACTCTTCCCATTATAATTTTAACCTATTCCGTATGGCTGAAAGGGAAAACAACTAGGAATTGGGAAACAGGGAATGACAGAAATCATGCACCTTTTGTCTCCCTGACCAGCTCTTGCAGAACTGGCTACAGGGGATTTATTAGGAAAAAAGCACACATTTCTCTCATTAAAAATTAAAAAAGAAAAGATCCTGCTGAGTAATTTTGAAGTTCCCTGTGGTATATTCAATGCATTTGCTGCTTGTCATCCCAACATCGCACATTGTATTTGCTTATAAGGGGGGACAAGGACAAACTGGAAGCAAAAATGCTCACTTCCACGCTGTGAGATGGTTACCTTGCACCCTTCATCTTGCAGCTCCTGTAACTTCAAATTCCCTTGGAGTCTCCATGCACCATCCTGGTACCCCCAGCCAGCCTTAATGGGTAGGGGGCAGGAAGATATAAATAGACAAACTCAGGCAAATCCCTTTTTTGCCAGGACTTTTTAAGTTCATGGATTGAGTTTAAGAAAATGTCTCTAAGTTCTCATTCTGAGTGCTTCAGGTCTTCTTTCTTTGAGAACCAAACATGTAATGTGAATTAATTACATCTGGAGCAAGTCTCAATTCAGTTGCTAAATACAGGCACCCAACACCAATGGAGTATCCCATGGTGTCGGAGATACGTATTTCCACAGGACAAGTGGGTATAGAACAGAACCTATGACAGATGTGCAACCTTCTGGAGTAGCACCTGCAAGTTAGTACAAGTGTCCTGCAGTACCTCAAATAGTGTCCGTTTCCTATTAAATGTAATTGAATCACACAGAATGTATGAAGGCAAAGAGTCTGACGCATGTGGAAGATCAGATTCAACCTATCTTGAAACAAACAACATAAAACAGCCAAGGACTTCTCTTGTCTTTCAACTGTTGTCACGTCAACTACTTCTAATTGTAGAAAATTGTCAGAAAAATGTATGCTGGAATGTATATACAAAACCCTGCAATTTTTATTCAAATTGATCAGTAAAGTAGAAAAAAAGTGAAGTTTTGCCTACATAAGACAAGTAGAATCACGTCCTTAGACTTACACTTTTAAATTGCAAACACACGCATAGATAATAAGGATGATGAAAAATAAAATATAAACAGCAAACACTGGCGTCTTGGGAGTACACATTTTTTGGACAAAATATACTATATAATTGTCAGACACAGAAACATAATCCAATACTTTAATTTTTCACCACCAAGCATAACTTCATGTTTTACCTGTGTTCATTTGAATCTCAAATTTGAAAATATGTTTGTGTTTTTCATGGGCTTGCTTAACACCACTAAGGATAACTCATCTTTAGAAACAATTGAAAAACTAACCCTGCTAAAGCCCAGGTGGGAAGCACCCCCAAAAACTGAGCAATTTGGCTTTGTATCCAAACACTGTAGGAGTCAACCCGTAGCTTCAAGAAATGGAAGGATTCCAGGTGGAGGCCAGAGCTTTCAAGCTTGTTATCGAACCTTGACAAGTGACCTTATCACAACACAGGGCACACACTACACATAGGTCTGGAATAATGTTTTCCTCACTTGTTCCTGTGTGATACAGCTCTGTGCAAAAGCCAGAGCAAAGGTTAGAAAATAATGATCTCTCCTCAGCTGTTCTTCACAGTGCAGCTGCTTAGATCAGACCATGAGCACCTCTTCCATGAAGGCAGACTGAGAGAGTTGGGGTTGTTCAGCCTGGAGAAGAGAAGGCTCCGGGGAGACCTTATAGCCCCTTCCAGTACTTAAAGGCAGCCTACAGGAAAGATGGGGAGGGACCCTTGATCAAGGATTGTCATGGTCAGATGAGGGGTAACAGTTTTAAACTGAAAGAGGGGAGATTTAGAATAGATAGTAGGAAGAAGTTCATTACTCTGAGGGTGGTGAGGCACTGGAACAGGTTTCCCAGGGAAGTTGTGGATGCCCCATCCCTGGAGGTGTTCAAGGCCAGGCTGGATGGGGCTTTGAGCAACCAGGTCTAGTGAGAGGTGACACTGTCCATGGCAGGGGGGTTGGAACTAGATGATCTTTAAGGGCCCTTCCAACTCGAACCATTCTATGATTCTATGAATAGCAGAATGACTCCTAAATTAAAGCATGAGTCTTTTAATGCTCAATAAAATCAAACCTGAGTCTTTTAATGCTCAATAAAACCGTCTCAAAGAGTCTCAGTTTTCCAGTGAGTGTTACCTGTGTGACAAAACTGCTCTTCCCACTTTCCACTTGGGTTTTTAAGGTGCAGAGTGGTGACCACCAGCTCTGCTCTCTATCTACAACATGTGAGTCCACTCCTTCTCACTGGAACAAGAATGAAACGAGATCCTCTGCTTAGAAACATTAACCCTCCCTCAAGTAAGTGGGAAGCGAAGAACTCTGCTGTGACATTTAGCCTGCAACGTTGGAGGTATGGGGCAAGTATTATGGAAAGTCATCAAATTTTATCATGGGCATTGCTGAACCTATTCAGTCACCACTTCTTCTACGAGATATCCTTGTAGTCTAAGCTAATCATTCTGCATTTCAGCTATTTAGCCAAACTCTAACATGCAAGCATAAAAAATAAAACCTTATGTATTACTAAATATAACAAAAGTCTCATCTACAGTTTTAATTAGCTACAGGAATATATAATTTCAATCTAAGCTTTTTAGACAACATCAGGTGCATCTGAGCAAGGTGGAATTTATAAGTTTAAATCCTCTTTCCATTTCCTTACAAACAATTCAGTTTCACTGCT
The DNA here is from genome assembly GCA_008921705.1 of Burhinus oedicnemus. Classification (NCBI taxonomy): domain Eukaryota; kingdom Metazoa; phylum Chordata; class Aves; order Charadriiformes; family Burhinidae; genus Burhinus; species Burhinus oedicnemus. The sequence continues at coordinate 396,279 of VFFE01006750.1, read as the reverse complement.
TTTTTTCATTGCTTCATATAATCACAGGAGTCTTTCATAAAGAGTTGCTAATCTGAATTCTAAGACTAGAGCTGCACAAAGGTAGATAAATTAGGCATTCTGTGCTGTATTCCGATCGTATATACAGGAACATAAGTGTCTGTATACATGTATATATGTGTGTGTTTATACATACATATACGCACATGTACAGTAAAAATTGCTGAAAGGGAGAACCATTCCGAGACTGTGGAAGTTGTCCTCAGGCTGTTCTACCTAAGCCCAAAGAGTGGATCCTATATACTCATTTCAACATGTGGGATAAACTAAATGAAGTGAGTGGTGACATACGGGTACTGTCACCTCTACATCAAAGAGAATGTGCATAGCAAAGTATTTCTAGCAACAAGGTTTTTCACATCTAGGAAGATCCTGATCCAACTGTGAAAAGTCATCTCAAGGAATGTGACTGATAGACAATGACCTGAGCCATTTAAAAATGTACTGAAAAACTTTTGAAGGATTTACTTGTAAGTAATAGTGGAAAAGTAGCAGGTGCATTTGTCTTATTTTCAGGCAGCACTTCAGAGTGCGGTCCCCTTAGGATCTTTATCTACTCAGGAGCCTTGAGACAGCTCACCCAAGACCTGCGTTACCCGTCCAGGCATTTCTCTCTTTGTGTACTAGGGCTACTACACACTGCACGGGCTGCTAAGTCTAGGCAGTGAAATCTGGATGCAATGAACTTGGCCTCAGGAAACTTTAGAAGTCATTGTCACCTCAGATATAAATCCAGCCTTCGGATTGAGCCAATTAAGCACTTGAAGTTCAGTGCTTCCAAATGAAGGACTGAGCATTGTGACTTGCCAGTAACAGCCCAATATATTGCAAGATAATAATGTATTTTGTGAATACCAGAAAGCTCAATTATATTAAAAGCCTTCAGCTTAAGCAAGGCTATTTCCTTGATTTCTTTCTCTATTTAACTTTCAGGCTGTGACAGTACCTATTTCATCGTGTGCTGCTTGATTTCCAAAGAGTATTAAAGCATACAGTAAGTCAGACATGGCCATTTCAAAGATGCACACAGTGAGGTGGAGCAGCCCTGTGCCAAGTTGTCCTGGAAATGTGTATGAATTAGGGTATAATCATCATCACGACATAAGTACAAGGATTTATCAATTTAGCTAGGATTTACTAACTTAACCACTAGTCTCCAAACTTTGAAACCTAGTAGGTAGTCTAGAACTGTACACAGGGATTTTAATAGTTTTCCTGTTTACAAACAGAGAGAATTTCAAGCTATCAAAGCGCATTATTGCATTCTTTTTAACTAATTAACTTTAGTGCAGTTATATGCAGTTCCAACAGTCAAAAAAAAATATCTCCCTTAAAAGACAGAAAAGACAGAATTTGACTTTAATTTTTCAAGCTTTAGTCTTATGCAAACTTGGACTCACCACTTGGGAACTAACTGAATTTCAAAAGATATTTACATGTCAAATCATGCAATGAGATTTCAAAAGCACCTTGTGTATAAGTTCTACTGATTTTTTGTAAAAATAATAGGATGATTCTATTGAATGCCTTCAAAATCCATCCCTTAATTCTTAAAGAATCAGTGCTTGAAGTAGAAGCGGCTTCCAGCTTTCTTTGTATTTCTCATACATTTCTACTGCTTCTTGTTCCCCTGAAATGAAAGGAACTGAAATGGGTTAAAACACTCAGGTCCTTTCCATGTGCTCAGTGTCAAAGTCTAATATTCCTTTGCCTTGTCTAGCAGCTGAACCTGCCGCTTCATTTTGCTTGTGGTCATATGACTCCCAGGTCACTGAGTTTTAATCCTTCACAAAACAGAAAAGGTGATGGCTATGGTGGAGTACCATATAGGTGCATTTATAAATGCAAACTATTTTGAGAACCTGAGGTGCAAGAATTCATTCCAGTGCAACGTTTCAAAAGCTTCCTGCCAAATATTTACTTTCTTCTCCCTCCTTCTTAGACAGTCACCTACAGCAGTGAGCTCCATGGGCGATACTAAGCTGCTAGGCATCAGCACAACCACCGTTAAAGCTTCAAGTTTGTTACAGTAGTGTGCTGTAGTGCTGCATAACTGAAATAACCATCACATGTTAAAGCAGACAAAGAAGCACTTTCCCCATTAGAAAAGAGCCTTTAGTTTCACAAATCGCCACACAAGCCATGTAAAGCATTTCTGTTCAGAGTTAAAGTCAATGAGACTATAAAAATCCAGTTTTCCTATCCACAGACAGAAGTCCTTTCACTCACGGTTAGTAAGAGGGTAAGAACCAGCCCAGCACAACCTTGAGGGTTTGGAGGGACAAAACCAGGTTGCTGCCTTGACTGAATCTGTAAGCTAAAACACGGTTGTTATGCATATTCAGGATGGCAACGTGCCCTCATTGCAAGCAAAGAGAAGGGCTAAAGCAGTTAACTACTGAAAGCATCCTGTGCTTTCCCACAGCTCCTCTGAAGAATGGTCAGAAGAATGGAGAAGTTCTCAAATATGACAAAAGGCAAGCAAAAGCTACATTTACTACAACACAAGGAATAATATCACTAGGGTCCTAGAAAGATAGATCTTTATAATGCCAGTAAAAACATTGAACTTTCAGAATACGTCTACTTTACACTCACTACAGTGAGAGCAACATGACTGAAATAACCAGCTTGGGTCTTTGCAAAAGTCTGCTTTTACAAATATGAAACTCAGGTTGCAGTGATTCACTTTGCTTCTAGAATATATTTTGAAACATGCAGTGTTCTGTCCATTACATCTGTTAATATTAGTAGACTAGTTATTCGTGAACATTGTACCGTCCCAGTGATCTAGGCTGTCTTGGAATGATCATTATCCAGGTCCGATCAGTCAAATATTCTGCTGGTAAAATGGGGAAGGGGGGTGGGAGTGGGGAGAGAGAAGTAATAAGGAAAAAATTAGCACTTCAAGATTTAGAATAATGAACATCAGATTTCAGAGAAGAAATAAACCAGCCATTTTTACACACTTTAACTGGGGAAAACATTTCAGTTTTGTTGCTGGCAATTTCATTTTCCCATTTGGTTTTAAATACATGTCAATAAGGATATACCTCAGAACAAAGAGATTGGGTAGAGCTGAGAAAATAGCATAATGTGTAAGCTTCTCTTTGATGTTGAGCAGTTCACTCAACAAGCAGTTCAGTTTTTCCAGAATCCAACTTTAACAGCAGCTTGATCAAATTCACATGTAACGAACCTGTCCCCTGGGTATATTACTGACTGCTGAGGGATTGATCAGGAAAGCAAACTTCTTACCTATTTTGTCACCGACATGCTCTTGTGTATCTATTCAACTGTTTCTTAACACCAGCGTGTGTAACAGCCCCTAGAACATCAGAAACAAGTGAAGTCAAAGCAATGTTCTTTACATTTTTTTATTGGACTTCTGCTTTTGAAAACAGGCTGTAACTTTGCCAATCAGACGCAAAGCAAGCTTAGAGAAACCAAATGATACCTATGGCTCTAGTAGCATGATCTAAATATGTTCCAAGGTTCACAATCTAAAGCTGTTGGCAAATAGTCAATATCACACATAAATACCCTTTTTAAGAGATACATCTTTATTTAAAACTTGATTCTCATATAAATAATGTATTTCAGGAAAGTAACATCAAATTGTTAACAGTGATATGAAGCAGTCTCCACATGTCATTTTTTCCTACTTCCATGCAAAAAATATTGAAAGAGAGAAAATATTCTTGGCTTCTAAAGAAGAAACCATATTGGATCTTTCAGCTATTGCCTTTGGGAGAACATTAACGTCAACCCTGAAACATCAACAGGACATCTAAGGAAAAGGAATGGTAAGAGAGAAATCACAAAAAGAAATTATGATAGTTGTGGGGGTCTTGAAAGTTAGATAAACATTTCATGATTTAGCTGGCTTAAAGACATTAGCCTTACTGTTGCCTGTAGCAGTATTATACTGCAGTCATCTTTTGTACAAATGATATCAGGCTATCTATTTTACTCTCTCCCAATTAAAAAGTTCATGTTTCTTTTCCACCAAGACTTGCTGATAATAAGGAAAGGAAATACTGGAAACAGCTTTTGAAGGTAACTTCAAAGTTTTCTTTTTGGCTGATAACATAATATTTTTATCCCACCAATTCACTCAACTCCACCCTTCTTGTCAGCTCTTAAACATATTTTTCAAATATTCCTCTACTCGTTAGTCATTAGATTTTCTCCTTTCCCTCTGCTAGAACTCCTCTTGCCTATGAACTTGGGATTTTTCTTCCAGATTATCCCTTTTTCAAAACTATCTTTTTTCCTGTCAATTAGTCCTAACCATGGTCATGGTCCTTCTACGCATCCAATAGCTCATGTCAGAAAACAGAAACATCATATTTCCCTGAACTGGAGACTATCTATTGAAGATACAATCTTAAATAATGAGAAAATGCTGTATTTGTCATGATATCTTTCAACTGTGAAAGAACGTCAAACTTTTTTCATGCTTGGCTCAACAACAGGAAAAGCACTAGATTTAAAAAAAAAATATTCACTATTATACTGGATAGGTATGCTCTAAAATTTTGTTCTTTTTTTTTTTTTTTAAATCAACCTTTAATTGCTGTGTCTCTCCAGATAAAGGCATATTTGAAATCATTTAGGTTTACCGTTCAACAAAAGAAATATTAAGTTAGATTGCTTTGCTCATGGGAAAGGAAAGGTTGTGCAGAAGTGGATGGAGTTGAGCAGGAAACCTGGGTTAGGGGGGAAGCAGGCTTTCTGGCAGAAGGAGAGGCAGGTCATACCAGACTTGGGAGGGACAAGCATCAGCAACAGCTGGCACATGTAGCCTCCTGAATCCAGTAACAATTTGTTGGGACACTTGTATAGTCAAAACAGGCAGAGAAGCCATAGCTGCTTTCCAAAAGCCTAGCTAAGCTTCTTAGCTAGGCCCTGAGCTAGACAACAGGCTTTAACTCCAGTCAGAGTATCTCTGGGGTAAATACAGCAGGTTAAAAAGATCCCAGATTACTCTTCTTTCAGACGCTCTTGGGAGGAATAGATCTTTATTTTCCATAATCTTTTAAAAGACAAATCCTCTAATGCCTGGGGCAAGAACCACAAAGATCCAGGAACATCAGTCTATGCTGGCCTCAAACTGTTACCTCAGATATCTTTTGATTTTTTGTGGGCTAGTTCAAATCTAATAACTTTCAGACATGAAAACCAACCATCTGCCCAGGACCATCATCAGCAATGTATTCCACGTCAGCTGGCCAAACATAGCCTACATACCTCAGTCTATCTGTACTTTTCCTTTCTCTTGAGCAACATTTGTCATGTAATATGAGAAAACCAGCTTGGTTTTTAAAGCTAGATCCAACCTCATCAAAGTAAACACGAGACTTTCCAATAACCTCAGCAGAATTTGGAGATGGCCTTCACCTTCCTCTGTCTTTGAAATATAGATGATTTTGAACAGTCCTTTGTGGCTTTGCATCTCTTTCCTGCATCTAAGTCTAGTACATTATAAGATGTTTACACAGAGCTGGGTGGCTTGCTGCTTTTCTTTCCATCTTTTTGTTGTTGTTTTTGTTGTTTTACTAATATATAAAATCCTTTAAACAGGGGCTTAGCATGCTTAATTTGTTTCCCATTACTGACCTGAACATTTTAAAAAACAGATGTCAGTCTTGACCCACACCACTGTGGAATCTACACCTCATCTCAACAGAATGACACTACCCCTGCTGCTGGAGAAAACAGCTGAGTGACCAGGTCTGTACCTGCCACAAACAGACTCTTCTTTGAGAAAAATAATAATTAAAAGAAACACTTATCTTTTATGCTTTTGTTGAAAGTGTACTGAAAAATTTCTGGAGTATCTGAGGCTAGCATCCATGGCAACATAATATTTGCAGGCTTGAATCATAAGAAACCTGCAAATGGCTATGTGAGTTCAAAACAAATGTTTAATTCCTTCAAGCAGGAAAGTCACAAGACACATGCTTTAACAGATATGAAACCAATAAAGGTACGTGACTATTTATATCCCTAACTTGATATTTCTGACATTACTCTGAACAAGACAATATTGCCTGCCTTTTTCTCCCACTTCCCTCCTCAAAACCACTCTGGATATAATATTTCAAAATGTACTCATTTCCCTTTTAAATGTAGGTGAAACAGGAATAATACTGGAACATTTGTTCAGTCTTCTGACAGCTGTTCCATGATGACCCCATTTCAGGCTTGCATTCTTCCTCTCCCTGCCTAGGTACACCTATCTGACCCCTATTGGTGCACAGATCCAGCATCCATTGGCATTCTGATCTGATACAGTATCTGATCACTGTTCTGCTACCAAACATGTTTGAACAACTCGCAGACCTAATAGAACATGTCCTCAGATTGCTTAGGGGAAGAGGAACCTACATGCACCTCTTCATCATGTTACTATTTCTCAACCATCTGTCACTTACCTTTCTGCACTTGATCAGTCCCTCCTTAGCTTTGGTTAGCACCTCTTTAGGCACCGTCGCCTTTTTACGAAGGGAAGGACACAGCAACAGTCTCCTTTCTACATCAAGGAACGACATGAGAATCATTCCACAAAACATGATTTCCAAAACTTCTGTTGAGTCTTGACCTGTTTCTTTCTTCAGAAGCAGGGCTGCCTTCTGTGCAGTTTAGTTTTCCTCCTTGTTCCTATTTCACTCATCTAGTTTGGGGGAACGTGGAGAAACACAATTTTCTAAAGTATATTAAATAGTATGGGTTTCGTAATTTCTCTCTACACAATGATGTCCTTTGGTTTTAACTTGGGTTCACAAGTATGCTGAAGAACGGATGTGTCCCTAACTAAAGTCACCAACCAGTGGTCCCTGATAGGGAGTCTTAAAGGATTACTTAGGTGCAGTGCCCAGTCATTAACACATCTTTAGCCCCCAGTAAATGCAAGGTGGTTGTGCGTGGTTTGTCTTATAGTCATGTGTCTGAATGTCAAAACACATGTTCTTGTGTATTGCACCAAAATATTTCTGTCATCTCCTGTTTTAAACTTTTTAGGGCAAGGGTTCTCTCTATTTATTTTGATTATGTTGTAATAAGCATAATAGGCTTCTGATCTTATTTCTAAGACTAACTCCAGAGCAGAGGTATTACTAGAGTCCCTATTTGTAATAAAATAAAACAAAACTCCTTTAATCTAGTAGATTAGAAAAGGACTAAGACATGCTTCAAAACAGCAGTTCACCAAATCTTATATCAATGGGTTGTCAACTAATGCATCATCATACTCTCTTACCTGCTCCCCTAACAGAAAATATTATTTAAAAATCTCCTAAACACTATTCTGATCATGAGCTCCAGACCACAGAACAGTGAATCTTGGGCCAGAGTTCAGAAAGCGCCACCCATCAGTGTTTGAACTTTGTCAGGAACTGGCTCTGCAGAATTTTAAGATTTAATTTTTCTTCTACATTTCTCAAAAAGTCTGTTTCTTGAAGATCATCAGTTTGTGAATGAAAGGAGAAAATACTACTTCCCCACTGTTAACAAAGGATACGTTTTTGTGGTTTTAAACTCTGTTACTAAGGTATTTTATAATCTTTTACCAGTGTACAGAGAATGAATCTTTCTTATCTGTTCTGTTCTGTCAAGACATTCTTCATGGAAGAATTTAGATATATAATTGGTAAAGAAAACAAAAAATAAAAACCTAATACTCCTTTGGTTTTCCTAAGGACTGATCCAAAGATACTACAATTTTCATGTCAAAATCCCTTTTGTGTGCAAAATTAGGGACTGTGTTATATCAAAGACATGTTCACTGCTCGCCAAAAGCAATAAAAGTCCAGTATTGTTTAAAACACAGAAATAAAGCAGAAGCCTTGAAGTGGAATAATTGACACTTTCAGCTAGGAGGTACAGCACTGAGGCACTTTAACCTTTGTAGGAGCTGGTAGTGCTTAGCATCTTGATTTATTAATCACTTATCCCCTAAAAATCATCCCCAAGGCAGAATTTTCAAGTAGTTTTGCGTGAAGGATCAAATTCAGACTTTGAGCATATGGAAATAACTCTAAGATTTTCTATATATTACCCAACAAAATAACCTAAGTGATCTCAGCCAGTTCTGAAAATGGGACTTGGATACCTCTGTTTCACAGATATTAAATATTATTTAGGGCCTAGATGCCTGAAGATCTTTTAGAAATTGTGTACATGTGTATTAACTTCTTTTATTCTTTATCCCAGTCTCCAATTCTTTCTGAGATTGTGGTTAACCTTATATTCCTTTTATTTAAATTCAGCTAAATGCAAAACAAACTCACTTTCTCTAAACAAACATCAGATCTATTCAGTCACATTGTTCATTGTCAATCTAAAGAAAGACTTTCCTAAACTAGTTTGATTGTTTTTCCCCAGCTGCAACAGTTGCTTTAATAGAAGTTCCTACATTTTTCTCCAGGTTTGGTCAATGTACTGGACAGAGCAATTGTAAAGAACAGAGGTGACCATGATTTCATATGCATAAGATGTATTTTCTAAGAAACTTTTCTGAGAAATTTTTCTAAGAAATGTAATGCCAAAGTTATTCATCTATGTAAAGAGGACATCGATTGCGGTACCTTCTGTAAGTTGTTTTATGTAGCTCTAACAAGGGAAAACAGTGTATGTGAAGAAGATATTATGAATATGAATGCAGAACTAGTAGCACATCCATGTTATAGAGGAGAAATCACTGTAGAGAAATACAAAGAAATAGAAAAAGGAACCTAAATTATTAGGATCAGCTGGATGTCTTTGTAGTAGACATTATACAGTATATGCCCTAATAGGCATATTTCTTGGCTAAATTGAACCTATAACCAGTAAATATTAATTCATTCTGCTGTTTGACCTTTGCACTTGAATTTAGCAAAGCTCCATACAAAATTCTCGCCAACAAATCAACACGAGATCAAAATCACATTTCTTGTTTCTCTCAATGTTATTGTTAGAGTCTTAACATGCAACTGTTTGAATTTAATTTTTTTTTCTAGATATGTACGCTATTTTATATCATGTAGGAAAATAAATTCCGTGCTGAAAGTCCAGGTCTTGGGTGTGTCTGGTACTTAGTTTATCTGCTTTGAAGGCCTTCTCAGGGGCTGTGCCTGATTGATGGGTTGCCGCCCATAATGAACTGAACACAAGGCAGATCTTCCTCCCAGCACACATTCTCCTCTTTCAACATGTACTTGCTCTGGGACAGTTATTTGGCATGAGTAGGTCAGCTGAAATGAAAGAACGACTTGTAAAAATTTTGAAGCCTCAGCTTAACGCTTTTTGGTAACAATAACATTTGAAGCTGACAAAACCATTTAGAACCAGGTAGAACATCAAGCATTTTAGAACTGCAATTTGAATCTCAGTGTCAGTCACATGGGTGTTGGTCCATATTAGCCTTCATACGTTGATTGGGTAAATCCAGAGTAAACTAATGAAAGTGATGTGATTAGAAGGTTTGAGAGGAGGTTCTTAATTAAACAAGTTTCATTAAAACAATGCAATCAGCAGTGTTATGTTTAAACAATAAGTTATATTTGCACAAAAAGACAAGCATGACATGCTGTCCAAGAAAATCTCTCTGATGGTAATCAGAGAGAAATAGAATTGAAAGGATGTAACTTTATATCTATCAAAAATATATATGCAGCCAAAAAAATAAATAGAGAGTAGCTAAAACCAAAGAAAAGCAAAACTGAAGTTTTACAAGAAGCAAGGGCTGAAAACAACTGTTTGTCTGTTTAACTCAAAATCACAGTTATTTTTTATATACGTCATAACTTTCAAATCTCTCTTGGAGTTCCCAGACCCTTGGGTCATTTTCATTTTGGCTTCTTCCGTTGAGTGTGGAGACTTGAGGGCAGGATCAGCCGCAGCACTTACAGGCACACCACAATTATTTACTGGCTAGTGCATATAGGCATGGGCTGGGACAAGTATGTTGTGAGGAAAAGCTATGGCTTGCCCTGGGATGAATGAAGATATATGGCAAGATATACACTAAGATATATTCACACACAACAGTACAGTCGCCTGATGAGTGTCTGCTGGCCATATTGCCATCAGTGAAGTGCAGAAGGGGTAAGTTCTGCCATTGTTTGAAATAAACTGATCCTCAGTATTGCTGATTTACCATCATCTGAATCTACCTTTTTTCCTCAGATCTTTTCCTGCTGGTGTTTTTCTTCTGAATAATTAGTTATTATCTTCTTATTAACCCAGGAATTTCACTTCTTTGTTTCCACCTTCTTATTACGCACAACTTATTGTCCTACGTGCGCAGTCACAGATTAATAGCAATACCTGCTGCTCAGTGCTAGCTGCACCTAGATCACAAGCTGAACCTCCCAAAACTAGGGTTGGGTCACATCATTGGTTCTTTAAGTCTAATGACACATGAAAGTGGAAAACTTCCATCTGTGGTTGACCAGGACATTACATTCCCTCTAACGTGTATTTGTTACCTCTCAACTTGATTTCTGCAATTCATATTTTGAGATGAAATCACATTCCAGCCCTGTGCCCTGTGCTCTGTGTTGATGCCATACTGATCTCCTTGAGTAGAGGTTCTGTCCTGGGTTTCAGACTCGATTGACTTTATTGAGATTATAGTCTGTCACAGCAATCCGTGCCTGCTGGCACCGCTGAGCTGCTCATCAGCAGTTAGCGATTCCTACGCTCAGCTGTCCTTGTTTGCAGATGTGTTGCACAGCTGTTTAGAGCAATAACTCAGTATCTGTCAGCTGTTAGGACACTGGATTTTTTAGCCACCAAACTCCAGAGGCAGAGGTAAGAGTTTTAGGTACTTCAATCTGAAAATCTGTGTCACAGGGTAAAGTCTTCCTTATAAAAAGTACATTCATATAGTAACCAAACTTGTCTTTCCAAGGAGGACTATGAATCTTTATCAACAGCATGATGACACTAATTCACTACTGAGTTTATTATTTTTAAGTTTCAAGTCTTCTTTGAAATGCAAAGTCTGAAAGATCCAAAGCTGGATTTCATCCTAGACATTAACTCCTTAGTGTCAGTGAGGGTTTGTACATTTTATGAAGTTTTGACATGGCAGATAAAGGAAGAGTCTCTGTGGATTGGATACAGATGATTTTTTTTCTCTTTCTCCTGTTTTTTCCATTAGCATTGGAATGCCTTAAAAATGAGAAGGAAAGATCCACTAACTGTCAACAACTATTTAAAGACTCCTTCTGCATGGATCGTTTGTAGAGCCATTAGAGCAGGTCTGTCACTTAACTCCATATTGAGAGGGCAGCCTAACATGACTCCTACTAGTTTGCTGCCTTAAGCGTTCACTTTGGATTGCTCAGAAAGCATTTCCATACAATGTGACTGGATCTGATAGGAAAAAAACTAAATGTAGAATCTCAGGAGGGGAAGGAGTAATCATCGCAAATTTTTCCTTCAGTACCTCTGAAGAGGTTACTGTAAGACCCTCACCTAAAATCTAGACTCCAAGATCCATTTTATTCCTTTCCATTCACATTCTAGTTTCCCTGAAAATCCTACTATGAAACATCTGCCCTGCCAGGAGTGACTGATAATTTGCTGCCTTTTTTTTTTTTTTATTTTTGTTTGGCTTGTTTTCTTTAAAACCCCAACAGGTCACCTAAGGAATTTTAGTTATCCCCTGATAAAATACTAACAAATTTTCTTCAAACTGCACTAGTTCTTTGATTCAGAACAGTGGCCTATCTGCATTGCTATTTACAGTTGCATTTATTAATTTTGTTCGTAGATTGTTACAATCAGAAAGTTATCAAACACTGGGCTACTAAACACAGCTGCAGTGAAGCAATAAAAGGCAGAAGTGGCACCTGTCCAGATTTCTTCCTTTCTTACAGATTTCTCCACAAGGAGACTGAGGCCTTTCAGTACTTACAGGGGCTTATAAAAAAGACGGGGAGAGACTTTTTAGTAGGGTTTGTTGTGAAATAACAAGGGGTAATGGCTTTAAACTAAAAGAGTGTACGTTTAGACTAGATATAAGGAAGAAATTTTTTACCTTGAGAGTGATGAAACACTGGCCCAGGTTGCCCAGAGAGATGGTAGATGACCCATCCCTGGAAACATTCAAGGTCATGTTGGATGGGGCTCTGAGCAACCTGATCGAGTTGCTCACTGTGGGGGGATTGGAATACATGACCTTTAAAGGTCCCTTCCAACCCAAACTATTCTGATGCTATGATCTCCACATTTATTAAACTTCTATTATTATTGTAAATCCTTTTGTTAAAGACTAAAAAGGATACTTTTTGCATTGCTTTTTTTTCGTTTGTTTTTTTCTTCTTGATGCTCTAATAATAGTGCCATGTACCTTCTCTCTATTGAATTCAACACCCCACCACCACACACACACATAAATCAAATTAACTTGCACTTTTATACTTTGCAACATGCATACTTTAGCATCATTTAGCTATGGAAGTTTGTTTCTTTGTTTGTTTGTTCATTTGTTTGTTTCTTTTAAGAGAGATTTTATTTATTTTAATAAAGATTCTTTCTGTGCTTTTGTATGTCACACAAGTCCCCATAGAAGATCATTCAAAATGTCCCATTAGGTTGGTAAAGTTTTGACCCCAGTGCAAAACTTAGTTCCACTAAGCCAAGCCCTATTATTATCTTAATTATTATTCACAAGTTTAGTAGCTGCTTCCATAGACTCATATTTTTCTCTTGTGCTGTTTAGAGTACTTTCTTAGGAAGAGCTGGAAGGTTTGTTTAAATTAACGTTCCGTGAGTTAAGTGATGAGTTAAAAGCATTAGCATGACGAATGCCTCTTTCCCCCTCTGCATGCCTTCTTGTTTCGTAAGAACAAAATTTCCTCCTCTCCACACATAGCAGAGGTACATTAGGTATTGATATAACACTGTTTTCTATGTGAGCACAGGAAATAAAAGGTTTTCAGAGATGTCTTGACATCTCTACAGTCTTGTTTTCGATTTAAACCTGTAGACATAGTTTGCCACCTTGTGGCAAATGCGTTTTTAAAAACTACAATGGATAGGCCTGTTGTCATAAATCCTGTCTTATTACAACCATTTCCCAAAATCTAAGTCTGTAGTTCAAAACAATAATCTTTAACACATGGACCCTCTTTTATAGGAACCAAAATACAAAAAAAAAAAAAATCCTTTATTTTATTAAGTAATCTCTCAATTTAACTAATTGAAGTATTCTGCTGCTATCTGCAGCCAAGGAAAAACATTTAAGTGTTGTTCACACCAGCCTTGGAAGTAATATAATTTATGTAGGTTGTTGACAGCTAAGTAACTAAAGACAAAATCTTTCATGCATACAGGTGCAGTCTCGTTAAGGGAAAAGCTTTTTACCTAAGATCAGTAATTATGGTCAAACTACCAGCAAAGACCAAGGTCTTACAAGTAGCTGATGTTTCAGTTTGGTGGTGAAACCACAAATAAACATTTGAAAATTGGATTGGGTCATCCAGGAATAAAAATACTGCAGAATTATTTTCTGTTCTTTTCCAGTCATTTTATATAGAATGAACAGCTTGAGTAGATTTACATGTATTCAACTAGGGTGCTAGAAAGAAAGGTCCAAACACCCTTCTACCTAATTTGGAGCTACAGCTACAGCCACCCTGAGTATCTCACTGTTACACAGTAGAATATACTTCCTCTTTCTGGGCCATTCACTGGACAAATACTTTCTAAAAAGGCCTATAAACAGGTGATTTGGACATAAATCTGAAATGTAAGAAACATCATATTCATTGACAATTGTGAACTGGGACAAGCCACAGTCCACATATCCCAGAGGGAAGTCCTCTAGTGAGAGAGCATGTGTATCTGAGAACCACCGCCACCCCTACATTGGCTTGATGAATTATTGCACAGGCCCTCTCCTTTCCTCCATGTTTTTGATTTTCCTGTTACTATTGTCTCACCCTGGGCAGTCATTTGAAGAGTTTTAAGTCACCTGAAATGCCTCCTCTTGATTAGCTACTAACTGGGAAAAAAAAAAATTCTTAATTGGGCCAGACAGTTTCTTAACATGGCAATGCCAGGATTTACTCAGATTCAATAACTCTAGCTTCAGGCTGTCTTGTCTTTACTCTAATTTTTGCCAAATGTAGATTCAGTTTTGCCTAGAAGTTTCTTTTGGCCCACAGATCCCATCTGGGGAATCTTTTTGTTGTGTATATGTTTCACTGCTTTGGTACCAGCTCTGGGGTATAAAGTGGATGTGAAAGAGAAACTCATATGGCTTAGGCTGATTAATAATTGTCATTAGGTCCTTACTGTCTAAACAGATTAGTCTCCTACCACCAACTACGCAAGAGAGTAACCAACTCTTTTTCACACATAGGTGTTCTCAAAAAAAGAAGAGAAAGCAGTATTTCATTGGAAAGGGCTTTTCTCAGCTGCAAATGTTGTGTTTTCCATCAAGTTTTTAATATTAAGCCATAAAGGACAGTTGGAAAGCTGTCCAAAAAGTAAAGAGCAACTCATGTAGTTACTTTGAAGTGGCAGAGAGTTCCATGACAGATCATTGAGTGTTTCCATTGCATATAATGTGCTAGCTTATTTTGGGATGTCATAAAACATGGTTCGCTGGATGACTTTTTCTCCATGTACTTAGGAAAACTTCCATCTCTGTTTCAAATGAGATGAAATCAGACCACACAGTTGTTTCTCTAAGGCATAGGTCTCTGCAGTCTACCTCTTCTTATGAGCAGGTCTTTCCTGCCTCTTCCCCTTCACTGTCCGAATATATATACACCATTTGGATTGCTTATTTTTTCCCTTGTACTTTGAAGCTATATTGACGTATTACCCTGTTTCATACCACTTTACAGGCTGATATAGTCATGCCAAGACTGAGTCTCCCCGATCACTTGTGGTTTTCTTCCTTTAGAAAGCAGATACAAGCTCTGCTCCATCCAAGGAACAATTAATGCAATTGCAAAATGAGAGGAAACTAGGTGGCTTTAATCAGCCTAATCTCAGTATCTATATGCCAGACTAGTTTAGTAGGTAAGGTTACAGAAGCCTTAAGACGGTTCCTGCTTGCTGCAGCTCTTTCGAAAATCAGGAATAAGAAATGGACGTGTTGACTCAGCCTTGTCCATTTTCCAGGTTCAAGGTATAAGAAGTACTCTACTATTTAGTAGTAATGAGACTGTAGACCTGCCCAAAGTGGATTGATTTTTTTTTGTCTTTGTTTACCAGGAATCTTTTTGTCCTTTATGTCTCTAATGCATGGCACTCAAGAAGAGGACAGAATGCCCAAGCTCTGTCATAAAAACACGAGGGTTCAGACTCAAGAGCTTTCTGATGCTTAAATTAAGTAAGTTCAGTCTATCAGCAGTTCAGTCATACCCTGCTGAGCTACTCTGTTCTTCCTCTGTGTAAGTATATAACTGTATCAAAACACTCAGGAGCACTAAATAATGACTTATGTTTGAGCCTCGAGCATATTGAACAATCAGTGTAAAATAAGGATGGTAAATATTCTAACAGGTAGAGATTGTAATAACTCTGTTTCTACATTACAAATATGAACTTTTATACAAATCAGAAGTAAAACAACTTTGTAGGAAGATGAAAGCTGTAATTTCTTGTAAATCTGAGATCCAATACTTTATTGAAAAGGGGGGAAACACCACTTAACACCATGAATCTTCAGTAAAATTATGGAGCTGTGGAAGTTAAAAATGCAGTACCTAATCTTTTTTCTTCCTAACTAATCTACTAGCCTTTGGGCTAACATGAAAGATATTCAGCTCTTACTCACAGTGGATAGATGACTCAGTCACTAGAGGCAACTGCCCAATTAGGAGGAAAATGCTCCTAACGGCAGCTGAAGAATGAACAGCTGCAGATAGCATTACTGTATACATCAGATGGTATAGCCGACATGCCTTTCCCTTCGTGCTCTACCGTAAGAGGGTAAACTACCTTTGGGGCATAATAGATAAAGTAGGTGAGTGTTGCATGAATTTGTATCATTAGGCATATCATTTGGAAATGTCTAAACATAAACTGTGTTAAATTTATGAGGAGGGTTGGTGGGTTTTTTTAATTAAGACAAAAAGGAAAACATAATTTTTTTAGCAAGCATTGATTGAGACTTTCATCCAAAGGGTTAGGCTCAACTCTTCTATTAATTTTGTTAAACAATCCCTGTCTACATTCCAGGAATTCCTCTGAATTTTTCCCTTAAGCTAAATGAGAAGTATTTGAAAACTTTAACTTTGATTTGACCAAGACTTTTTTTTCTTGGTAATCTTAACCCAAAAATCTTCCCACTTTTAAGCACAAAATTTAGACTGGGATCTAGATAAATACATGTAGGTGGTCATTTTATCTCTATAACAAATCAAACCAAAAACCTCAGGCATGAGCACCTCTAGGGAGTTTAGATTTATGTTCGAATCCAAATACGGTGGCTTAAGCTCTCTTCAGCAGAAATGCATGCGGTAATCGGAAATCAGAGGTTTCATCTTGTGCTGCTTGGAGAGAACTTTTGAGGGGCATAACGTCATTTCTTCCTGTGTCAGGGTATAATGGATGTTAAAAGCCACCCACCCAGCTTATTAAGGTCTACATGTTTTCTTCTGTATACTGAATACAACTAAGTTTTCATGGGTTCCTACAGGATTTTGTGGGTTTGCTTATTACAGAATACCATAATTTTTTTTTGAAACCTTGGAGTAAAATCAACAGTCTCATGTATGTAAAGAAAATTACCTTATCTGACATCTGGATGTGAGGTTTTTGACTTGACTTGCTATGGCAACAAGGCTTATGAGGCTTTCGCTGTCAGTGTGCCTGCCCATGTGTATTCCTAATTTCTCACTTGCTTTCTCCTCCCAGTGAAACCAATCCTTTATTAAAGGAATTCAGCAGGGGAGTAGAAATATCAAAGATAATTAAGCTCCTACCTGTTTTGTGAAAATGGATGACCAGCTACAGCAAGAGAACCTACGTGTTACGCCTAATAGAGGCGTTTGTTTTCATGCCTCTGCTACACGGGAAGAGTTTTTAAGCAGGTCCCAGACACAAGAAATGTTTCAAATGGAGCCTGTGCTTTCTTAGACTTTGAAGTCAGTCAGGCATGAAATAGAAATATATGGAGCACAAAACTTCCTTATTTCCTGTGCTTATGGAACTCCTCGTTTAAGTAATTAGTCTTCATGACTATATACAAATAGCTTATATAAAGAGAATGCTTCTGGTACAGTTGTTTTTTATGAGAGAGCAGATGAAACAACAGTTGTGCAAGAGATTTCCCTTTGTGAATTAACCTAACAACTGCGGGGTCAATTACCTCTTGTCCTCCCATAGACTGACTCAGAACAGCAGCTGTCTGTTGTGTTCTCGCTGCCTGGAAGGCATAAGAGTATGTGATAGGTACATTGTTTTAATTAGCGTTCTTGCATGGACTTACACACAATTAATGTTAGATTTAGTGCATGATGAAGCAGCTTGAAAACCGTCAGAAGGGAGGCAGCTGGAAGAGGTTGTTGTTTTGATCTCTTGTGTACCTTGAATCTACCAGGAAAAGGTCTGACTTCCTTCTAATGAGCATTGCCAGTGTGCCTTGTGTCTTAAGTATGGCTCATTGCTTTTCAGTCTCATTTCCTAAAAGTCTTGGCTGAGTAAAATACCTCGTTATGCCCTGACATGGAAAAATAACCATGACTATTTCCTAAATTTCTGAAGCAAGTTCTGTGGGAGACGTATGTTCTCAGAAATGCCTGAGCAATACTTTGGCTCTTCAACCCTGTTATGATACCACAACACCCCAAAGTTTACCCTAGAGGTAAATTCAGCCAGACACCTTTGCTGAAAGATTTTTGGTTGTCGTTTTCTGGTTTGAAGTATGGTCTTTTCATTGTGAAGACCAGAAATCTGTGTAAGATGATTTGAAAGAAGAATTGGACTTTTTTCTCAATATATTCACAAGACATAAGGGCATCTCTGAGACAGGGGTTGTTGTTAACTGTCTACAGAGGAATTTTCATATGAATAAACTTTGGGATGTCTGTAAAATAAAGCGACCAAAATGCTATCATGCAACTTGGCTGCATTGTGGGATAGTAGAGGAAAGGTTTTCCTCAGAGATGCTTCTTCTTTAACAGTCTTCCCATCTTTTATCTCTCATAATATGATCCCTTTTGTAATTTGTCCGAGGTTTTGTTTTCAAATAAAAGTGCTTTTATAGGAAACCAGGTATAGAAGAGAATCTTTTACTGTTGCAGACACTTCCATCAAAACAATTTGCCTCATTCTTGGAAGAGGAGGCTTTTTCTTCTGTGTCTCTTTCACAGTTGTAACTGATTTACCAGCTCTCTCTCCTTGGCACTTAAAATTTTGCACTTTAAAAATCCCTAGTCCCAGCATTTTCTGGAAAGGTGAGTCTGGCTGTGAACATAACTACTAAAAAACTATTCTGGAAGAAAAATTAAGAGCAGAATAGTCTAGGGAGGACAACAAAAAAAAAAAAAGAAAAAGAGAAAAATAAAAAGAGAGGACTGTCTGTCCCCTGGCATATCTGTTATGGCCTTCTGTGCTTAATTATAACGTTAAGGGTTTCATCCCGGGACATCACAGAATCACAGAATCAGATGGGGTTGGAAGGGACCTCTGGAGATCATCTAGTCTAATCCTCCTGCCAGAGCAGGGTCACCTAGAGCAGGTTGAACAGGATGGCGTCCAGGCGGGTTTTGAATATCTGCAGGGTCGGAGACTCCACCACCTCTCTGGGCAGCCTGTGCCAGTGCTCTGTCACCCTCAAAGGAAAGAAGTTCTGTGTTCAAGGTTGTGCCCGTTACCTCTTGTCCTATCACTGGACACCACTGAAAAAAGCCTGGTCCCATCCTCCCAGCACCCTCCCTTTAAGTATTTATAAGCATTGATGAGATCCTCCCTCAACCTTCTCTTCTCCAGACTAAAAAAACCCAAGTCCCTCAGCCTTTCCTCATAACAAAGATGTTCCAGCCTCCTCATCATCTTTGTAGCCCTCTGCTGTACCCTTTCCACCAGTTCCCTGTCCTTCTTGAACTGGGGAGCCCAGAACTGGACACAGTACTCCAGATGCGGCCTCACCAGGGCAGAGTAAAGGGGGAGGGTAACCCCCCGCGACCTGCTTGCTACATACCTCTTGATGCACCCCAAGATGCCATTGGCCTTCTTGCCCACAAGGGCACATTGCTGCCTCATGGTCATCCTGTTGTCCACCAGGACTCCCAGGTCCCTTTCCACAAAGCTGCTTTCCAGCAGGTCAACCCCTAAGCTGTACTGGTGCATGGGGTTATTCCTCCCCAAGTGCAGGACCCTACACTTGCCCTTGTTGAACTTCATGAGGTTTCTCTCTGCCCAACTCTCCAGCCTGTCCAGGTCATGCTGAATGGCAGCACAGCCTTGCAGTGTGTCAGCCACCCCTCCCAGTTTTGTGTCACCAGCAAACTTGCTGATGGTGCACTCTATCCCTTCATCCAGGTCATTGATGACTATGTTGAACAGGACTGGACCCAGGACTGAACCCTGGGGAACACCACTTGTCCCAGACCTCCAACAATGTCAAAAGCCTTGCTGAAGTCAAGGTAGATAACATCCACTGCCCTCCCCTCATCTATCTGTCCAGTCACGCCATCGTAGAAGGCTATCAGATTAGTCAGACATGAATTCCCCTTGGTGAATCCATGTTGGCTGGTTCTCATAACCTTCTTTTCCTCCAGATGCTTTGAGATGACGCCCAGAATGAGCTGTTCCAGGGATGGAGGTGAGGCTGACTCGCCTGTAGTTTCCCAGGTCTTCCTTCTTGCCCTTTTTGAAGGCTGGAGTGACATAGGCTTTCCTCCAGTCTTCAGGCAAGCTGCCTGTTCTCCAGGACGTTTCAAAGATGATGGAGAACGGCCCAGCAATGACTTCTGGCAGCTCCCTCAGCACCTGAGGGTGCATCCCGTCAGGACCCATGGAGTCTGTCAAGGTCAACAGGAAGCATTTCTTCAAGTACGTCGGAGGCAAAAGGAAAACTAGAGAAAATGGGGGCCTGCTGTTGAATGAGACAGGGGCCATGGTGACAGATGATGCAGAGAAGGCGGAATTACTGAATGCTGTCTTTGCTTCAGTCTTTACTGCTCAGGCCAGCCCTCAGGAGTCCCTGACTTTGCAGGTAACAGAGAAAGTCTGGAGGAAGGAGGACTTTCCCTTGGTTGAGGAGGATCAAGTTAGAGATCAGTTAAGTAAACTGGACATCCACAAGTCCATGGGTCCTGATGGGATGCACCCGCGAGTGCAATTAGCACCTTTCACCATGACAACACTTTCCTGAAAGTGTTCCTCCATGCTCCTTCAAACACACAGTCCTTTACCTCTATTAACCAATAAATCTGTCCTTTAAAAAATACAGAAGGTTTTCTCCTTTAATATTTCCTTCCTCCAGTATAACAAAAAAAAGACACAGCTTTCCATTTTCTGAACGACAGGAAGTATTTTAAAGAACATTAACAGGATTTTTCTGAAAGTATATATTATTATTCTGCTACTGGTGCTTTTGGTCTCATTATCAAGAAGACAAATCATTTTTATTCAACTCTATTTATACATGTGGTAGACCAAGAGAAAATATTTTTTAAAAGGCTCAATGAGGTGTTACTTAAATGTGGTTTTCAGCTTCAACTGATTTATTATCTATAAATTGAAAGATTTCATTCCAGAAGGTTCTAGGACGCTGCACTCTTCCTCCTCGTTGCAAGACATATTTGAGCTAAGATTACAGCAGGTGAAAGTTCTAATGTCTGTTCAACAGACCTTATGAAATAATTACATCCAGGAACCATTTGGCTCTCATTAGACCCAAGACTGAAGGAGCAAAATCTTTTGAAGGAAGGAAACTTCCCTCCCTCAAGCAACACCCCACATCCACACACAAATATCCTATGGGCAAGTTCTTTCTCTCCTCAAAATATGCTTAGTAAGCACAGAAACCCAGGCTCATGGACATACCACTGTTTTTTAAATCCCCTGATGTTTTCATTTCATAGGGCATTACTAATTAATTATGTGTCTTAGTCTTCTTCTGCCTTCCAGTGTATTTCCCTCTACTATATTTTATAGCTCTGAGGTTTTGTGTGGTTTCAATTCTCTGCCTATTTTTTCTCCCTGTTGTCTTCCAGCAGTGCTCTGGCTCTACGATATCATAAAGAATCACCATCACTAATATGAAAAGTGGTTTCAGAAGAGGAAGAAAGTAAATGCACTATTTTATACTCATGATTCCTGCTTTCTTTTGTTTGTTATACTTTGTGTAGATGATGATCTTCAGAAATTCATTCTGGCCCAGAAAATTCCCTCATAAATCAGACCCAGGAGATTCTGTCTAGATCTTCTCAATAGACCAGGCATCAGGGAGTTGGCTCAGAGCTTCACTTTTTCTCTCTCTCAAAGTACATTTTTCTGTTTCTTTCCTGGGGCCTTTGCTTCATTTTCTGTGACCAGAGATGTTGCCCAAGTGCAAAAGGAAAAGGAAACTGTCAGCAACTCAGACTGGGTACATAACTGGCAGCAGAACATTACTTTTCTCAAGTCCAAAACCTCTTTTTTCCACAATACATGACAACTGTAGACCTTCTGTCATCAAGACTTATGTCTGCAATGGCAGCCTTGGGAAGGCCTTAAGGTTGAGCAACTACCGAGATTTTCTTTGATAATCGGATAATTAATTCATGAGAAGCTGTGAGAGTTGAGCACACAGTTACTTATGGAAATTCTAACGAGTATCTATCTGCATCTTCAGGTGCCAAATCTAGTCCCATGCATCCTGCTGGTACCTAACAAACCTTGAAGTCTGAGCGCTGTCAACACCCTCTAAAATTACTTGAAGACTGACATGGGAAAGTTACTCAAATGTTCTGAGATGTATTCCTGTGAACATCAAGAACAGAACATAGGAAGGTCTTTCTTTCATTGATTATTAACTCATTAGAGAGCCACTGAAAAATTACTAGGAAAAAAGGAGAAGAGAGGCTGAATTTTTAAGGTGCAGATTTGTTTGCCAAGATTCCATAATCATCACTATGACATCTTACATAATCACTATTTTAATTGTCTGTGTTTCTGAGATGCCTCTAGTTTGTAGCTTTCTCAGGTGGTTTTAATTACAGATACCCAAGAATAATTATGGTGAAATTAGTGCAAAAGCACAGCTCACAGTAGCCCTTGAGATGTAGGTCTAGCCAGTACAAAAAGAAGCTAAAACCAGTCCATTTATATCCTACCATCAAGAAGATGGGTAACAGATGTTGAAAAATATTAATATATACTTCAAGGGTACGAAGGGTGGTGTCCTTCCATCATAAAACACATTAGTATTGCTGTGGTTGATTGTCTCATCATCTGCTATGAGTATTTTCATCGTTGTAACCACCTAATATGGTCTTCTGCTTTTTAAGGAAGCTTTACTCTAGGGTTTTGAGAGATGAGGCAATCTCCCATGCCACAGAGACAGCTGCAGCTATGCTACTAAAGTATTTTCAGTCTTACCAACTTGTAGAAGTTTGTATATCTATCTAACCTGATTGATCAGTATATTCCTTCATCATCATGTTGGAATCCTTTGAGTTCAAGAGAAAAGTCTTCCATTTCTTCATAAGTTATCCTCCTTTGTTTTACATTTCATTCCTCAAGTAGGGACAAATGGTGTAGTTAATGAGGACAGGAACCGCAGAGACCAAAAACCTGGGTTTACTTTCCTTTCCTGCCACGATTTCTTCTGCTTTCATGGACACATTCTTGTATGTCTCCATGCCTTCTATGGTTAGCAGGGTGCCCTCAAGATACATACCTGAAAAATTCTGTGAGTTGTTAAGATACCATAGTAATAGAGGGGGATTTCAGATTGTTTTTTCTATGGCTACTCCCTAGAAGTTGGGGGGTTTTTTTGATAGTTTGAGACTGTTGTGTTACACCCCTCTCCTCCCTGATAACTCAGAACACATCAGAGTTTTCAGACTTTCTAAAAAGTAATGTCCGGCAGGAAAATGTCTTCTTCCTCAGTGTTCTGAAACATCTCCTCCCTCTCCCAATGATCAGGTTGCATAAGATGAATATCCCATGAGTTTAAATATCCTTTATATCATCTTCAGGAGAAGGCACTGTCAGGAAAATCCATCACTTAGAATAGACCTGTTACTTTTGGAAAGAAAAATCTTTTCGCTGAAAAGGTTTATTTGAGTGTTCCAGTTAAAGCACGCTTTCCCAATTATTTTCCTTTTTAAAAAATCTCATAAACGGTATGTTCTAGATCCTTTATCTCTCCTCAGATAAGGATTATTGTGTACTATAGGACAAACTTTGTGGAAGTCCCTTGCAAGTACATCTGTAGCATATGACTATTTCCATTTCATCACGAAGAACAGGGATTGGGACATCTAAAACGAAGGAACTTCAAAGACATTATTTGCTGGTAGTGCAATAAGGTTGGCCAGAAATGTTCACAGTTTGCTAACATGATTAAATGGTGGTTAGGGACTACTTCAGTAGGAGTACCTGACTGTTTAGTATTCATTACATATGGTCTTTTTCTAAAACAAATGTAGAGGATCTGAGAGTTTTTAGGGAATTTGTATCTCAAATAAATACCGAGAAGGAAAAAATTAAATCATTGCTGTAATGCTGCTGTAGTTAGCCAGACTTGGGAACATTACAAATTTTGTTCAACTAGATGCTAAAACACAAGCATTATTAAAATAAATTGTTCTACTTGTGAGTTTAGAGTTGAAAAAGTGCCACAACAGTTGCTGAAAGAAGAAAAAAACCAGTAAAAATTGAAGTAAAAATAAATTAAAAGGCTATACTAGTGCGATGAGACCTCAGATGTAGTTGACCACAACTTTATTTTTCTTTCTCCTTCATGGTATTACTTACTTGAAATGGAGATTAATGCCACATAATCATCTAAATGCTAACTCTCTCTTCTGCTATGTATATGCTTACCTGCATCCTAAAAGGTCTTAAGGTCGCAGTTTTGTGATCGGAAAAGGCCACAGATTCTGCCAGTTCTTCCATGTTGAATATTCCCTGATTATATTGACCTTTGGTAATTACAGAACTGGGACATGAAATTTAAAGATACACTTTTTCTTCAACTATCAACCTAAAGGGCTCCCATAGTGAAGCCTCCCAGAGGAATAAAGCAGTACAAGGAAAGCAAGTTATTTGCCTTGCCTCTTCTACCTTTCATCTTTTGTATTCTTTAATGTGAGACTCTAAATAACAAAGATACTTTGTGAGCAGTTTGAGGAGATAAAAGAAGGAATCACTGAATCTAGAAGAGGGATCACACAAATCTAACGTGGGACTAATTCTGCTGAAGCCTGGTCTAACTTAACAGTGTGAGGAATCAGAATCAAGCCTCACTGGCTTAAATACCAAAACTAACATATGAGCTCTATCTAATCTTAATTCTTTCAGAAGCACCAGAACTGTATTATTTTTAGGGGCTGTTTTTACCAGTCTCTAATCTCATTATCCAAAAGCTGTCACAAGCCCCATTCCCTGCTCCTTCACGTTGTGCTTCAGCTCTCATTGATAGAAAGGGTGTTGAAAGCCACTCACTAAGCCACAGAAGGTGCAGGGTCTAGAAGCTGATGCCACCACTTTCAAATTAGTGTGCTCAATGTGTGAGGAATCTTACCTTGATGGTCCAGTCACAATCACATCAGTGAGCCCAACTTCTTGCCTATGTCCTACTGACACCTCTCCTATACGGAGCTCTCCCAGGCATGGGTTGTCTGTACAAAACTGAGTATTTTCAATCACTAAGTAGAAACCTATCACTACATGATGATGTAGCATTATAAAAAAGTCCAATTGCCTCAAAAAGGCATGTGTTCATAGCATGTTACTCTGACACATGGGAAGAGTTTTCAGTCCCAAAGGCAGGATAGCTTATCGACAACAACATATTTGATTTCCTTCTAGTTGTCATCAGCAGAGGCTGCTATCCTTGTCTCTGAGTCCTGGTATGATGAGGGCTAAAATTTAGATGAAATTGGGTCTACGTGAAAGGAATGTTCTCGGTTATGTGCCTCTGTGTGACAGCTAAACACTAACAGTGATAGAAATGAAGTGATACCAACAATCACAGCACATATATCAACTGCACTAAGATGATGTTGAGAGTTTTTTTTTAAATTATTATTATTTTCTCACTGTTAAAACACAAAACCCAAGAAAAATCTAAGAACTCAGAAGCTCAAGAGCAGGATAGCACCCTGACGTTCAGTGTGCAGGAAGGCAGGGTACTGATGGACACATGAATAAATAGCCAGAGGCTCTTGTAGGCCCCAGCTAACTTGTAAACACATTTGGATTCCACATGTTCACTTCTGATCTGAAGCTGGTTTCAGTCTCTAAATAGAAGGCTTGGCAAGCATGTTACTAGTCCTGGGGACTCGGGATTTTTATCAGACCTGAGATGTTTGCTCAAGAGAGCCAGCCGACTTGCCCTTCAGCACACGTGCCCTTTGAAATGTTGCTGCAAAGTTCCCACATCTCTACCTCTTCAAAACTGTCCTGTAGATGGCATAAGTCTCTAAAAACTAGAAGTTAACTTCCCTTTATTTAGGTCTCTGTATGTCTGTGTTATCAAACTATGTAAATACAAGGTCTCATTTTTACCAGCCACAGTTATAGCAAAGAAAAGTGTTTAATATTTTGCTCAAAAAGGAAAAATTAACAGGCATTTTCCAGACTGGCTACAGAGAGGAGCACCAGGGATGTTGTTGCTCTTCTCATCCAGGAGAGCACCCACATACAGGCGTTCAGAGAGCAGGCTGAAAGTTAACAGGAGCACAGGGACGTCCACTATTGTGGTTGGGTCATTTTGTCCTGGGCAAGACAAGCCAGAAGTCAGAAAGGGCTTCATGCTGAAGTGCAGCAGTAAACTTTTCCTGGGAGAATGACAGATTCAAAAAGCATCTTTTTTTTTTTTTTTTTTGACTGTCTTGGTTTAACTCTAGCCAGCAACTAAGCAACATAGAGCTGCTCGCGCAGTCCCCCTAAGTGGGATGAGGGAGAGAATGGGAAGAGCAAAAGTGCAAGAACTTGTGGGTTGAGACAAAGACAGTTTAATAGGTAAAGTAAAAACCACACACACAAGTAAAGCAAAACAAGGAATTCGTTCACTACTTTCCATCAGCAGGCAGGTGTTCATCCATCTCCAGGAAAGCAGGGCTCCATCACGCTTAACAGATACTGGGGAAGACAAATGCCATCACTCCAAATGTCCCCCCCTTCCTTCTTCTTCCCCCAGCTTTATATGCTGAGCATGATGTCATATAGTATAGAATCAGAGAACCATTTGGGTTGGTAGGGACCTTTAAAGGCCATCTAGTCCAACCTCCCCTGCAATGAGCAGAGACATCTTTAGCTAGATCAGGTTGCTCAGAGCCCTGTCCAGCCTAACCTTGAATGTTTCCGGGGGTGGAGCATCTACTATCTCTCTGGGCAACCTGTGCCAGTGTTTCATCACCCTCAAGGTAAAAAATTTCTTCCTTATATCTAGTCTGAATCTACCCTTTTTTAGTTTAAAACCATCACCCCTTGTCCTGTCACAACCAGTTCTGCTAAAAAGTCTCTCACCATCTTTCTCATAAGCCCCCTTTAAGTATTGAAAGGCTGCAATAAGGTCTCCCCAGAGCATTCTCTTCTCCCAGCTGAACATCTCCAACTCTCTCAGCCTTTCTTCATAGGAGAGGTGTTCCATCCCTCTGACTATTTTTTGGTCCTCCTCCGGACCTGCTCCAACAGGTCTATGTCTTTCTTGTGCTGGGAACCCCAGAGCTGGACGCAGTACTCCAGGTGGGGTCTCACAAAAGCAGAGTAGAGGGGCAGAATCCCCTGCCTCGACCAACTGGCCATGCTTCTTTTGATGCAGGCCAGGATGGGCTGCAAGCATACATTGTCAGCTCATGTCCAGCTTTTCATCCACCAGTACTGGGGGCTTCTCTGACCCAGGTGCAGGACCTTGTACTTGGCCTTGTTGAACCTCATGAGGTTCACACAGGCCCATTTCTTGACCTTGTCCAGGTCCCTCTGGATGGTATCCCGTCCCTCAGGCGTGTTAACCGCACCACTCAACTTGGTGTCATCTGCAAACTTGCTGAGGGTGCACTCCATCCTAATGTCTATGTCATTGATGAAGATATTAACAGGTACTGGTCCCAATACAGGACATCACTTGTCACCGATCTCCATCTGGACACTGAGACATTGACCATTACTCTCTGGATGTGACTATCCAACCTATTCTTCATCCACTGAACAGTCCACCCATCAAATCCATAGCTCTCCAATTTAGAGAGAAGGCAGTTGTGGGGGACCATGTCAAAGGCCTTACAGAAATCCAAATAGATGATGTCCATAGCTCTTTCCTTGTGCACTGATGTAGCCGCTCCATCATAGAAGGCCAGTAGATTGGTCAGGCAGGACTTGCCCTTGGCGAAGCCATGCTGGCTGTCTTGAATCACCTTCCTGTCCTCCATGTGCCTTAGTATAGCTTCTAGGAGGATCTGTTCCATGATCTTCCCATGCACATAGGTGAGGCTGGTAGTTCCCAGGGTGCTCCTTTCTACCCTTTTTAAAAATGGGTTCAATGTTTCCCTTTTTCCAGTCCCCAGGAACTTCACCTGACTGCCATGATTTTTCAAATGTCATGGAGAGTGGTTTGGCAACTATATCAGCCAACTCCCTCAGGACTTTGGGTTGCATCTCATCAAGTCCCATAGACTTGACTTGACATGTTCAGGTTCCTCAGGTGGTCATGAACCTGAACTTCTCTAACAGTGAGAAGGAATTTTCTCCCCCAGTCCCTGCCTTGCAGTTCATCCACTCAAGAGGTGTGGGGAGAGACGTTACCAATGAAGACTGAGGCAAAAAAAGTTGTTGAGTACCTCATCCTTCTCCTCATCCATTATTAGCAGTTTGCCAGTCTTGCTCATCAGAGCGGGTACGCGTTCTTTGACCTGCCTTTTCTGGCTGACACACCTGTAGAAGCCCTTCTTGTTATTCTTTGCATCCCCTGCCAAGTTCAGCTCCAGCTGTGCCTTGGCCTTCCTGACCCCTTCCCTACATAACTGGGCAACATCTCTATACTCTTCCCAGGATACCTGTCCCTGCTTCCACTGCCTGTGTATTTCCTTCTTGCCTTTTAGTTTGACCAGCAGGTCTCGACTCAGCTGTGCCGGTCTGTTGCCTTCCTTTCCTGATTTTTTACAAGTGGGGATCAAGAGCTCTTGTGCTCTGTGGAAAGTGTATGGAATATCCCTTTGGTCAGTTGGGGTCACCTGTCCGAGCTGTGTCCCCTCCCAGCTTCTTGTGCACACCCAGCTTACTCGCTGGTGGGATGGGGTGAGAAGCAGAAAAGGCCTTGACTCTGTGTAGGCACTGCTCAGCAATGACTAAAACATCCCTGTATTATCAACACTGTGTTCAGCACAAATCCAAAACAACCTCCTGCTAGCTACTATGAAGAAAATTAACTCTGTATCAGCCAAAACTAGCACAGATGGGGGACAAAATCTGTCCCCAAATTTTCATGATGCAGTAAATAAAACTTGGACATGCTGCTTTCATCCTGCTGAAGTGCTTTGTTTTGCTTCTGAACTTTAGGACAACAGAAAAGATTAACAAGCAAAGTTTTGAATAGAAAAACAAGTTTAGGAGGACAAGATAGGCAATTTAGAGTCTTAAAGTACTTTGATATTTTAATTCTTTTTTCACATTCTGTTCAGTTTTAAGTTTATCAAATAATGGTTTTCACAAACATTACCAAATGATTCCTGATATATTCTATTCAGACATATAGAAAAAAAGGCAAGTTGCTCTAAGGATATTGATAAATCCTTCATTTGATCCAGACTTGTGGTTATTGTTATAATACACAGACACATAGAAACTTTTGAAATTCTTTATACTGTAAGTAGATTTTTACAATACAATCCTAATGACAGAAGATTCAGAGGGGGAGAAGTTCATAACTTTATTTTTATAAAAATGTCATAATTTTTGTACACTGAAGCCATGCTTTCTGGGAGTTCAGATATGGTATTATTGATTTAAGGAACAGCCAAGGGCTTTACTCCAGGGATACTGGCACAATGAACTTTCTATTCTGGCCTCTCAAGCCAAAGTATTTGCACACATTTTTTTCCTCAGCCTTTCCTCCTGCTTAGAACATCCTGCCTGTCTCCACAAGCCAATTCCTAAAACCTGACAGATGTCAAAATACTTTATAAATGGTCCTAAAAAATTAAGAAAACCACTTCTTGATACAATTTAGATACTTCTTCAGAGCATGTGATATCCCTGATTCCTCCTTGGGTCCTTATATCTAAGGATAGTTCATAATTTCCCGGAATGCATTGCAGGAATTTCGGATGTCTGAACCAGCCCTGAAGTGTAAACACTGAGATGTACCATAGAACCAGACTACAGCAAATCTTTAGGTGGCCTAAGATACAGTACATTTCCCTTTACCATGAGCAACCAGTGCCATGTCCTTTAAATCAGGAATAGTCTTTTTCAACAGACATATAGATGAAACATCATAACAAATTATCTGAGGGACTTAATAAAGTTTATGGAAAATAAAGTTTACCAGTGAAATCCTATGTCTCTGAAAGGTAATACAGGAATTTTAAGCCTCATAATTAATATTGTCTTTTGATTTTTTTTTAACCACTATATTTCTGAACTCTATAAATTTAAGAAGGCAGCCAATGAGAAAGACAACAGTGGGCATTTCTAAGGTCCTAAATTTTGTATTCATTATGATCCTTACAGAGAGCCATATAATGTCCAGTGGTTGGACTCCCTCCCTCTTTCCCTTTTTCCTCTCTTTTCTTTTCTTAAAACAAACAAACAAAAAACAACAAATAAAAATATCTGAATTAAAAGTCTGAATTTCAGAGACTGCTGACACAGACTCAGAACATAGAAACTAGTTTTATGAAGAGGTGAAATGCTAAAGCTAGCAAAACTCGTCTGGAAGCTAAATTGGATATCGACGATCACCTGCCACTCAATTAGTTTTGGTTATTCTTGGCGTGAACTCGGACTGGGGAGATGCGGGCGGCTTTTCTGCAGGCGTGCGGTCTTGCTACCATCTAGTGGCTAAAATAAATCTTTGCACTACTCTTTCCATGCCAGTATTCAGGTGCTACAAGGATCTGTATCTGCCCTAAAAACTTTTTGGCGACCTTGTATGCATCAGCAAAGACACGACGGCTGAGGAAATTACAGAATAGTGCCAGGAATGGAGACAAAAAAGAGGTTTTTTTAGATAAGTAGGAAAGAATAATTTCTTTACAAAACAGATATATTCTATAATTTTATTGCAGGATTTTAGACCTCTACTGATTTCAAAAGAGAAGTCTGGGAAGCGTTTTATGTTGAGTCTTTCTAACATCCAATTACCAGCATAGCAGATCTCACTCTCGGTCTTCAAAGACAGACATAGTGACTTACTCTGATAAGGATAATGAGCACTGACACCTGATAGCAAAAAATTCTATTATGCTGGATGTTGGAATGTAGATTATTGTCTAGAGATTCTTTGCTCCATCCTGAGTTTAATAGCTAGAGGTAATCAGTGGAATAAAAATAGAGGGATCTGCCCAGGATACAACGATATTGTACTGGGCAGCACCAAAACATAACAAATAAGCCAATAACAATAATCACTTCTCATCACTCTCTTCAATCTTGTTGCTTCTGCATGGTCAAACTCATTGTCCCTTGCATGGACAAACAGATCTATTTCTTATTCCCTGGTGGGGAGCAGCTTTTCTTGTGGATTTTTACTGATAGCTACCATACTGACTCTGCCACCTAGTGACAGACATAGAAATAAAGGTTGAAGTCAGGACTGCTAAAGGCTTGGAGCTTCTGGTAACTCTAGGAGAAGAGAGTCCAGTTATTAAAAGAATCTTTCCATTTGGTCTCCTGAATTAATCTACGCACATTCAAAACTTAACACAGTGAGTACTTCGCTATTTTGGACATATTTTTATTTTTGAGAAGGATCTGTGATGTAGAAAACATTATTCACTCTATTTTTTATGCAAGTCAAAATAGTGTTTTTGTAGTATCTCAAACCCATGCCCATGATCAGAGTCCCACTGTAGCTTTCCTTACTAAAGGATTAACAGCTTTTTAAGCAAGGTCTCTAAGCAAGCCAGAGGAAAGTTTGGCAATAGTTTAAGCTATTTCTAGTTTTAACAGCAGGGGAAACAAGGCACATAATGCTTTACAGGAAGTCTCTGATTCAACGCAGCATAGAGAACAATGCCGGTAATTTCCACAACCTTGTCTTCACCACAGACTCATGCACTACTCTATAGCTAGCTTCGAAAGTGATTTCTTGTGTTAGTAAAGACGTTTTAGGGTAAATCCTTATTTTTCAATGTGATCTGGATGCCAAAATATTTATTTCAAAACCATTTCTACTGTCTTTTGGGATCCCTGAAAACTATAACTGTTAGTGCTCATTTTCTTATGTGTTCCAGACCTTGAAGCCTTTGCTTCTTCCCCCAACCTTAGGGAAAAGTCCAACCTAAAAGTATCAGGTAAGTTGTAGTAAATACTGTAAATAAAATAAATGGTATATTAAGAAATACCACAGGAACAGATGGAGGAGAATCAACTGCAAACCAGTAAAACACATAGGATGAGTAGTGCTCCAAAAAAGTGTGGGAATTACACTCTTTTTCTTCCCAAGTTTTAAACATTTGACCTTTTGTGAGTGTTGCTTTCAGCTCACAATAACAGAATGGGCTAGAAATTATGACTAAAATGGAAACGTGAAAGTAAGATCAATCACATCTGTAACTCTTGGCAGGCCAAGATGCACAACCTGCACATGTTCAGTCTCCCTCCAGCCTCTTCTCTTGCTGAGCCAGTACCTGAGGCAACGTCCAGTGTATGAAGTCATAAAACAAGAGACATTGTGGAGCTGCACTTGTGCCAGGGAATGGATCACATAGCGCAATTCAGAGTATAATGGTTTTGAACTAGAAAGCCCACACCATAGCTGCCGGCTCAGGGCTCCTGTCTTGTAACCCCAACATGTATGGCATGCTTCTGTGAACAGAGGACAGCTACTATCCAGCCAGAAAATGAACAGAAACATTAGCTTCTGCTGGAAGTTGATAAAGTTGCAGGGCTATCTCAGAGCTGGAGAGTTGCAAGCCCACTAATGTCTGGCATGTGCACTGTAGGTGAATATATTTTTGAAGAAGCAACCCTTCAAACTAGAAACATCAAGGCAATTTGGAAGTCCCTTGTGTAGAGGCTATTTTGAGGTTAAACAGATTGTCACTGCAGATACAGCAGCCCCAACAAGCGCTTGATTTTTCTGTGAAAGTCTTCATATTCCAGTAGCCAAGAGTCAGACTTCAGTAGAAGGGCACGCTGTCCTGGTTTGAGGTAAAACAGGACCAATTTTCTTCAGTAACTTTACTTTTTAGCCAGGCCTCTTCTAACTGCTGAAATTAACAGCATGTTGTGCAGAAACTGTTCACTCCCAGAGTGATAAGACCCATGTTTATAGTTGATGCCAAAGAATGGGATGCAGAGAGGCTCTTGCTTATCCTTATTGCTGTAACAGCCAAGGGCAGCCAGCTTTGGTATTTGCCCCGTTGGAGGGTCGGAAGCGGAAAAGCATAGAGGGGTCACCCCTGCGGGGAGGAGCAGACAGGACAGGTGACCCAAAACTGACCAACAGGGTATTCCATCCCGTCTGCCTCATGCTCAGTATAAAGCTGAGGGATCAAAGGGTCAGCCCTCTTTCTTCAATGGCCAGCATCCGAGGAGGACTCTGTCTGTTTGTCTGCCTTTGATCCCAATCCTGAATCCAGATCCGGAATCCAGTTCCCATCTGTCACTGAGTCCAGTCTGGGACTTCCCCAGTGCCTGCTGGTGACGTGACTGTCATCCTGGGAACCTGATACAGTTTTATATATATTTAATTATTTTCTTTTTATTATTTTAGTATTAATATTTCATTAAAGTAGTTTAGTTCCTTCTAAACTCTTAAGTCTCTCTTTTTCTCTCTCTCTCTTGCCTCCCTTTGGAAGCAGAGCAGGAGAGAGAGAGCATCTGTCGTTCCACCAGATTGGGCCAATCTGGCTCAAACCACAACACGCATAGCTGGCATCTGCATTAGGCAGGATGGCACAGGTCAATAAATCAGCAACACTGGATTTGGTGGAGAAGCTGGTGTGATAACAACAGAAGGATATGTTGGAAGGGATCTCCATATTAATCCCTGCTTTTGCCTGCTGGCAGGATTGATGTCAACTTTGTTATCTGTCACAGATACTTGTGTTGACTTTCATAGAAGCTTCTATGACAACAAATTTGTAACCTCCTCAAGAAACTTCTAGTGTTTAGCATTGCAAGGCTTTCCTGTAATCTAATCTCAGTTAGCATGTCAGTATTACCAGAGAAAGGAGATCCTTCCTTTTCTTTTGTTTTTCTTTCTGCACATTTTTTAATGTTTGAACATGTTGATCACCCTGCAATTTTCTCTTTGCTGACTAAGCAATCTCGATTAAATATGTGACTTCTGTGACAAAAACAAAAATTCATTCCCTTCTTTGTCTAACCAAGGTGTAAAGGCATAGTGGGATGTGCAGATCTGATTGGTGTTAATTCTGGAGAGGAGCAGTTGCTGTAGTTGTTACAAAAATGAAACTCTAGCTGTTATATTTCTAGTGAAGCCAGACATACCTGGGTTGTGTTCCTCACCGACAGCAGATTGCAGAGGTCTGTGAATTTCCTTGTTCCTAAAGCTACCACAATAACCCAAAGCATGGTAAATCATTTTAGTGTTATAAAGATATATGTATGTGTATGCATTAATTATAAGAAATTGAGAAATTCCAATATAAACATAAGCGAACATAAGTATATATATTTTTTAACCTTTCCATCTCAACCACCCTCTATTATTAGGAGTTTACGCCTCAGCTGGTATCAACTGAGTCACTTAAACTCATCTCTAAGTTTGACTTAATCTGCATTTATCTCAGTTCTCAATTTCCTATGTTTAATTTGGACTTCCAAGAGAATGACTATGTTTTGTGCCCAGGTTGTAGGATTTAGAGGAGCTATGTCAGCTCTAAAACTGATAGTTTTGTGCTGCCTTTGCAGTGAGTTCCAGGGGTGGCTTTCATGTTCAAACACAAAACCCCCCTCTTACAACACGCTGTAGATAAATCCATCCTTCTAGCAGGTTGGTCTAGTCTCAGTGCTTGCTGCTGAAGTCATGAACCGCCTGTACAAGTCCTCAGTTCAGCTCTGAGCACAGCTCTGGTGGCAGGACCCTCACCCACCGTATGAACTTACATGTCAGCTGGCTCCATTCCCCCAAACCTTGCATCTTGCAGGACTGACTTCTGTGTTTGGTGCTCAAATATGCAAAGTAGAGGCTTCAAAACAGACCGACCGGCCTTCCTGCGCCTGCCCCTGACACTATGCCTCTGTGAAAGTGGGGTCCCCTCTCCGAACCTCAGCAGAAAGCACTGCGTTGCCTGTCCTTTGACACTGCCTTCCCAGGCCAGGTGGAGTCTGTAACTCTCTGCTGCTTCACGGATGGTGCTATTGCACCACTGCACCGCTGTTCTTCCTTCAGATTGTTCTGGCTGCTCCCGCTCCTTTAATATGATGTCTTTTTTGAACAAAAACACTGACAGATGGTATTTCTTTTATTAATCCTCCATTGTAGTTCTCTTTTAATTATAGCAGCATATCATGCTTCCAGGCTTGCACAGAATCTTACTAAAGTGGTAAAGTTGTCTGTATCTGTCATTGACAGTTTGTCTCTTGTATTGCCAGAGATATTTTTTGGGACTCTTACCTAAATTATGGGAATGGAGAAGAAAAGAAAACCGGCTTTCTCCCTCTGAATTGTACGATAGAAGTGTCACTGGAGTAATATGATGGTTATAGGCTGAAAAGAAGTTCAAGTTTTTCAGTTCTTGCTAATAATTTTCACAGATATAAATTATCCACAGATCTTCAAGGCACCCTTCAAACTTTTGTCAAGCAGGATTCTTGCCATATTATTCTACACCTGAGGATTGTAAGATGCATAGATTTACCATCTCCAAACACAGTCAGGTGCTAGACAAAAATTCTTGAGCATCTTAGTGTTAAAATAGGACTCTCAAACATCTATATGTCTTTACTGTATTTAAACGTAACACATTTCCAAGGAACAATGATGTTTGTCTATTTTCAAGAGCATAGAACAGTAAGATTAAGGGGAAAGTGTGAAGGGTATTTAGGCATAAAACTGAAACTCAAATTGATGTGGGATGAACCTTTATATATCTTTTATACATCTGTGTGTTCAGCTGAAGGAAAACATCAGCTCTGTCCAGAAAAATCACAGGGATGAACGATCTTTCTCTTAAAATTCATGAAGTTCCAAGATCATTTATAGTGGGGATATATTTTAGTTTTCTTTAATTTGTAATTGCTATGATAGTTTTTCTTTCAGAAAGACAATTGTTGGAATCAAGCTGGCAAAAACAACTGGGTTAAAATCTCACAGTTTCCAGTTAACATTTATTCAATAAGAACACAATGCTCTTCACCAAAGATTTTTCCTTTTATAATATATTCTCCTATCATGCATCTCTGCAGTTTAAAGTAAGATTATACCAAGAGACAACACAGTTTAAGAGATCTGTGGGAAGGGACTAGATCTTTTGTCTACCTTTGTTTAGCAGGTGGGAGAGAGATGAAGAATGATTAACAGGTGGGAGATAAACGATGGATGAATTTAGATTGAGCCAAAATTACACATAATATTTGGCTTTTGCACATTTCCAATAATTAGAATAAAACAAACTTTCTCTGTTCAAAGATGTTCTATTCATGAAAGATTACAGTCTCATTATATAAAGACTGGTAGATCAAAAGAAGCAAGCAAATAAAGAATATCTTATACTGAACCAAAAAGCAATTTGCATTTCAGGATCTAGCATTTTACTACTTTGTCATCTCTGCCAGCATCATTCTTTGATTTTTCATTCTATGAACTGGCCATTGTCCACCTTTTTTTGTCCAAAAAACATTAATATATGCCAAAGAACAGCACCTTGAAAGCCAGCGGTATCTTTTCAAAGTGAAGCATCTGGGATCTTAACAAATTTAATTCATTCATGGAGATAATCTGTTTCGGTAATGAAGACCAATAAATCTCTGCACAGATGAGCAAAATTTAGTAGGATTAATAGAGTAAATAGTTAGGACAATAGTTTGGCAAAATTTCAAAGTGCATAGTCAGAAAAGCCTGGTGTGGTGTTTGCCTAATGTTATCGCTTTAATAACACCACATAATGGCCCCAAAACAAGCAGATTCATGGAGGAAACACGGAAGTGATGTGGAGATGTGCTGCCATGGAGACGTAAGGCTCTCCCCCCTCTCCCAGGGTGGCTCTCCATGGGACTGGTTGGAGCCCCATGCCATTACATTCATAGGGACGTGTGAAAACTGGATGCAGAAAAAATCCCATGTTTATCAGATCTTTCTGATCCCTGTTTAATTTTATCATATTCCAGACAGGAGATAAGTATCAGGAAATAGAAAATAAATAAGTAAACTGGGAAACAAAACAAAACAAAACAAAACACTTTTGGAGATCTAGTTTTCTGAGATGTACGGCTACAACTTGAGGCAGAAGAAAAGATCATAAACCAGAAGAAAGTGTGAGCCCATTGAAGCTATTGGAGCTACTCCAGTCTACATTGGGTGAGGACCTGTTCTTGCACGATCAGGTGTTGCACTGTATCAAGTACACATCAGGTACAATACAAGCACCAAAGCTTCTCTACATTTGCTTTGCTTTAGTCATGTCTATGTAGTTCTACTTTGCTCACTGCTCACTCACTAAAACTAACTGCGCAGTTCTTCAGGATTATTTCTGTCTGCATTGAACATAATGTGTTATTTTTTCATCTGAAATCACACATGAATTACAGTGGGATAAAACCTGAAAACTTGTGTCAGAATCTGCTTTCTCATTTAGATATTTCTGCTTAAAATTTTTTATTTTGTATTCAAGAGAAAGAGAACATTTTCAGTTATGACTTTTAGAAGAGAGCTGCAGTAACAACAGATCTCAAAGTCGATATTAATGGATTTTTGCTCTTTTGATAACATTCTCTTATTATGCTCTGTGGAGGTTACATCCCATGTGAGTATCTTTACAGAATCTATAGAATGATTCCCCTGTCTTAGAAAAGATATTTTACAAGTACAGCAGGATTCTTTTAACAAAGGTTATAGATGTAGGAAAAAAGATAATATTTTTTTTCCTAGTAATAATCACCCATCTCTGTTTTTTCCTTTCTTTCTTATTTTCAATAATAGTCTCAGAGCTGCCATGCAAAATAAGTAGAATTTGCAGTTACAGAAGTCCGACAGAGTAATTGACTTGTCCAAAGTGGAACAAAGTTCCAAATACTGATATCAATTTCATAAGCCTGGAACAGCTACACCTAGATTCTAGAGTAAGACCTGACAGCCCCAGTTAAGCTGTGGCTTTTCATGATGCACATCAGAGTAACTCAGCTGTACTTCTAGTGATTGAGTTGAATGGAAGATCTAATCTCAAGCCTTTTCCTTGAGTTGGCTTGATGTTTTTTTTCCATCTCTATTTTTAACTGCATATTAAAAAAAAAAGTAAAGAAGATGATGATTTTCTTTCACAAAAAGAAAAAGAAAGTATGGAGTCTATCATCGAAATCAAAGGGTTGCTAACAATGAGCAATCGATAAGAAACATTTCACTCCTAGACCCCCTTAATCTACCCGAGTATTTTCATTTTCCATCATCTAGTTGGAAGCAAGACTTAAATTGAGAAAACAATTCAGCCTTTCTTCTTGAAGACTTTGGAAACTTGTAAAAAATGTTTCAAAAGTTTCAAGTTAGAAGTCAGATCACATTATGTCTGTCTCATCCTCAGATCTCCATATCCACTTGAAGTTAGAAGACATTCACTTTCAGTTCAACGGTACTTATTTTGAAGATATGTACTCAATCATGGGTAATTCCATAAGCAAATAAGCCAGTTACTGAATTCAACCGTGGTTATTTTGGGGACAAACCATTATTGTTATGATCTTACAGCTCTTTATAGCTTATAATGATAGAAGTTCTTACTTAAGAAAAATCACAAACCTCAAAGTAGTGGCACCAGAATGTAAGACTCTACCTAGATACCAAAGGTCCCACGATAGTCACTGTGAGTCTGAGATTCAATTCAGTTGTCTAAACATCATAATTCTGTGTCTAAGGGTTTCATTTTACCTCCAGGGTGGATAAGTTATTGTGCTTTAAGAGTTTCTTGTTACTTCCTCATTTTATGCTACCTATTGTTGCTAGCAATAAAGTGATTCCTTGCTTTTTCTTTTTCTTTTTTATTTTTTTTTAATTTTCAGAAGATGAGAGTCTACTCTAGGTCCTTCATCATATCTACCACGCCTATGAGGAAGTTTTTGAAATCTGAAAGTATTTCAAATGTTGTTAGATTTTTGCAAACAAACTGGCCCCCGTGCACCACTCCAGAAGAGCACAGCTCCTCCACAAGTCCAGTGGCCCCATGCTGATATCTCATATATAGTTGTTTTTGCAGGCTCCACTGACTGTATTGGGTAGAATGCCATCAACTATGAGCTCTTAGACACCTAGCTTATATAGACAGCTAAATGTAGGTGTCTTAAACTTGAAATGAATCCCACATAAAGTGACAAATTAGTCACTAGCAAATGACAAGTTTATCTTCATATGTCGTGTATGACTTCTATGAAAAGTTAGAATAACACTTCATAATTCATTAAGTAAAGTCACTTTTTTGGAAAAGTGTCCCTCAACCTGATTCAAAATATGGTAGATGTGGAAATAGAGAGAAGCTTTTGTGAGGAGTAACTCACAGTTTCCTTAATTTCCATTTTTTATCTTAGTACCCAAATCCAGAAAACAAATGGAATAAAAATAAGTTGCTACAGCCACATTTATTAAAGACCATTACGTTGTTATATCTACTTTCTAAAGATATTTTTGGCTTCCCATTGGAGATGCAGTGGGGATGCAAGGGGGCAGTCTGCCCCAAAGGCAGCGTCCTCTCCTGGCTCAGAAAGCTGCAGGAGTACGAGACCAGCTACAAGAAAAAGGTGGATGGGAGCTGTGGAGAAAGGAGTGGGAAAAAGAGACAGAAAAACTACTACCACTACTTAAGGAGGTGGGAAAGAAAGCAAAAAGAGAGGGAAAGGAAATGTGGCAGATCCCTCTGGGAAGAGATGAACTGTACTAAGCATCTGACTGGTGATAGTAGTTCATATATCCGTGCCTTGTTCACCCACATCAGTAGCAAGAATAAGGAACAAACATTGAAGTGGACAAAGACTGAGAGGCAGGA
The DNA here is from genome assembly GCA_008921705.1 of Burhinus oedicnemus. Lineage (NCBI taxonomy): Eukaryota > Metazoa > Chordata > Aves > Charadriiformes > Burhinidae > Burhinus > Burhinus oedicnemus. The sequence goes on along the minus strand of VFFE01006750.1, from coordinate 356,746 downwards.
TCCAAAGCCACTGAACTGGCAATGTGGAGATGCTGAGGAACATAACATTTGATGGCTTTGGAAAATGAACTTTGTCTCATGCGAATCATTAGCTAAGAATTGCAGTTATGTGATTAAAAACTAATCAGCAAGAGCACAAAGGCCCAACGAAGATTAGCAGAACGATGCCAGACTGAGGAACCCTGTAATATAAATGGGGCACCCTGAACCAGATCATCGTGGGACTATCCAAGGAGAATGGTGGGACCACTGTCCCCAGCGGGAAGCCCACCAAGAACCAAGGACAGTCTCTCACAGCACCCTGCAGACTGGAGGGGTTACTGTCTACACGAGTAGAGCCTCATTATGGGATACCAGAAGCAACAGACTTGGGGATTATATAAAATTTATTATAAGGTATTTTAAAGGAATTATGGGAATGTGTGAGACATTATAGGATGTTTAGGGGAGGACCAAAAGCGGTAAGGGAGCAGTCAAGGTGGTTTAGGAAGGAACAAGCAGGAAAAAATAGAGAGGAAAGGGAATAAAACAAGCTGATCGGATGGAAATGTCTTTTGATGGTACAATTGTCAGACTGAGCTCTGCGTTTCATAATCCCAGTCTGCCCTGTCTTCTCATTAAATCCTCTTTCTAATTATCTTCTGTATGGGTGTGCTCTCTATTCTGAGTGGGTATGTGTGAAAGCTGGCGAACTTCAAAAAACTGAACTAGCCAGCAGGCAGGATTAAAAGTAACATCTACTGGAAAAAAGATACCAGCTACTGGAGTGCAATTGCAAATCTCCAGGGCCGTATGTCTGGGTACCAACAACTGGGGGAGCCAGGACATTTGGGAACCAGCTACTGGGTAGGCTGAGCATCTAAGCCTCACCATTGGAGTGATTAATATTTTGTGTATCTATATATATAAAAATATATATATTTTTTTCCCTCACCATTGGATTTCCATCCTGATAGCCAGAAAGCAAGAAGAGGACCAGGCCATCCACGCTGTTTGTGTGAGCGCCGTATGGATCTGTGTGGGTGCTGGCTATGCACGGCTGCTTGTGCTGATCCGTGTGGCCAGCTGTGCATGCGCGTATGCCTGCATGCGTGCCTGTGTCTTGTGAGTGCATAGTCAGCCTTGCTCCTGGCTGAACCTTGGGACACGAAGCCACAGCGCCCTCACATCCATCAGGCTACTGCTTTCAACTGCCTCGACCCAGAAATACGCTTGTCCTTGCGGAGCAAGGTGGGACTAGCCTTCAGCTGAGACAATATGATACAGTCAGCTGAGATCAACAAAACTGTGATAATTTACCCACTAAAAATGTATTCTTCTATTATAGATTTTCATACTTTAAGGGAGGAAGATGTCAGTTTATTTTTTGAAGGCAGAGGTGCTTAGCTTACCTTTTAATAACGGTCCTATATGGCTTTCTGAAAAAAAATATGTTTGAAGCAACAATGGCACTATTTCAATAAATTTGGGCTTGGAATATCCAGAAATAATGCCATGTTATTTCTCGGAAGCCTACAACTGTGTCCTTATTCTTGATATGAATATATCAAAACAATAGTAATTGTCTTAGCTTCTTATAAAATATAGTATGTTGCTACTTATAAATAAGAGGGCAAAAGTGGGCTCTGATGTGATTCACATTGATTCTTTAATATAAAGATATTGCATTTTTGGAAGGAAAGATATGCTATGCATATCAATCTTGAGAGAAAGAAGCTGTATTTGCTGGCACTGCTATTGTAGCTCGCAGTTTTTCAATATGTCTGAGGAAATGGTGCTCTGCAGGAAACACTGTGAAGCTAAGCAATTGTGGAAGCCAACAACAAATGCATGTGTGTAGTGTAATATCAGAAAGGAATATTTCCTCTCACAGGAATTATTTATTGTTCTGTTTCAGCTGCCTTTCTCAGGTAATATGTCAGGATTCAGACAAGTTGGAAAGTACATGGGTAATTTATGATACCAAATGTATTGTAGCTTGGAAGGTCAGAGCCGTATAAATTCGAAAAGCACAGAAACAGTCTGGAAGAAACTACCATTCCCTCCTTTGTGTTAAAAAAAATAAAAAAGACAAAAAAAGGGCTTAAAGGCTAGGTCATGGCATCAAATCCATTGATATTTCAAATAAGCATACCATACAGAACTCACAAGTTGACCTAACTTACTTTAAAAAATACTTTTTCTCCTGAAATATGTAATGGAATTTAGTTCAATAAAGTCACAGGATTATAATAAAAAAAATCTAATGTTTAGAATTCTTCTAATTTTTGTCAAAAATTCACCCTTGACATGTTTGCTCTTGTGCCGTTATTGCCCAATAATATGCATGGGCATTTTTCTATTTTTTGGTGGTTGCTCCTGCTTCTTCAACTATTACAACCCCTTTCAGCTGTTTTTTTTTTACTGAAAAAAACAAGAGCTCTTTGGGCTTTGGGTCTGCATAGGTCTGTTCAGCCATGTACAGGCAGTGATTGAAAAGCTCTTCCCCAGCTCCATAGAAATGAAGTATAATCCAGTTCTTGTCTCAAATATTTTTAAGTGAGCTAGCACTTAATTATTGTATTCTCAGCCTCTCAGTCCTTCATAAAAAAGCAAACGGCAACAGAGTTCTACTGACTTGCAAGATATTACATCGGGTTGTACCAACAGAGTGTCCCACAGTGATGTAAAATTTTAATAGGAAGGGGCTGATTGTTTCTGAAACTTGAATCTGTTGTGATTCTAGTAATATGCTTAATTGAATTGAGTGCAATGAGAACTTTCTTGCTTTTGATCCATACCCAGTATTTCAAGACGTCTGCTGGTAGAGAGTTTGTTTGGATGGGGGTCTGAAGAAAGGCAATTTCAGGCACTGATGAAGTTGAATTCCTGATAAATTTAGGCAACTTTTGTCAAAATGCCACAGTTGCAGTCCAGGCAACAAGAGGAGTTTCTGCAGATGCAGTTTCCTGCGTTCATTTAAGTGGAATTGATGTTCCGCAAGCCTCATTTTGCCGCTGATACGGTAGCTAAATGCATTGTCGGGCAAGATTGGAAACTGACAACAGCAGTGACAGATTTATTCCATTTATTAGGTCACTTGTCACTCTTCGGCAGGTTTCCCATGCTCAAATTATCTTCAGAATACAAAGTAACTAAGGTGGAAGAGAGTAATTTGTCTTCAGTATGGGTTATGGAGCTGAAATTTTTCACAATCATTTTGTTTGAGATTAATTTGTTTGCACACTGCATTGGTGGTTATATTCTTCTTTCTTTATTAAGACCAAGAACCTGCAGGTATGAAGCTTAAGAAGTCCATTTCCCTGTGACAGCTTCACCTTTCCACAGGGACTGAGATGCTATCTTCATCTTCAGACCTTAATGGTGTTGTTTGTTTTCTTCATTTTGGGACTAATAGTTTCCAAAGCGATTTTGGGATCAAGCAGACAGGTGGCCAGCCAGCTGCTGGCTATCAAACAGCAAGCATCCTGTATCTGCTAAGATAGACCACGGGGTAAAATGAGGCTTCTTGGGTTGTAATATGAACTAGTCCTGCCATAGAATCTTATTGATAAATTTATAAAATCGTAATTCATAACGAGTTGGTTTTTTGGCCTTCTGGAAGGCAGTTTTGAAATCCCACTAACCTGCTGGTAAGACCCAAAATTACAAGGGGTCTGTTACCGTGTAACTGTACTATATAGTAGTTGCCAGTGTAATGTATACGTTGTGGTATAGATATAACATTAGCCACTGCTCTGCTCCCTCAAACAAAGAGATTGCCGTGTTGAGCCCCTTGCAAATTCAAAGCTGAAGAGAAGTATGGCCGAGTGTTGCCACTGCTGGCTTGCACTCTAGGGAAAACATTTTGCATTAACGCCTTTTACAGGTAATGATAGGCTGAAGTTTGTGGTAAAAACTCTCTTTTTGACCCCCTTCTGAGAAAAGGGCAGGCAATGCTTAGAAAAGTGAGAAATGGAGAATACTAATATTATGAAATTGCGTAGCACATCCTGCTTTGCCTGAATGCTATGGCATAGTCATGATATTGAGACCCATACTTTATAGCCCTGTTTAGAGAATTCAGTACCAACTGCAATGAAATTGGGTTGCAGCTGTCATGGCAACTTTAACTCAGAGTTCTGTGTGCTTTGTCATTATAACTGCTATATGGGATTTTCTTCTGTTTGTTATTTTCTCCCTCGGATGTTGCATTTCTATCCTTTATCCTCTTGCATAAAGCAGTACGGGGGTGAATTACAAACCGATGAATGTTATCAGTATTAACAATGAATCCTTATCTAGAAACCCAGCTTAATTGAAATACCAGTGTAGTGGGTCTGTAAGTAAATGCTAGAGATACCGCTGGTATTTTAATGCTGGTAGATCTCCCTGGCTTTCCCTCCCCTCACATATGACTTTTCTGTCCCTAGCCACATCTAACTCTTGCTCAGGGACCCAGCTCTTCCTCTCCAGGAGTTGTCCTGCAGCTCCTCACTACCCAAAGTTGGGCTTTTCTCAGCCTGGGCTGACCTGCAGTTTGGCAGGACACACTTCAGCAGGGAAGATGGAGCCCTTGTGCAAAGCACAAAAAAATCTGCCAAAACATTTTTTTTATGACCTTTTTTAAAATATTTGTTACCGTTTGACAGTATGTGTGTTATGACTGAGCACAGGCCATGCGGAGCGGTTTGTTCCAAAAAAATAAGCAGCTGAATCTTGTTTAGAATTATTAAAAATGTAAAATCAACCTTTAAATTTTGTTCTGTAAGATCAACTTAATATGTGCAATTTCACTATTTCTGCTAGAAAAAGTTTTCAGACTAACCAAGATGAGTTAATAAGCAATGAGAAATTGTTTAAAAATATTCAATTCTGCCTGAATTTCCTTTACAGTGTTATCCACCTTGCCCGATTATGAAATGACTTAGATTATAAAATTCAAAGAAAAATAAATTTTATATTTAAATTAAAAAAGTAACCATGGCTTATCTGTCTGGAGATGGCTATAGAAACAGAGATTAACATCACTCCCTTGGAGAAATCCTACAAATGTCATTTAAATTTAATAGATAATGATTTCCGTTTCATAGGGCTTTTTAAATAATCATGTAGAATTTTACAGTAAGAGTACTTAAAATTCCAGATGGATTTAAAATCCTGCCCTCACACCCTTACCTTGCATGTGCGCACACACACACTCGCTCACACAGAATTTCTTTTACAGGCCATTTTACACAACTGATCAGAATTTGCCTTATGCCCCCTCCACCATATTCGGGTTTTAATTTCATTTTGTAAAACCAGCACTGCTCTGTCTTCATTCCTTTCTGAGTCTAGGGACTTATGTCTCCCATCCCACTCATCCCTATGCCAACTTCTCACACAGTTATTTTTATCTTTTTTTTTTTTTTCCCCCATGACTGGCAATGTGTTACGTGGATAAATTAGCAGAAACATTGATTTTAGACTCCCCTTGATATAATAAAGGGGGTTGCAGCCCAAACCATGACAATCCCCAAGGCTCAGAAAAATTCATTTTTATCAGGCTGTCAGACTCGTTCCAGATCTACTACCCCAAGACATCAATGCCTCTAACACTGTTTCTAAAGAAAAGACTCCTGTTTGTGCCATGAAATCCGATGTCTGTTGGGGTAAAAGGGTGTAGCTCTGGGTATCTTCCAGAAAACAGTTACCTTCATGTTATTCTGATAATTTTACATGCTTGGCAGCATCTTCACAATGTGATAAAAGTATGCTACACCAATATGAAGAAAAATATAAAGTATAGCTTATCATTGGTTATGTGATTTAATTTTTTCTGCTTTCCCATTTTGTTACTCATGCATTAGGAATATTTTTAAAAGAATGAAATAATGATTTAAGCAATAAAGAGCTACATTCCCTGTAACCTCTCTCTTCACATGGACATAGCAGAAACATGGACACATGCTACTGATAGACAATTCTCTGCACTACTTCTTTTTTCATTTCCTTGTCTCCTTTCACCCGGGTCAAACACCACACACGAAGCTGGATGGTGAAAGAAGGTACAGATACACCAGTTCTTCACCTTCTCAGCTTTCTTCACCTTGGATGCCGGGGTCACCTAGAAGCTCTTTGAGAAAAGGGGTTGGCTTATGTAAATACGCAGCTCACTCCAAAAAGTTTTGAATCAGACTGTGTCTGAACTTCTCCTGAATGGTGCTGTTACTGAAAAATGACAGCCAATATTTCAGCATTTTGGGCCAATGCCAAAGGTTCAGGAACAGTAACAATAACTCAGAAGAGAGAATTCAGAGGTGTTTTCTGGCATAGGCAAAATGTGGCAAAATACAGCGTTAAAAATAATGTGCTTCTCTTCTTCTGCTGTAATAATTCTCAGCTCCTCGAGGAGGAGCTTGTGTGCAAGCTACAGACCAGATTTTCAGTGGGCAAAATATTTCATCTGCATCAATCTGTGTTTAGTACAGCATTCAACCTCACAGGACTCTTAATAGCTTAAAATCTTCCGTTTGGCAAGGCAAAATGAGCATACAATTCATATAACTTTTGAGCAACATGTTGTAGACTGCTAAACCATGGAAAGTTTCCTATTTTTTAATCCAACATCCCAAGATTTAGCCAGAAAAGCATAATTCCTGTTGTACTGAAAGAGCAGACCTGAGGTACGGTTACATAGCTGACAGCCACCGACTTTGAAAAAATCTCCTGTTGAAATCAGAATTTTGCAGTGGGGGTGTATGTCTATTATGTTCTCAAATCAGGTAGACTGAAAATATTTCTGTTTTTAATATGCCAAAAGGATAATTAAAAATATGGAAAAGATTGCTACTTTATGTTGCTAACATCACATAAGTGATTTATACAAGTATTTGGATTTTTGCCTGCGAGGAATAATCTCAGGCATATAGTTACTGATCAAATGGGGTTTTTTTGTTCAACCATATTTACAAAATAACCATTAACTCCTTTCATATAGACAGATAGCCACACCTTTCACTCAAAATGATTGTTAAAAATCATTCTTCTAGTCTGACAGAAGAAATACTTGAGAAATGTTTACTTGTTCTCCCAATTTGGCAGCATGCCGTGTCCAAGAAAGTTGAAACACAAAGCAAAAGCTCTTTATCTGAAAGTGTGAAGAAAATAAATTTTATTGAATTTAGCACTTTTCCATGGACATTTCATTGTCCTTTGACCCTGTTCTCAGCAAACTACTGAACAAGTTTGCTGAAACTTTCCAGAGAAATTCAGCCTGAGGCAGACACCTGGTGTTTAAATTGCAAGCCATCCAGTTAAAGTTCAGACAGGTGTGTCTGGAAATAGAATTTTAAAGTAGAAAAGGTAAGTCTGGAACTCAAAAATATATAGCATAGTGCTTTAGATTTACATGATTAATAAAATCCATACCTTCAAATGGCAGATCTTAGCATTGGTTTTCAAACATCAAACCAAATAAGGACAGACCGAAGAACTGGATCACTACTGTCCAACCATCATTCACTAGCAAATCTGAAGGATTTCCTGGTATTTTGCTGAGATGTCAATGGTTCCAGAATGTTGGCAGTTTTGAATATCCAGATGCTGCCTTGCGCAGCAAACTCATTACACTTTTCCCTACTAATACGTTTTTCCATGTAAGGAATTTCTATGGTAGACGTTAAGCTGCCTTGAATTATGAATGAAGAGGAAGAGAGCTGTGAAATGTAAAGTTGTTGTCAACACTGCAGAGGTTTGAGAGCTTCTACGTTGGAAAGAACATGGCAGAGAAAAAGTTGTACCATGGGAAGGATGGAGAACACATTATCTCATATGCATCAAAATGTAAACTGGTGCCAGTTCTTTGCTGTTCAAAGAAGTGCACTCAAATTATGAAGACCTCCTTTTTTTTTTTGACTTGAAAATTATTTGTGTTTTCCAAACCATGAGTAAGAGTGAGATTTATTGACTAGAACCTGTGAGGGAAAGCAATAACCAAACACTGAACTGATATGTAGCATGTACAATTCAAAGTAGGATTTTTAGGGATTTATAACTTCAAACATTTTTCAATATTTTTCTTTAAGTCAAAACAAAGAGTAATCCACATCATTTTAAAAAATAATATTTTCACAAAAAGCTTGAGAACTCACTGAAATCCATGGAAGCTACTGAATACATCACCTACTGAAAAACAAGACCAGGTTGACTTAGGTAGTCAAACTGAGATTCATCATATACCACTTTTTCAGTACCTCAGCCTTAAGTTGAAAGCCTTATGCCCCCTAGTTTAAAATGAGGTGTGCTGCATCACAATACTGAGCTTTAAAAGGGCCCAAACATATATTGAAAAACTGGAATGAAGCTTATAATAGGAAGGTAAAGCTTTGGCTGATTAGAATGAAAGGCAAAAAAACCCAAAAAAGCCCAACTGAATCCCCACGTAAGGCTGATGAATTCCAAGAATTATACCCTAGAAAATGTACCTTCTGTTCTAAAGATGACTGCAATAATTTTCTTGGTTTTCTTTTTTTTCTTCTTTTTTCTCTCTCTTTTTTAATTTGCCTATAGACTAAATACATTTTCATTTCTACAGTATACTGGAGTTTGTTGTAAGGGCTGGAATCCAAAATCTGTATCCCAGATAGGTCTTTGACGTAAATTTGTATATACTCGGCCTAATGGTTCTGTATGAGTTTGAGTTTGTTGAAATCTTTTGGCACAGATATTGATTTTGGCAAAGAAGAGAAAGCTTTTACTGCTTTTCACTGCTGAACACTTTGCAGTGAGAACTAGTCCAGATGCCAAAACATACCTGAAGTCACTAACATGCCTTTGGATAACTCACTCAAAGAGTTGTTGGCACACAAGAATCTACTTCAAAGCCTGTGGAAATTAATAGGTTTCTATTGACTTAATTTGAATCCAATCCTACATCAACATTAAGTCAATGGTCCAAGTCAGGCAAGTAAGTGTTAGAAGATCAGACCTTGTAGGTGTATTTATTGTTTATCATAAACACAACATAAATAGATCTATTTTTGATGTCTTGCTGGAAGAATAAAGGGGGTAGAAGGATTATTTTAAAATTTTTTACTGGGACCAAAAATGTAGAAGCAACAATATCTTATACTACAGAACAATAAAAAATTTGAAACTTAATTACAACCTGTCCAAACACAAGCCAGTTCCTATTAAGAAACATTTGTTTCCAATGAATAGACAAACCACTGTTTGTGAAGCAGTGAGAGAGACCTGGCTCTGTTTAGCCTGGAGAAGAGAAGGCTGAGAGGGGATCTCATCAATGCTTATCAATATCTAAAGGGCGGGTGTCAAGAGGATGGGGCCAGGCTCTTTTCAGTGATGCCCACTGACAGGACAAAAGGCAATGGGCACAAACTGGAACACAGGAAATTCCATCTCAACATGAGGAAAAGCTTCTTTCCTTTGAGGGTGGCAGAGCACTGGAACAGGCTGCCCAGAGAGGCTGTGAAGTCTCCTTCTCCGGAGACATTCCAAACCTGCCTGGGTGTGTTCCTGTGCAACCTGCTGTAGGTGACCCTGCTCTGGCAGGGGGGTTGGACTAGATGATCTCCAGACGTCCCTTCCAACCCCGACCACTCTGTGATTCTGTGATACTGTGAAATATTTATTACTTATTTGTACATTTTTTAATATCACAGCTGCTAGGAATAGCTGCATTAACTTTGACTTTATCTGAATTGCTTTGGGCTTACTGTTATCTTATTACTCTAGGTTTGCAGGTCATTTTTATTTAAAGTATGAATCTACAGTCAGACATTATAGATACTTGTGTACCTGCTAGGGCCAGGCAACATCCCTGGTTATAGGTCTAAAGTGTTAAAACGGTCTCTAACGTGGGAGTGGTCTGGGACGCCTGGGCACGGATCAGGGCTGATTCCCAGTAAGTGGTTTGCAAGTATCCAGTAAGCTCTGGAGGCTCAGAGTTTAACAGCAGGGGTACAGACCACCCGATGGCAGCAGGCCACAGTGGTAGAGAATGGCCCCAGGCAGATTTCATTTACTAGTGCAGATACAGCTAACCTGCTGCCAAGTGACACCTCATCAGGCTTGGTCCGAGGTAAGAAACGCAGGACTTGCGTAAGACATCATGGAGGAACCAGTTGTCATGGAAAAGTCTCAAGAGGTTTGATGGGAGAGAAGAGAGAAGGGGGAGAAACTTCTTGAGTCGTTTATGCTTTGTTTCTATTTAGCTGCCAAACACAGATCCACACCGTATTTTGCAGCAGAGCATGTGCTGTGCAAGCAGTTGTTATAAGCACAAAAGCATCCAAATTTGTCAGCAAAGGAGATAATCTCCATTAGAAGGCATGCACTGAGCTCACCTTGCATCTGGAACCCATCAGGCTTCACAGGAAAGTTATGTGTTGTATTTAACCTACAAGATAGTGATTGAGCTTCACAGCTGAAATCTCAGGGGACAGTTTTATGAAAGATGACAGCACAAAAGTCAGTAGTCCAGCTTTTCTTTAAAATGTGTTTAAATGGGAAATAATTCCACTAGACAAGTCTCTGATCTCAGTCAAACTGTTGGAAATCTGGAACACCAGATATCTTGCTGATAAACATCAGCTGCATTATTCTAGTTTATCAAGGAGTAATGGGATTGCCCCTAGAAGAGACTACACATTGTCTTGATCCAGAGAGTAAAGGAACAGAAAGGCATTAAGGTTGTTTGTAGATTAGCCTACATTAAGCTTAGCAAGTCAATCACCATATTCTGAAGTAAGTCTGTGTCATACTGTCTTACAGAAAATCCATATTTTATTGTGAAAAATGTCCAACTTCATCCAGAATGTCTTCCTCAGAAAGAAAAGGTGAGGATTAATGACTATAAATTGTGATAACCTAAAGTGACAGAACACAGAAATCCATAGAATTGGAAACGTCCTCTGGGTTTTCTGCAAACGATACAAATTTTGCTCCATCGTAGCATTCGGCGAAAGTCAGTGGAAGTGTTTCAGTACCTGAAATTGAGCAGTTCTTTATCCACAGGAGTACAGGAGTTCTCGTGACAAATCCTGTCTTCTCTGTTTCCTTGTATCACAGTAGAACGGATCTAAAGTCCAAACCTGCCAACCATATGTGTGCTTCCAGAAAAGAATCCTAAACTCAGATGCAAGTGCCATATACAAAGTCCTTTTCAGTCACATACTTAGGGATATTTGCAGAAAGATGAACCCATTTTGTTAAAAAGACAGGTTGATGATTTGCATGTTGAGCCATCCTCTGATCTTCCTTCTTAAAATGATTCAGCACTAAAGACCTGTCTTCACATTTATTTTCACCCTCCTCCTTTTTTTTTTAATTTTTATTATTTTATTTAGCAATCTTTAGGTGGTTTGAATACACAGTATTTAATTTCCCAGCTTTTTCAATGGGAAAAAAAATTTCAAGAGTGAAGCTTAAGAGCTACTCACAGGGATAGACTGTAGGACAGAAATTGCCAGATTGTGAAAAGTTCTGTTCATGTGTTTCAAAAAAGTAAGCTAATCTCCCTTTTAAAAAGCAAAGTGGAATAATGTTTATATATTAGACTTTTTAACTTATTTCTCCACTAAGACTTTTAATAATAGATGAACTTTCAGGTTATGAAATATTAATTCATAAAACAAGGATCTCTAGAGTCTGAATACTTCACTTTTGATCTTGTTCTCCAGACATATCTCAGATTTCCTTCTTTCCATTTTTAAATCTGGTCCCATAATAAAAAAGTCCATCTGCTTTTTGTTTTCATACCTTCTTACATTTGTTAAAGCATGGGAATCATCCAGGTTTTCCATGGTTTAGTTACATATTGATGATATAATGTTTTCTGCAAATGAAAAACATAGCCTTCTAGTGGTACTTAGGACTATGGCAAATGCATTGTTTCAAGCTGATAAACCAGGTTGCTTGCTTCTGACACTTAATGTCATACCATGCACAGAATATAGTGTTCTAATTATTGAACTTCTTATTAAAATTATTAATGCTGAACCCCAATAACTCACCTGCATACATAGTGATTTTTCTGGTTTTTTTTTCTTCTCCAGTTGTTGAATGCTTGAGTGCAATTAGAAAGGATATGACCATATTCTAAGAAAAAAATCTCTTTTAAATTGATCAAGATTATTGATCAAAGGTATCTTAGGGAAGTGGATATTTATGCAAAATTTTGATTGCAGAAAAAGGAACAATGTATGGGAAATGCAGTTAAAATATAGAAGTTTGGGTAAAGTGCTCACATGAACTTGGACTCACACTGACAAAGGGTTACGCATCATTATCGTGCCACTGCCAGTGGCTGGCTTATTGAGTAGTGTTACTGCTATTCACTTGAGCATTTGTACGTCTTATTCCCTGAACAGAAAGAGTACTGGATTGATACAGGTAATATTCTGAGCAAGAAACACCTGTGCCACCCCACAGGACACACTGTAGAAACCCATTCAACACTTATGTGTGTGCATTGCTTTTTGTAGATACACAAGAGGTGTGTGTTAGACTTTTCAAACACATCAGTGACATCTACAAACTTATGTAATAGTCTTATGTTTTTAAGCTTTTTACCTAGATACTAAGAGTTTGATGTGGAAAATTTCTAACTTAAATCTCTTCCATTCCAAGAAACTCCACTAACCAGCAGGTAAGAGGCAAGGCTGAAAGAATATTTCATGAAGTGGGACAACTCTGCTGAAAATCTTGCCATGTTTGAACACGAGAAATCAAAACAGAGGGGCTGAATTCAGAACATTCTCTGTGGGGACATCTGCATGCTAAGATACTATTCATAAATTCTGTGTTAAAGCATCACCAGACAAAATGTGTAAAGAGTACAAATGGTTGTACTGAGCATTGGATTCCCTTTCCCAGGAAGTGTCCTAACCACTTGGACTCAAGAGCCTGTATTCCACCCAAGCTACGTATTAGGGTTTTAAGTGCCTGTCTGGATCTCAACCCTAACCTGAGAATATAAAGTTACTAGCTTGAGCCTGCGGTGCCTTGAGTTCTCTGCCAGATCCTCCTTTTCCATTCCAAACACGAATGACACATGCGTACTTTCTGTGGTTTGGCAGCAATTTCAGTCTGAATCTGAGCCAGGCACATAAACCGTGCTTAAGACACCTCCATATGCCACTGGTTACCTGGCTGGTTGCCAGCTGGACTCCAGCCTCAAAGCTATTGAGATGGTTGTGGGGAGTGAAGGTATCTTGCCTTGGTGCGGATGTACTGCTCAGGATTGGTGTCAATCCTGAAGTGTAATCTTACTCCCATTGCAATTAGCAACAAAACTTCCATTGTGCCAATGAGATCAAAATTACCTGTGCAACACCAAGGAGTTGTATTGGGTTTGCGTGGCAAGGTTTTGGTAGCAGGGGGCTACAGGGATGGCTTCTGTGAGAAACCGCTAGAAGCTTCCCGCATATCTGATAGAGCCAATGTCAGTCAACTCCAAGATGGACCCACCGCTGCTCAAGGCTGAGCACATCAACAATGGTGGTAGCGCCTCTGGGATAACGTATTTAAGTAGGGGAAAAAAATAAACCTGCTGCAGAACAGCAGCTGGGGGAAAAGAGTGAGAATATGTGAAAGAAACAACTCTGCAGACACCAAGGGCAGTGAAGAAGGAGGGGGAGGAGGTGCTCCAGGCACCGGAGCCGAGATTCCCCTGCAGATCATGGTGAAGACCATGGTAAAGCAGGTTGTGCCCTTGCAGCCCATGGAGGTCCATGGTGGAGCAGATATCCTCCTGCAGCCCATGGAGGTAGGTGGATGCCTGACGGAGTCTGTGACCCTGTGGGAAGCCCATGCTGGAGCAGGCTCCTGGCAGGGCCTGTGGTCCTGTGGAGAGAGCAGTCCATGCTGGAGCAGGTTTGCTGGCAGGACTTGTGACCCCATGGGGGACCCATGCTGGAGCAGTCTGTTCCTGAAGGACTGCACCCCGTGGAAAGGACCCATGCTGGAGCAGTCCATGAAGAACTGCAGCCCATGGGAAGGACTCACACTGGAGAAGTTCATGGAAGACTGTCTCCCATGGGAGGGACCACACAGTGGAGCAGGGGAAGAGTGTGAGGAGTCCTCCCCCTGGGGAGCAAGGAGCGGCAGAGACAACACGTGATGAATTGATCACAACCCCCATTCCCTGTCCTCCTGCATCACTGGGGGAGGATGGAGAGAAATTGGGAGTAGAGTTGAGCCGAGGAAGAAGGGAGGGGTGGGAGGAAGGTGTTTTAAGATTTGTTTTTATTTCTCATTACCCTACACTGATTTGATTGGCAATGAATTAAATTAATTTTCCCCAAGTCAATTCTGTTTTGCCTATGACGGTAATTGGTGAGTGATCTCCCTGTCCTTATCTCGACCCATGAGCCTTTCGTTATATTTTCTCTCCCCTGTCCAGTTGAGGAGGGGATTGATAGAGCGGCTGGCTGGGCACCTGGCATCCAGCCAAGGTCGACACACCACAGGAGTGATAGATAAAAATCCATCAGTTCGCATTTTGAATTGTTGCGATTTCATTTATAATGAAGTGGCTCAAGGCTGATGGGCATAAATTAGATTTTTAATTGTGTGGTGCATTCTGTAAGGTGCCTTAAAAACACAGGATAAATTCTTCCTTAAAGCATCACAAACAGTGACCTCAATTTTTATGTACTTTATCATTGTTAATAATCTGGTGAATGTACAAAGTAAGAAATGGGAGGAAAACTAGAAAAGGCGAAGTCGTACGAAGAGTTGCTTTACCTTTTACTGAACTCTGTTTCAAGAACTTCAGTTATACAGCTGTCCTTGGGTCTAATTCAATGCAGAGAAGTGAAGTAATATTGCTAGATGGCTGTAAACCTCAGGGAAATCCTCTATTAAGGGAATGATGGCCCTTAAGGGAATATCAGGCTTTATTGTTTCTCTGTTTCTTTGAACACTGTGTTCTTGAACTCTGAAGTAGTATTAGCATCCAGGATTGCACTTCCTAAACTGGGATTGGCTAGATAACTTGATTATTCTTTATAGATATGTATTCTAATTCTGCTGAATTTCCATTTTAGGAGAATTATTTTTCTGCTTCAAAATTAGTCCAATGGAAAAGGAGGAACATTTGCAAAGACTTGAACCTTGAGGGAGGAGACACAGAGTTGAGACTTCTACAATCAATATTGACAGTGCTGCCCTAGCCTATAGGAGATACAAGTTCAACAGCCTGTCTAGACCAATTCAGAGGACAGCAAGGCAAAGTTTTCTTCCCAAACTGGTAATTCAGACAAAAAATAATTTACACTTCCATTTTCCACATCCCAGGCTAATGCCCCACACCTGGAAATACAGGGACTTCAAATGTCTTCACAACAATCCTTTCAAAAACTGACTTTAGCTCAAAAATTATTTCAGCTGCTTCTTTTTCTTTTTTTAAACTGCAGGTATTGTTACATGTCAGCTTCTGTATCTAAATAATAGATTTGATGCTAACTTTGTACACCGCTTAAATTCTTTATGCAATTCAGATCATCTAGACATTTCTTTAGCATGGATAGCTTTATAATATGTAATGTACAAATGTAATGTTTATTTCTAGACCTAGACCAAAAACCCCATTTTAGTGTTGGTGCTAAATACCAGAGATGTCCATGATTTCAACTTGCAGCTGTACAATTTGAAATCCAATGAGTTATTCCTCAGATTAGGAACAGGTAAGTATAACCCTGAAGCTCAAACTTGAAAAGATACAAAGTGGCACGAGCAGTTTATTTGAAAATCAAAACCAGGAAAAAAAAACCACACAAGGCACTTAGCTATGCAACTTACCCTCAAGTTTATACACATGATTATTTTTCAGCTGTCTATGGCTGAACATTCTGAAATTCTACTGTAGACAACATGTCCAATGAATAGATCTTTAGCTCAGATAGAGATAAACCCAAAGGTCTGAGTGTTAGAAACAAGCAACTATTTCCACCTGGGTCAACCTTACCCTGCACAGTGCAGCAAACAGTCATTCTATTTCCTTCCAGAAGCATGCATCAAGCAGAAAATAGCTCATGGGCTTAAGTTTGGACGAAAAGGTAAAGAAAAAAAAAAAAAAGATTAATTTATTCCCTTTTTTTTAGACTAAAAAGAAAAGAAAAGAGAAAGGAAAGTGTGGCTCAGAGTGAAATTTTCAGAGGCACATCAAGCAGATGGAAATCTCATCCAAACTGCACCCAAAAAGTTTTTTTCACCCAAAATGCAAATATTTCTTTGCTTTAGATCACTAAGGTTACCAGTCTGTCCATCCACGTTGATGCATGCCCGTTTAAAGGATCAATAACAAAGTTTTACTTATTTATTTTAGTTGAACTTGTGTCCCACCTGATTTTCTCCACATATTCTCAACAACAAATGGCTTATAACCAAAGATACCAATTTTATACTGTATATTTGCTGCAAAATCACATTTATGTAAATACTGACTTCACACATTCAATATGAAAAGGGAGTTGATATCTTGCAGGCACGAAGGTCAAGAGCATAGGCTGCCTGGAGGGCTGCCTTTGGGTAAGAAAATCAATTAAGTAAGGTTAGTTTAAATTTTACTCCCTTTTTAAAAGCTTATGAACTAAAGAATGAGCTCTGTCAGTGGCAGGAAGGGGCAGGGGCAGTATTGCCTGAGGGAAATTTCAGGAACCTCAGCCTCAGAAGAAACCTGCATGGACCTCTCATGCTCTGCCTTTCATTTCTGCAACTCTCATTACTGAAGAGGGCTTTAGTGCCCTGTTGTGAAGCCTGGCCAGGCCAGGGATAAAAAGCAAAAACTCTTTTGTCACCTCAACCCACTCTCCATCTGTCAGGTCCCCAAGAGCATCAACGGGTCTTAACATCTCTTCCCAGGTCCCCAGGGCTCCCCTTACCCTGCCCATGGCTCAGAGCTCCATTCCAGCCCCTGGGAGCCCTCAGTCCCTGCCCTAGTGAGATCTCAGCCTTGCCCTGCCCAGCCATGGGCTATGCCAAGTCAGATCTACCTGCAGGCCAGTGTCACATCCCTGTCCTCAGGGAGATGCCCGATGCCTGGGGATGGGGCTGACCTTGTCATTGCATCCTCCGGAGTCCCTGCCACCTCCAGGCCCAGGAAGCTGCTGGCCCCCATAGTGCCCTGACACCATGTGCCCATGAAAAGGCCTCGTGTTGATTCAGAAATGGAAAAGTGACAGCTGGAAGCTAACTCTTCTGTTTTACAGGTGTCAAAACATGGGCGGCTATTGTTGGTTCTGGTACGAAACATAGTTTTACAGTCTATTTTGAGTATAAAAGAGACCAGGAGGAGCATCCACTACTTAAACTGTTGCCTTCCCTCGCTGCCACTACTGGCAGACCAGCATTTTTCTCATAGAGCGTTCCCTTATGCAGAAAGAAGTGGATGCCTTCATATAAACATATTATTTTTTTTCTTGCTGCTGGAGTTGAAAGTTTGATTTATGGTTTGGCTTATATTCCTATTTTTTATGGGCATTTTATCCCGTTCCCTTCTAATGTTTGACTTATAAGGCAGTTTTGCTACATTTTTGTCCCAACTTGCACTATGTGGCCCATCGCTGTAGTACTTCAGAAGCAACACAAGCAATAACCACCTGCCCTGTCTGTTCTGAATGGTCATTCCCAAGTTTGAAGGGCATTCAGGAACTTGACAAAGCTAAACTTTTTGATTAGAAAATTTCAGAATGAGCATCATTGTTAAAATTATCAGCTTTCACTGGGGACCAAGCCGCAGGCTGGCTTTGAGATTTCCTGCAATAAAATGCACAATGAACTCATTGTCCTGGCTGCCAAACGCCAATGTGAGGCCCTTGACAGCATGATGATATCAAACCTCCAAATAAAAAGCAATTCTCCTAGCAGACTGTAGCTTCCGGCAATGTACATAGCTTGATACAGTCATTAGTTTTTATGCAGTTTTAGAGCAAACGTTTTACTAGGAACCCAATTTTCTTCTGACAGAAGAGACTATTAGGCACCCCAAGCATGACAAGTGTCAACAGCTCCTTTCAATTGAAACATGCTGGTGACAGAAGGTGATTTGCCATCAAAGATATATACGTATATTTTGTTTGCTTGGTTTGAACATTAAAAAAAAAAAAGAAAGAAAAAGAAGCATCTTAGCTTATCTCTTATGATCTCCTCTACTGTTGATAGTTAATATTCATTTTAAAAGTTTGAAAAAGGGACTTCTGTAAAGGCTATATTCAAAGGACGCTTTGATTTTTGAATAGGTAACAGCCTTGAGTTTTGCATTATGCAAGGACAGCTGGCAAAGCATGTGGGCTGTGAAATAAGCAGGAGGCTTGATAAAATCCATCCTGAAAGAGAAAACAAGGTTAAGAGCAATGAGCTGTGACTGACTAGAGCTGTGGGAGCTTGGAAACCTTCCCCCCAAATGTAAATGCTTAAGGTTACTTATCTGAATTGTCTGTTGAAAGACATTGTGTTCTGCGACAGCGTGAAATGAGGGAAGATGAAGCTCACTCCTATCCTTTCCTGTTCTGCAATGCCCAGCATCCATTCCCAAAGAAAGTGCTCAACTTGTAAAAGCAACTTAATTTCTGCTGGAGGGGCACATAATGTACTGGAATATAAAATAAGCTGTATTCTGCTCTTTTAGTGTCAAGGTATTTTTATATTGAGAATTTTTTATTTTCTTAATATAGACAACATAATCTATTCTCAGATGCAAAAATGTCATGGATGTCTCCAGAGCTCAAGTTCTGGTCCTTTTGGATATTGGGCTCCAACAGTGTTCACTCAGAAGAGGCATTTTAGCACTGCACAATATACAGGAGTTTCTGTTTGCTGTGTCGGTCCCAGAAGACAAAATTTAATCAGATAACTATTTCTCCAGAGGAGGCGCTTCTTTTTGTAGTCTATTCAGTCATTAAAGTGACCCAAACGTCAAGCATTTTTTCTAGAGAATTTTTTTGCTCTTCCTATTTCTGTTGCTTCATTTTTTTGTGAATCATTTCTCCCTGAGCTCTGTGAGGTCTCTGAAACCTATCACAATTTCTCGTTTAAATTTGCTGAGGATGACTAAGGAAAATGGGAGATTGTCTTAGCCATTATCTTCATGAAGTATCTCCTAGAGATGTAGTGTACAAAAACTACAATATGTAAAAACAAACAAACAAACAAAAAAACCTCAAAACCCCAACAGCACATTTATTAAAGATTAGACAACAAAGCTAGATTTAATGCAAATGTAGCAAAAAGTCTCAAATCTTTCATATTTTTAAACATTTTGTCAGTAATCTGACAGATAATAACAGACCAAGAGACTTTGGTTCTCTTTCTTGTGGAGATTGGATTGACCACCGCAGACTACTCTAGCACTGCTGATATTAGCTAGATACAGCATCGTTGTCCTTATTAAAAAATTGTATTACAAACAAGCAAGCTAATCTCACAATAAATTAGGTGGAATAGATGAAGATGTAACACACCT
This sequence comes from Burhinus oedicnemus, assembly GCA_008921705.1. NCBI lineage: Eukaryota > Metazoa > Chordata > Aves > Charadriiformes > Burhinidae > Burhinus > Burhinus oedicnemus. The sequence continues at coordinate 337,299 of VFFE01006750.1, read as the reverse complement.
GAAATGAAAATCAACCCTGATAGGTTGGTGGAATGCCAGCATAAAATATCAAACAAAATTGACTTAATTAACCTTCAAGGAATAGTAAAAAGCAGGATGATTTTGTGTGTTAAATAGCGTGTTACATTACTAAGCTCTGATGTTGTTTGGTGAGTGATCACTTGCATGAACAATTTTACAGAAGCCAGGAGCTTCTTTGCATATTAGTGTAATGCAAGCTTTTGTAATAAAGTTTATTTTGCAAGTCATTCTATCAGTTTCAAAGTTACTTCTCAAGTTGTGCTGCAAATAAATTATCTTTCAATAAGAGGTATATGATAATTCATTGTTCATAGCAAGATTTAATTAGTGGGAAAAAAAATCTTGAAGTTGCCTTTGACTTGCTTGGGACATTTCTGGAGAACGTTAAGTACACTTCTCTGCAGTATCTGCACAGATTCTGTGAAAAATAGTCAAGATGAATAGAGAGAGTATAGTCACAAATCAAGAAGTTACAATACAGATGCCAGAGAGGTGTGTGAGCAGACGTTAAATGGTACGCAGGGCCAGGACAAGGTCAAAAGCTGGCAAGATGAAGTACTGAAGACAAAGCTGCTGCTTCGAGCTTCTAAATCAACTGAAAACTGAACTCGATTTGAGACAGGAGCTGCTGCTTCACACAGTGAGGTGTGATATGATCAGTGAGGTAATCAATAGCATTTTGTCTCAGCAAAGAACTTTTACTCACTTTCTATCAGAACGTTTAATCTCTATTCTGCAAAAGAAAAGGATTTATATCATAAACCTCTGAAAAGATACAAACTTTGAAAAAGTTGTTTTAAAAGTGATTGTGCTCTATATGGATGCTTTAAGGAAGCCATGTGGAAAGATATATTTTTATTAAGATGAGATTGAAGTGATGGATTCCCCAACATTGCACACTTCTAAGATTCAGCTGGACAGGGTGCTGGTCCACCTTATCTAGACCGTGCTTTTGCCAAGAAAAGTTGGACCAAATGATCTTTGAGGTCTCTTCCAAACTGGTATTCTATGATTCTATGGTTCTGTGATTCGTCCCTACCAGAGCAGAATGGAAGTGGTAGATAGTGACAGTATCAAAAAATATAATAAACCGACTCTCCAAAGAAACATTTCATAGTTGAAAGACAAAGGCAATTTCTAAGTATATTCCCATTTTCTGTCCAGGAATAGTGGAAGGACATGAACTGGGTAGATTAGATGTAAATTGGACATTTGGAAAATATAAATACATCAAATTTGATAATAAGAAATATTTTTAAAAATCCTACAGTACAGGAATGTGTATTTAAAGACCTGGAATTTCATGGAATAATTTTAGCTTAATTTCACAGCATGGCAAAAAACAAATTTTCTTCTTAAATACAGTTCCTGTTTATTTCAATAGGAACATTCCCAAAAACTAATTCTGACAATTAGAATGATTGTTTGTCTGTTAATGTCTTTTAAAGTACTAGGCAATTGCAGGCTAGATGGCTAACTGCTCTGAGGATTTCTTGTATTCAGTTAGAAAAAGTTTCAAAAAGAGCTGTTTGAAAGAAAATATCCTGCACAGTATAAAATAACAAGAAAAATTAACCGTGCGAGAATTTTAGTGGATGGAACAGTACACCTAAATATTCACATTGTAGCCTATATGCTTGATAATAGCTTCTAATTTAGTGAAAAAGTCCAAGAGAAATTACACTTGCACTAAAGCAAGCACATTGCTGCTGCATTGCTCTTGTCCATAAAATTCCCTGCAACACACGTCTGGTTGATCTGATGGCAAACTAATGGCTACAGATTAGGTGAGAACCATATCTATGGAAACATGAAGAATGGTTTCTTCATTACTGAACAGAAATTCAATATCTTGTGTCAGACCCTGATCTATATTTTGCTTTAAGTATCTGAAAAAGAATGTCCAAACCATTACTTGATTTTTTTGGTATCAACAAGTTTCTTTTTAGTTTTCTGATCTTGGGGCTGAATGTTCATGTCTACAGTTCCAAAGGTCAAACCTTATATATGGGATTTTCTACATTGTTCAAACTCCTCCTATTAATAAGAATGTATCATAGATTCAAGCAGTTAAATAAGCAGAAGAGATGTGCTAGTATGAAAATATAAAGGCATATAATCCCAGCCTGCTGAGATACACTGACAGGTTGTTCTCTTGTGTAGTCAGAGCAGCTGTTATAGAAAGAGCCAGATTTTCATGACTGGGAAGGAAAAATTTATTGATGTGTATTGATGTATTGAGCAAATATTGTTCTGTATTAAGAATAAAAATGTAGTGGTTTTCTGTTTGGACATGCAAGTCTACTAGCTACATTTTGCTAAATATGTATAAAGCTTCTCCATTTTTCAGAAAGTTATAAAAAGACTTATAACAAGTTTATGGTCTCTGTTAAAAAAAGACAAAAAACAACAAAAAAGAAAAACAACCAACACCAAGATATCCATCTACATCTACATCTGAGAGGGGATCTCATCAATGTTAATACATATCTAAAGGGCGGGTGTCAAGAAGATGGGGCCAGACTCTTCAGTGGCGCCCAGCAACCAGACAAGAGGCAATGGGCACAAACTGGAACACAGGAAATTCCATCTCAACATGAGAAAAAACTTCTTTCCTTTGAGGGTGACAGAGCACTGGAACAGGCTGCCCAGAGAGGTTGTGGAGTCTCCTTCTCTGGAAATATTCAAAGCCCGCCTGGATGCCATCCTGTGCAACCTGCTGTAGGTGAACCTGCTTTGGCAGGGGGGTTGGACTAGATGATTTCCAGAGGTCCCTTCCAACCCCTACCATTCTGTGATTCCATGATCTGTACAGACAAGTTTTCAAGAGATGTCTAGGACGTCATTGATAAGTTTATTCCTCTACGACCCCAAAAAGGGACACATTTTCAACACCATCAGTATTGTGATTCCCTCATTATTTGTCATGAACATTAAAAACATAGCTGACTTTCTGAGGTCAATTAGTAAAAGTGCACATATATACCAGAAACAAGGACCACTTTTATCCTCACACTTGATATGGGGGAGTCAAGTAATACAACCTGTTAGGAAAGAAGTTCTAACGCCCACAGATGAGTTTCCCATGATCTATGGAAACTGGGGAAAATGTCTTCCTTTGTCTACAAATACATTTTACCGTCTATAAAAGACACTGCTTCAGAAATCATTAAGTAGTTAAAATGCAAAACTGATTTCTGGCTAATACCATGCAAGACTACAGCTACAGAAAAACACGTGACTGGCAAATCAAATGAAGACCATAGGGGTATAGTGGAGTGGTTTAAAAGTGGTCTCAGAGTTTTCATTTTTGTATCACTTGAAGACAGGAGAGAAGTAACAACAAGGAGTATATTCTTGTTTTGATCTTTTTTTAGATTCCTTTCTTTCTGTCTCTTTTTCTCTACCAATATCCTTTTGATAAAAAGGTGTTTCTGCACTCCAGGAGCTATTCATAGTGTGTACAGCTTGTGCAATGGAGCTTGTACCCAGCAAAGGCTCATATTTAAAATTATTTAACCTAGTTATGACTCCACCTATTCCTTTGTATATGACTCTTCCTAGTTCTTCGTATTCATGTAGATTCCCTATTCACAACGCCAGCCAGCAAAGCTCAATATTAATGAAAATGATAGTCAGCTTTACTGGATCCATACCTGATGGGTGGTCATTCAAACTTTGGCTCTGGAGGAAAGTCACATATAAAAGTATCCTGGATTTGCTCCTAAATCTTTGAACTTTCATGTGGGACTGACCTTAAAATCACAGCTCATCGTGAACTGAGTATTTGCATTCACCTGTTCCTTTGTCGTGCTGGTCTGTTGATTGTCCTGCACTGTCACAACAGTAATGAAAGAGGCAATATTGTAGGTACCCAGGAGCTTAATATCTTCTTAGGACAAAAACAATTTGCTGCTCCAACAGTGAACTCTACTAACATTCCACCAATTTTAGTGTTATTTTACGGATGATGGGAATAATTTAAAGTCTCAAACTGAGTGATTCAGCTGACAGGTATTTTCTTCCCTCCACTGTCAAATAGAGTTTCAGTTCACATGCAGGTTCCTCTTTCTGCGGTAAGAAATAATTCTTACAGCAACGGTTCAGTGAGCAGAGACAAATATTTTACATTTTGCAGGTTATATAGATTTCTGTATTCTTTAAAGTACTTGCTTCCCTGAGAAGAAATTCTCCTAAGCAAAGCAATGATTGAAAGATCATTCAGGATAAGCACAAATAAATTATTTAAAGGTTACATCCTTTCTTTGAGAGGATGCTGTAAAATGTGAGAGAATATAAACTAGTGTGGAGATTATCAGTCTTGCAAGGATGACATGTGAGAATGTATTTTTCTTTCTGTCATGGTTTCAGTTGGGATAGTGTTAACTTTCTTACTAGCAGCTGGCATAGTGCTGTGTTTTGGATTTGGGATGGGAATAGTGTGATAGCACACTGATGTTTTTGGTTGTTGCTACGCAGACAAGGCCTTTTCTTCTCCTCATACCATCCCACCAGCAAGTAGGCTGGGAGAGCACAAGAATCTGGGAGGAGACACAACCAGGACACCTGAACCCAAGTGGCCAAAGGGATATTCCATACCATGTGACATCATGCTCAGTATATAAAGCTGGGGTGGAAAAAGAAGGAAGGGGGGGGATGTTCAGAGTGATGGTGTTTGTCTTCCCAAGTAACCATTACACGTGATGGAGCCCTGCTTTCCTGGAGAAGGCTGAACACCTGCCTGCCGATGGGAAGTGGTAAATGAATTCCTTGTTTTCCTTTGCTTGTGTGTGTGCCTTTTGCTCTACTTATTAAACTGTCTTTATCTCAACCCACAAGTTCTTGCACTTTTACTCTTCTGATTCTCTCCTGCATCCCAACCAGGGGGAGTGAGCAAGTGGCTGCATGGTCCTTGTTGCCAGCTGGGGTTAAACCACAATACTTTCCCAATTTAAACTTAAAAATTTGCAGAAGACAGGAGAGGCCAGTGCTTGCAGCTACTGGATTTTCCTTGGCCTTGTTGACTGCATGCTCTCTAGTATGTTGTTGATTCTTAATTTAGAGTTTACAGCCCAGGACCACAGCAAAAAGTCTGTGTTTTTTTCTTGACTCGGTCTGCTACCTTGGGCAGATCTCTTATATGGTGGCTCTCTGTCCTTCTGCTGAAGGACAAGAACTAGGTGCATGGACAAATATTAGAGCAGTTAATCTCAACCACGCTGTAAAATTCTTTAGAAGATATTGTGTATGTTCACCCCACCAGACCAGTTTCCCATGAGAAGTGTCATGTCTTCAAGGGCATGATTCAAACCGCTGTGGTGTTCAAAGTGATATGGTACTGTGCACTTCTTGCACTGGCTGGACTACTCCATACTTAAGGAAAGGCAGCATACTTTGGACACCTGCAGGAACAAAACACTGTTGCTGCCTTACACAGCAGCTCGCCAAACCCAGTATCTTCTCCCAAGCATCACTCCCTGCTCCACTGAATTCCCCTGAGAGCCATGAGGAATCTGGGATGAGGGGCTGCCCTGTGGCTCAGCTGACGGGCGGTAACATGCCAGAGGCAACGTGCTGCACAACTGAGCCAGGGCTGGGGGCTCCTTCCTTCATGCAAGGAGATGAGCCACAACTCCTTGTCCCTGGGCAAGGCATGGCATCCCACTTTCTGCTAGACTTAGACCTGGATTCTCATGGCTTTCCTGCACACGGGCAGGAGGAGGCTCTGTGCTGTCATGCTGCTTCTGGGGCTTCAGCTAACCTCACAAAATTAGTCTTGGCGCCTTGGTGATATATTGCAATTTGTAGTAAAATCCATGTAACATAAGGCTATGCACACAGACTTTCACAAGCAATGTTAAGCACCTCTTGTTTTAATCTTAGTCTATTTACTTGATTCAACTGAGGTTTTTCATAAATGTTATTTGTTTATAAGAGTCTCCTCCACCTCCTCAAAGGCAACTTCTATTTATACATCATTTCCAAAATAATTCATGTGTTAAATGATAGAAATATTAGAAGAGGTAAGCATAGTAAAGAGCTTCTTGCTGTCTTTTTCAAATATTTAGCTAGTGACCTTCTAGGGACTCCCATTTCCCCAATAAATTATTTCATCAATAACTCTTAAAAGTTTAAAGATAAATCCATACTGTAGATAAATCCCGAGTAAGAGGGAATAGAGTTACAGAGGGATTTAAAGGACATTTCAAAACCAGCTATCTTTGTTCACTTTGGTATAGGAGTGAAAAAATACCAATCTTAAGAACGTAGTGACTTGATTTAAAAGGCAGCTATGTCATTCAGATCAAATCAATTTAAATAGGTTGAGCCTTCTGTCTCTCTTTTAATTAAAAAATATCACTAGACTTCATAGGCTGATGAACATTGGCAATACACTCATTCAAGTTATTACTGTTAATAGCAATATCTTTCCTTCACAAATTGCTATTAAATGTGCCTGGGGATCTTGAGACCAACTGTGTAGCTAGAGGGAAGGATCCTGTCCTGGCTGCACGCATGCCGATCGCTGGAGGTGTCCCTTCCGCAGAACGTGCTTTCTGAGGCAAGGGATATTAATACAGGAGCGGCGACAGTTGTATAGCCGTGAGTCAGCCCCATCTCAGGAGTCTAAAGCCAAAGCTGCCAGACACACTGATGCAGAGGAAAAATGAAAAATTCAGAAATTTAATATTGTAATCCAGATGAGCAGAGTTCTGTTCATGTTTGCCCTCAGGACAAGGGACACTTCAGATTTTGCACAACTTAACTTTATTGAAAACTATAACAGTAATTTCAAGTTACAGAAGTAATTTAATTGAAGTATCAGTAAATTCACAGCTAAACAAAACTTCAGATTTGGCCCATCAGTTCCACAGACATACTGAGTTAAACTTTCCGAGAGCCCTTTTCAACCTTTACCTCCAGTACTGTGCAGTTTTACTTTTTTTTTCTTTTCAAAACCGACCCTTTACATTTAAATTGGGAAAGACACTTATTTTTAATACACTGCTCTACACTGTGACAATTTAGTGGTGAGAAAGTGATGAGAATGCTATGGGACATTGGCTTTTATTAGAGAAAAACAGCAGCCTTAAATCCTGGGTATGTTTTTCTGGTGTACCAATTCAGAAAAGTATGCTCATTCTGGCTTAGACTTTCTGAAAGTGATTGAGATAGACCACATAAATGGAAAAAGAGATGTTAGGCTCTGTTTCAGTTTTATTTCTTCTACTCTTTTCCCCTCTGTTTTGCCTGTGCCTGGGCAGGGAAGAGACAAGCTCTTCAGGGAAGCTGTGATCTCTAGTGTTACAATCTCTAACTCCTTAGGGTGTAATTTTGCTGTAGTACATATTTACCTCATACTTTTGAAATATTTGAGGTATGTTTTCCCCTAAGATAATGCAGATCTTTTGCTGATATGGTTTATTTCAGGAAACCAATGTGAGGTGCTCACCTGAGACAGATACTCCTGACTGTTTTCTGGTGGGAATAGTAGATTAAGAAGGAAAAAAAGAAGACTAGGCACCATGAAATAATGGTTCAAATATGATCCAACTTGATTCAATACTTGCTGCCCTAATTCCGTGTCTTTTGAAACAAAACAAATTAAAAATCTCTATTCTACCCACCAAACAGGAGAATGAATTGTATGAGGGTTTCATAACGGGAAGTGATCGCCATCCCGTGACCATTCTTGTGGATGTTGCATTTCTTGGATATGTTGATCTGCACACACTTACTCTGTGGACATCTAAGAACTCCACTTAAATGTGAATGTAGTTTGCATTGACTCCAATGAAAAACTAGCATGAATGCAGATTTCAGGACTAGGTTTGAGAAGGTCCATAGAAGAAAGAGTCAAAAGTCTTTGAAAAGTTTCACATCTATTCTTTCCTTTGTGAAAAAGAAGGATTCTGACATACACCTTTCAAAAGAGATTACTAAATTAAAAGAGACATTTCCCTTGTTGGAATATTAAGATTTTCCTGCTACCTGCAATCAATATTTTGAAGACCACCTTCTTTATTACATAGCTCCTTTGTGTATCTCTTCTGGCTTTTCACAAGCAAGTTACAAACATATAACTGCTTGTTGTCGTGAGGCAATAGGAACATGAGATACCTTTTACTCCTAATTTTCATTAAGATTTACAGTAAATAACGGAGAGGGGAATCTTAAGTGCTAATTCCATAACTGATTTTATAGGCTATGCAGTCACAGGAGTAATAACTAACTTAAACAGACATATCAGTTAAGGTCAGTAACAATTTTTATTAGCTGCAATTAAACTAATTAACAACAATAATTTAAATAAGTAAATTAATCATGTGTTATTAGGTTCTGCCACCAGTCTTCACATGGATTTGTGTCTTATCCCTCAGGAAGCCCTGTTACTATGGGACCAACTACACTACAGTTATTCACTGTTCAGCCTTACCCTGGATGGTAAAAAACAAGACAAATAACATTTAAATACTTTTGATACACAAAGGTAGGCACTTCTGTACAGAAATGCAGATTTTTAGAAATAATCACTGCTACGTTATTAGGAAGCTTGTGAGAGGTAATAGGTTAAATAGTAGGAAAGCTTAGGAAATGCCCTAGCTGAAGCTCCATGTCTCTGTTTAATTGTATAAATTTGTAAAGACTGATTGTGGAAGAAAGAGAAGTGAGACGAGCTGAAAAGATACAGACCTTTCTTAAATAGTAAGGAGTTATTGAGCTCAGGTAAAAAAACCAAAACCATAAGTGCACTAGAGCAGCTCAATTCTTTCCATCTCTGCTACTTGTGCAGTGACTCAGCAGAGCAGAGTCTAGTTGGAGGCCTGTAGCTAGTGGTGTTCCCCAGGGGTCAGTACTGGGCCCAGTCTTGTTCAATATATTCATCAATGACCCAATGAGGGGACCGAGTGCACCATCAGCAAGTTTGCTGATGACACAAAACTGGGAGGGGTGGCTGACACACCAGAAGGCTGTGCTGCCATTCAAGGTGACCTGGACAGGCTAAAGTGTTGGGAGGAGAGGAAGCTAAGGAAGTTCAACAAGGGCAAGTGTAGGGTCCTGCACCTAGGAAGGAATAACCCCATGCACCAGTACAGGTTAGGGGTTGGCCTGGTGAAAAGCAGCTCTGCAGAGAGGCACCTGGGAGTCCTGGTGGACAACAAGTTGACCATGAGCCAGCAATGTGTGCTTGTGGCCAAGAAGGCCAAATGTATCCTGGGGTGCATTAAAAAGAGCATGGCCAGCAGGTCCATGGAGGTCATCCTCCCCCTCTACTCTGCCCTGGTGAGGCCACATTTGTCCAGTTCTGGGCTCCCTGGTCAGGACAGGGTACTTCTGGAGAGAGTCCAGCAGAGGGCTACGAAGATGATCAAGGCACTGGAGCACCTTTCTTATGAGGAAAACCTGAGAGACCTGGGTCTGTTTAGCCTGGAGAAGACTGAAAGGGGATCTCATCAATGCTCATCGATGTCTAAAGGGCAAGTGTCAAGAGGATAGAGCCAGACTTTGTTTAATGGTGCCTGGCGACAGAACAAAAGGCAATGGGCACAAACTGGAACACAGGAAATTCCATCTCAACGTGAGGAAAAACTTCTTTCCTTTGAGAGTGACAGAGCACTGGAACAGGCTGCTCAGAGAGGTTGTGGAGTCTCCTTCTCTGGAGATATTCAAAACCCACCTGGATGCATTCCTGTGCAACCTGCTGTAGGTGAACCTGCTTTGGCAGGGGGGTTGGACTAGATGATCTCCAGACATCCCTTCCAACCCTGACTGTTCTGTGATTTTGCGTGCTTCTCTGATTCTGTGAAAACCAGGCTTCGTTTCCCACTTGGGTAGGAGGAATGAGACAGGAGCTCAGCCCTGTGGTCCTCTGGTGGGAGCCAACATCCTTGTAAGCAAAATTTCTAACTACTGGTTCTGAATGCTGAGATACTCATTCTTGGTTTTCAAAATCAAAACAATTTTTGTTTAAAGTAGCGTCATTTTGCAAATGCAGTGCCTGAACAGATCCCAGCACTGCAGAACTTGTAATGTGTCTCTATTCCAAAGAACTATCGTCTTCAGGGAATGAAGACCAGCCTAGCCATGTCTTTCACAGGTGATGCATATTGTGAATAATGGTGTATTAGTAGAAAGTATTGCCTCCACATTAGCCAATTAATATCATCACAAACACACTGTGATTGCCAGGTATACTGCTTAAAACCAGAAAGATCTCACTTAAAGCATTATCTTTTCATTATATTTCTGCTAGCTGATAGGCTTTGTTGAAAAACTTTTATCATACCTTGGAAAAAAGAAATTGTAGCAGAGTTCAGAAATATCTTATAAATAAAATTCTGAAGTGCCTAGGAACTATCAAAACTGAGTTAATTAAAACAAAGTTCAGTGAGCAAAAAATTTAGTTTCACCTAAAAAAATTTAAAAAATTGAGAAATCTCTTCTTTCCATATGGTTTGACATATCCTGCATCCAGGCTTGCTCAAAATGTGTCAAGAATTACTATTGTGGGCATATTATACAACTTGGCTGTTATGTGTGTAACCTTAGGAGAAGACAGAAAGACGCTCTGGGGATGAAAAGTGAACAAGAGCTTCACATTCTTTTGAGGTGGATCAATCAGGAGTCACAAGACATCTGAGAATATTCACACACACACACACACACACACACACACTTTGAAAAGTCCAACTGCTGTAAGTTAGAAAACACCACCATGAGGACTGTGTGTCGCATAGTGTCTGCTTTTGAAAAATGTCTGTCCCTCTGGTTCTGGTCAGGGAGATGGGAACCCATCTGTACCAATTAAGGATCCTCACTGTGCTGAACTACAAAGAATTACGATTTACCTCTCTGCTTGCTCAGAGACCTCGGCACCACACCCCAGCGTGTGCAATAAAGATATCCTCAGCTCTCGCTGCGTCTTCTCCCAGGTTCTCACCAGCAAAGACAGTTAAACATAGTATGACATTTCACGGAAGCGTGGTGCAGTTCTTCCTAAACTTCTAACATGCTGTCCGCTGAAATGATGAACTTCCCACGCCTACCACAAAATCCACTGACAGGAATCCTTTTTGAGGGATATTTGTACCACCTCCTCCACCCTGTTCTTGTCTTCAGACGTGGTGGAGAAAAAGCTAGACTTCTCTGCTTCATTCTGCATCCCAGCATCTACACTCACTCCAAGGAGTCTGAGACACCCTAATTAAACTTACATAAGTGTCTTCAAGTTAATTTTACCCAAGGTTCACAGTCTCTTGGTTGCGATCTTTATTGTGTCTGCAGTGCAGCACAAATAAACCCAACATTATCTGGGTCCTGTTCAAGCTGTAGTTCTCCAGATCTGCTTAGAAGCTAGCCACATAAGTAGGCATCAAACTTTTCAAACATGGATTGTCACCTGAAATATGCTGAGCTCCACACTGCTGCAATACCAGCTCTTTGCAGAAGAACTAGCTCATTCAAAACTTGCTTGGATAAAACTGCATCACAGTTACTTCTGTGAAACTCTTGAGTTAGGTATAACCAGCTTTGGTGAGCTTTTCCTGTGACCACAGTATAGGCATACTTTGACATGATGGACACATTCTGATCCACATATTCTATCCCAGTCTCATATTATTTTTAATCTTTAGTCATCATGCAAATGGATAGTGAAAAAATTCATCAATACCATGAGTCTTGCTACCGAGACTACAAAAAGACAATCACCTTGGTTTTAGTGTTTTTTTCTATATTGCTTTGTATATAATATGTATCTAAGAACTGGGATATAAAGAATACTGTATTTTTGTTTGTCAACAAATTCCCATAGACTCATGATTGTCTCCTAACACTACAAGAATCCTGCCCTCACAGCCAAGTGAGTAAAGACCTTGCAACTCATCCTTTCCACTGCATCCAGCTCAGAGCTACGTGTGTAAATCAAGGCTTCTGCACGACTTCAGCTCCGCCTGTTTATGGGGAAACAAAACTAGCATACTGTAGTTTCAATTTTTAAACCAAGGGTCTAAACGTAAAGGGTATATACAGTGTGTGTGGTCTGGTATAGTGAGGATCAACATTTATTCTAGATTCTTTGCATTCTCCTGTTTATTCCTTTCCTGCCACACTAAGGTATATTGTGTTAGTTTTAGTGCCTGCTTTAATGTGGCAAATTAAGAAGTTCTGGATAGATTATGTACTGAGAAATGGATGTGTATCTGAATGGGTGTGACAAGTGCATAAAAAGCTTGAAGAAGGATTTGTGTATACCAGCTTAGCAGCCTATCGTTTCAATTGCATTAAGCTCTGAAATTTGACCCGTTGACCTTAAGTGTTGACTCATCTGGAGAAAGCATGTCAGTAACTTGTTCAGCGTGTACTGCAGACAAATGTATGGAGAAAGAACTCACTTATAAATGAAGTTATATTGCAGTATTCACAGATCTGTTGCCATGCCACCAGCGTTAAAGCAATTTTGTTATCCAACCAACGACTGCTATAGGAAAATTTTAGTCTTTGACTGGTGCGCTTGAATGAAAAGTTATTTTTAACTGCTCAGACCATGGATTTTCTTCTGGTTTACCAATTAAAATGCTAATTACCTAAATCCGTGAGGATATTTTATTTAATGTTAACATTTCATAGTATATTATCCCCACACAACTCTGAAAACTATTGTTAAAATCCTAGTACTGATTTTTAGAAAATTCACTCACTATTCTAATTATCTATTTTGCATATTCTGTTTTGTGTCAGTATTATGTAGGCATACAATTATACTCTTTTTCTTTAGGTGATTGCCACATGTAAGCTGTTGCCTTTTAACACTAATGTACAATTAACTTTTCCTACTTTACAAGAGCTGTCCCACAGAGCTGTTCTCTGTGGTTTGGAGTTTCTTTATGCCTTTAACTTCTCCCATTAGTCTTCCCTCCAGCACAGTCTGCTCTGAATTGTCACTAGTAAAAGCAAGGACTGGGAAAAATCCTTGGTGAAACCAACTGAAATTATCAATCCATTTTAAGCAACAAACTGAAAACTGGTTAAGCCATTGGTCAAGCTGATTTGTAGACCACTCACGGCTTGAAAGTTGTGTGAAGAGCAGCCACCAGAGATCCTGGACCTAGCATGCTTGACTGAGAGTTTGACAGCAGTTGATTGGTTGTGCTTAGGTCCCAACACCTAATTAAGAAACTAAAATTTATGTTCTCTGGATAGTCTAAATTTCCATCGAAACTCATTTTTTAACTTTTTTTTCCTTGTGCATCTTGTTCCAGTCCTCCTTTTTGGACAAAGCTGTTCATCTGTAATTCAATTTTTATAACATACAGTCTTCCTTGTCTGAGAATTTTGTCTATTTAAAGAAAGGAATATCAAGCATTATCGCAGCAAGTCACTGTTTCTAAACCATTACATGTGTTATAGTACCTTACAGTTCTCTGTATATTATCATGTTTTGTGCCTGTTATGGTAATGACTAAATGATTATTAATTATTATGACACTTCGCTTCTCCAAGAAGTGCCTAAAATATAAATATAATGATTCTGAAGGAGACATCTCTTGAGAACAGCCTATAATAGCTACAGCTGACAAAATCCTGTGACATGTCAATGGAATTTTGTGCTATACAAAACAATTATCCAAAAAACGTGCAATGAAAATGTAATTTTGTGGCAGAGGCAAACTAAAATATTGTAAGCACAATGTTCACTAGCAGTATAAAGCATGTGTATGGCTTGCTAGCTCTCTCAGACACAGGCTATTTCTGTTGTCAGGTGTACAAGATTTCATTTCTGGGTCTTTTGTTTCCGCCTGTTATTTCAAGGCCTGCACAAGAATTGAACGTATTAAGGCACCCGCTTACCCGTTGGATGTTTTTTAGAGAAAATTTTGAAAAGCAACCTTGTTTCCTTTCAATAATCTTCTGTAAAGGTGCTTGTTAAACATCATGTTATCCACCATGCGGACATACTTTTCTGTGTCTATTTAGATTATAAGCTGATGAGGCTGGGGGTTACTTTATATAATTCCTATAACGCAGATTTTAAAGGTTTGAAAATTTAATCAGTTGAGAAAGTACCTATTTGGTTCCTTCGACTGGGATTTCAACTAATGTTATTCAGAGTGGCATTAAAGAGGTGAAAAACAGCTGTGCAGGTCTTTTTCAGCTTTTTGCATTGAGTAGAATACAGGAAGAGAAGGAAAGAGAGGATAATTTAAACAGAGAAAGTTGGCTGTAAATGTGATGCTCTATATTTAAGTAGTTATCATTCTTACTAAACCTACAGTTTGAATATGTAACATGACCTAAATATGCCTCTGGAATGTACTTTTAAGAGAGTTTATACAAAACCGCTGTACAATTTTTATGTTAATACAATACTTGAAGTTTAAGACTCTTATTAATCATTAAAAAATGTAACTTTCCCTTGAAAGCTATCTGCAAGTGAAGCCCTACTTGAATAGGGGTACTTTCATTATCTACTTTATTCCTATCTACACTAGAAAGGTTTACCTTATGTAGCTATTTAGAAGGGGGATGGAATATTGCACTGAGTAGTTGTGCTACTTTATAATTTCCTTTGGATGCAATTATACGAGGATAGAGGTGCTTCTTGAACTGCTAGTAGAAATTATGTACTTCAATGTAACCAAAAGGAAAATAAACTATAAAGGTATAACTGTATGAATATGACGCTCTGGAGTGGCAGTGAAGAAGAGCACAGAAAAAGAAAATGTATAATTTGAACTGTACTAATACAATTGTTTTTCTAGGACAGATTATACTCAAGCTTGTTCTCTCTCAGTTTGGTACAATGCAGAACTTGCTGCTTTAAGGCTAGATCCAGGGCTATTTTCCTGAAACAATTTTAGGGATGGATGCAGTGTTTCGTCTCATATTTCTTGCAAAAGAGAAATGTATTCAGCAATATTGAAATGTACAGAATGCATATTATATAGAAACTAGAACTTTCCAGCATATAATATATTGCATTTTATAATTCATAAGCTTTCATTTAGAAAACACAGATGAAACAGCTTTTTATTGGATTTTTAAAATTAAAAATAATCTTGTTTTTTAGCTTGAATCAAAATATATTTCTGTTTATTCTGAACTGACAGGTCCCTGTCCTTACCCCCACTGAAACAAAATACCTTCACAACCGCACCATTGTCTGTCCAGCAATACAAGGCTTACGTTGTCAGAGAAGCTTTTGGATTTTAGTACCACCACAAAGACAGCAGCTCTCATGATACTCATTCTGGTTGAAACCTGAACCAGAACTTGAGTAATATATTGCCCTTGGCTTCTCTTGTCATCTTCTACTCATTAATCCTTCCTTCCTCCTCTTTCTGCTCAATCCATTTGCCTAATTTCACCTCCTGTTCCCCATTTCCATTTTCACCCTTGCCCCTCAGCTCTCTGGCATTTCACTGCTCATTTACACACGTTGCTTTGCATTTAGCACATACGGTGCAAAGCTAACTGTCAGCAGAAGCTGTGAATGCCCAGTCTAAAACTCACTGGATGTGAAAAGCCCTGAAAGAACTTTGGTTCAGGACTCTGTGAAAGAAGGGTGCTAAAACAGGTCCTGGGTAAATTATTTTCATAGCAGTCTCTAGATGAACCTCTGCTTCCAAAATTAGCTTCACCTTAGTTTGAGCTCATTAGCTATACCCAAGTTGGTGAAGAAAGTTGACCAAAGAGAATATTTTCATGTTGGCAATATTCTGACAGCTTCTAGAATTCCACCAGACTTATTTTTATCTTTTGGTTTGTTGTTATGTATTTTAAATACTGACAAACTCTAAGTTGTTCTATTGCAGAATCGTTAATGAATTACTATTACTAGGTTACAGCTGCAAACAACCCCACACATTTCTCCTTAACCTTGGAGGCCAATTCATGAACATGCTTAATTTCAAATGTTCAAAAAGGGAGAGCAGAAATAAAATGCTATCACCTCTTGGTCTGCAGATAATCTCTGAGTTATATGTCACTGGGAACGTGGAGAATACAGAAGGGATGCCTGGCTTATGTTGCTCTCTGATCACATCCTGCCAGTGCAGAGTTGCCACGTTGCAACACCATGCTTTTGGTTTTTATTTTCCCATAGAATTTAATGCCTTCTCTTGGTGCGATTTTTCTCTTAAAACCTGGAGGTGCTACCTATCTCTGTCTCAGCAATATTATTTGTCCTTTCAATTTTGCCTTGCTTATTTTATGTGGCTTTGCCCTGTGAAATTTCTCAAGGTTCTTTCAACTATTTAGCGATGTTCTCCGGAGCATGAGCCACGGCTACCCAGCAGTGTTGGGTTGCCAGCAGCTGAGCTGAGGCTTGGGGAGATGGCAGGGAACTGGGACCCATTGGGGTCAGATGCTGCAGAGGATGCAGGAAACTGGAAACATAACCACAGCTCAGAAAAGCAAACATCAGGAATAGGGAAAATAAATGAAAGATATTGTTAGGGAATGGAAAGTGGTGGCAAACTTTCTCCACACCCCTTTTTCCTCAAATCATTCTTAATGAGTCTATACTTCTTGTACTAACCCACTGATTATAAAGATTGGTTTGCCCAGAACTTAAGAAACCAGTCCATGCTGGGTTTCTACAACTGAGTATCATTCATGATATAAGAGGAGTAGCCTGTAGACTCCACCACAAACCTCTCAGTGCAGTTACACAGTAACTGCAGTATTTGTATAGGGCCTAGCAAAATGGAAGTGAGATCTGTTTGTTTCTGGGAGTCACAATATAATAAATTAAGAATACAATCAACTTGAAACTTTTTGAAAAAGTATAAAAACTGTCGCTTTTAAAGAGAAGAATATCTGAATTAGGGGTTTGACAATAGACACTTTGGCAGTACATTCTAGCTTAATACACTGTGATCATACAGCTATTTTCAATGATAAAACACAGATTTAAAGTGTCATTATGTAAAAAGTAATGAACCTTTATCAGTTTATTTTTTATCAACTTAGATTACCAACTTTAGCAATACAGAAAAAGAAACAATATTTCTGACACAGTTAGGTCTAACATTCAGAGTTTGCTTTATAAACTCAGATAACTTAGATCATGACTAGCACATCAATCTTCTTTGATTTTAGAGCACAAGCGTATTTCACAACCACATAGAAACTCTGCACAAACCATCACATCAGAAGTTCTGCAGCAAACTCGAGTTTTAACATGATTTCCTCTGCTGAGTCAGTCATTTCTACTAAGGGAATTTTCTTTTTCTATGAAAACAAAATAAACCTTGCAGAGAAGAACCTAAATGAGAGGAAGAATACAATCCATGTTCTAGCAAAAAAGTGTAGGTAGAATAAATATAATCAGTATTTTTTTCTTTTATATTAGGCTGGTCATCTGCATGTGCATAAGGGACCAAAGTACTTTTTTGGGACGCATCACTTGACAGTTCTTGCCTCCAAAAGCAGCTCTCTCTTGTATGGAAGTTGCCAGCCATATTGAATAATGCACATATTCATTCAAAAGGCTGAGCAGATTCCTCAGAAAGGTTGTGTTATGTCTGTTAATTTTTTGGTTTATCATTCTGTGTATTTGGTGGGTGTAGACTGACATCTGCCAAATGTCATTCAGAGATTGCTATATTTTAGTAGTGCAGGAAATTTCATTTGTCTGTAGCTCGTATTAGCCTACTGGTTTTTCAAAATGATTGGGATTTCTTGAAAATGAAAATCATTGTGTTAATAATAGTCTCTTTTATTCATCTGAAATACTAGGACTCCTGAGTCTAGTTATCTAGCTCATTTGACTATATCTCTTTTTAAAACTGATTTCTTCTCAATTGTCTTAATAAAAGATTTCTAGCATAACTTACTGAAAATGGCACTGACAGTCTGTGATATTTGATATCACACAACCAATTCTGTCCCCTGCCTTTGTAGCCTCTTGTCATGAGGGATGAGCGCTCTCTAAACCCAACATTTAACATGTGTGGTCCTCAGGCTTATAGTTCCCCTGGCTCAAACAACTACTGTTCCAGTACATGGCCCGCTATTTCAGTACTCGCATAAGGACAAACGCTTGCTAAACTTTACTAGTCCTGTGTGGGTTTAAATGTAGTGGAACAGATGCAATTTTGCTGCACTGGTGCAGTCACTGGTCATGGCCAAGAGGATTGCACATCTCTGTTTCTATAAGTGATCCGTCACTGGAATGGACTAGATGACAAGGTACTCAGATCTGGAAAACCTGATGGGGAGGGAAAGGCAATGTATTTCAGTCATGTGAAAGTTAAAAGAATAGGTCTGATGATATTCTGCAAATAGCCACACAAGGGGAACGCTCCTCTTGGTGGAGCTGTCTAACCTAACAGATGAGGCTGGATAGTGACCAGAAAGAGATCATGCATTTTGAAAAAGGAGTAATGAATCATTGGCACTACCTGCCTTGGGAAGGAGGAAAACTGGGATGCCTCAAAAAATGAAGGACCGAATGAATCATTTTTTTTTTCAAAAATAATTGAATCTAAATAAAAAAATCTAGTTTTAAAGTAAAAAATTCTAAGTCCGAAACAGGATCTCATTTATCTTACTGTTAGAAATAGATCAACTTCATTTGTAGAGTTTAGGTAGCAGTTAAACTTATGCTTACCATCCATTTTCTTTTCTTTAACTTTATCCTCACCCCTGAGCGAAAAAGTCATCTGTATTCTGGGTAATGTGATACACTCCCATCACAAAAAGCTTTTGGCTAGATTTTTTTTTATATTTCCAAAAGATATGCCTTAGTACAAACACAAATTATGAAGTTGATGTAGTAAAACCTGTGGACATCTTTGGAAGGACGTTGCGTTGACTCAGCCAGTTGGTCAAGTCTGGCCTGAAAACTTAGAGGTTCCTGGTTGGCTTTTTGTCTCTCCTCTGTGAAACCAAGCATTGCATGGCACTGAGCAGAAATATCATCCTTCAATGGACAGTATAAGTATTTCATATGCTTATTATCCTGTCAGTTCTCTCCATCACTGAAAACATTGATATATCCCTATTATTACATACATATGCACAGTTTATTTATCAAACTGAATGTATCTCTTATATCAAGTCAGAAATGCAACATCTCAGGATGAATGACGATACCTGACATGATATTTCAATACCAAACATCAAACAAAAGTCTTAAATGCTCATCTACTTTGTGTGTCCCAAGAAACTACAGAAGCTTTTTGCCTTCAAAAAATTGTTGCCTTTTGTGTTTTAAGGAATTCATTTTTTATTGTTATTTTTCTAATTTCTGACACATCATTTGTTCCCTCTAAAGCACTGTTTCAAACCTGCCTCTGAAGAAGTGAAAATCCTTCATTCCAAAAATGAGAGAGCATTATAATTGATTTTTGTTATCTAAGTCTTGTTTTGTGTCAAAACGATAAGCCTGCTTTTGTGATCTCATTGAACCTTCATTTATCATAGCTTTGCAGTAACAGATGGGAAGGCTGGAAGTGACAAGAGCATGCAGTTGTAATCCCTTGTGGTTGAGATGGGATAGAGAAAAGATTTTTTGTTTTCAAATTAGAAAATGGTAAATAACGACCATATAGAATTCTAATCTGTCTGAAAGTTTTAAGTGCAGTTGTGCGCTGCCAGGAGTGTTGGCAACTATTTTTACGAACTGCTATTGAATTTATAAGTAGTGTGACACTTGTGGCATTTTGTAGCATGGCTGAGAAGATAATAAAATGTCTGCTTGAGTTCCTCCACCCCTCACCTCCCATAGTGGAACAAATAAGCAGCAATTTTGTAGGTTTTATTGATGTAGATATTGATTCCACTGAAAATTTCAATAACAGAATCAATTCAGGTCAGATCAATGGTGAAGATCACTAGAGCAGCTTTTAGGTATTAATCATATTATCTGTTTTGCCTCTATACCAAGCTGTCAGGGCCCAACACGCTGGCTCTCAATTGTAGGGAAATTTTTTTTTATATAAAATCAATGATGCAGCAGCTGTGTATTTTCTTAATGTAATTTTTTTTTTATTTACTAGTTTATTTCATCTATCCTGCAACAGGTATAGATAGAGCATGCACAACCTTCTGTTCTGTTCTGTTCTGTTCTGTTCTATTCTATTCTATTCTATTCTATTCTATTCTATTCTATTCTATTCTATTCTATTCCATTCTATTCTATTCCATTCCATTCCATTCCATTCCATTCCATTTCATTCCATTCCATTCTATTCTTAATTGAGTACATTGGACTTAATCCCAGGGATCCACTTCCTTCTCAGATGTGTTTCTGGTTAGAAAGATGGAGACAGTGAACAAATGTTCTTGCTGCCTACTAGCTCTTTCCTCTAAGAAACTGTACCAACAATCCACTAATACTTTTGTCTGTAACTAAGTATTTACTCACGGGAAATAAAGTGCACATTTGTAACACCCATCTCATGCATCCTTCTCCAAAAATATTGAGGCTTTGGATCATCTGTCTGGGTACAATGCAAATGCAAAGAGGGGTTAAAGAGAGAACACGGTATGAGCCACAGCCGTTGCGTATCGTGTGTGTGTGTGGTAATCTGAGAACAGAACCAGGTTTGACGTCTGCATGTAGGGATAGAAACCTGTCAAAAGGAAAAGCAGCAAAACAGTAGAGGTTAAGACAGCCAGGTTGCACACCCTGTGAACCACATTTCTTTTTTTCTGGAAGAGGTCCCATTACTTTCAGAGCAATATTACGCATCATGTATCCTTCTCTGAGTACCTGCAAATGAATAAAAAGCCCAAAATAGTAAAATAGCACAGAAGTATTGACTCTTTGATATTTTTTTTTAATAAATGAGATACATCTATATCTATTTAGTAATAAATGATTTCCTACCCATAATGAGGGCGGGCCTAGTGATAGCATGACAATTCATGGAAAACTATACATATATATAGTACTCGTACACATATAGTAAACATAGTATTCATATTATGACATACATAGATATGTACATATGTGTGTATATTTACGGACTGTGCTATAAACTATGTATAGTTATAGTATCCATTGTATATCACAAATCGTACGATTGATATAGTATATTATGCAGTTCCAAGCCACGTAGTAAATTGGCACTCACAAGGAAGGGTATTACTCACAGTGAGTAAACTTGATATCAGCCAGGGTCTTTGCTTGCAAATGGCTGGATTTTACTTGAATTCTCCTCCATTTCTTATGCCAGATCTGCTGTCAGGGCTGTGCCCGGGAGAGCCCTCCTCCTGCCAGAGGTCCTGCTGACTTCCATGGCAGAGAGCCATCCCCAGGCACAGCGCTCAGTGCGAGGCGAGCATTTGGAGGAGATTTCTGACAGAAAGGACAGGTTTGGTACTTGGTAGACATTGTTTTGTCCTTCCTCATCATCCACCTGCTTTCAGACCTGAACCGATTCTTTCCTTTTTAATAGTCCTTTGCTCTGTTTATTTTTCTTCAATTCTAGACAGATCATCTCATTGGGATTCTTTTATTTATTCTGAAAGATCTTGGCAGAAATTCAAAATCCTCTTTATTGTATCTGTACTCTCCACACCAAGCTGTCCCCTGGCATCCAATGCCAGCCTTTCACAAATGGACTTTGTTACCCTACTTTTGTTACTCCCAATGGTCCACAAATAAGCAAGAGTAGGTTCATAGGTGTAGCAGTAAACAGGCATCTTCTTCCCATAGTGCAGACAAACATGACTGTTGCCTGTATAACTACATATCAAAAAATGACATTCTCCCTTTCCAAGTAAATTCAGTGCCAAGAAGGAAGTATGTATTAGTTGACACCATGGCTCAGAGGACTTTGCCCCAAGACATCTACAGACTATGACAAGACAAGGAGAGGTCAGAAATATCTGCCCTATCAAAAGACCATATTGCAAATTCACTGATGATAGCAGTGTGTGTAAATAGCTGGGTAAGTCTCTCCCTCCCTCCCTCCCTCCCCATCCATTTAACAAAACAACAGCAGAAGAGAACAGGGAGGATGGAAGATTCTGGCAGGGGGAGCGGAAAAAAAGGAGAGGATTTCTATTGCTTATATTGTGGACGGTCTGAGCATAGAGGAGAAAATAAGAATGTGGGAAAAAGAAAAAGAGAGTAAAACTCTAAAGTCACTTCCTCAACACTGATCAAGCATTACACTCTTTGATGTTAAGAAGTGCTCGATAATCTGTGTTTTACCCTCCTGTACCCCATCCACACACTCTCTACACACATGCAAATTGAATGCAGGTGTTTCATACTATGGCAGAAGCTATTATCAGTAAAAAGGTTTTATTCACATAATAAATCAGAATGCAATTACCTCTTTATCATTTAGGAAAGAGACTATTTGAAGTGATTTTTATGTTCTCTGCATGTATAAATAGCTGCCAAACAAAGCACTGCTTCTACATGATGTCTGTACTGTACCCCTTCCTCCATTAATAGTTGGTCAAGTCTGAGCACATTTGAGTGAATGTGTGCAATACCCTTCTCCTATTCTTCATAGAGAGAATTGGAACGAGCAAATTGAGTGGAGCCTTGTTTCTGCTCCTTTTAAAGTTTGGGGGAAGCACTAGGTATGGATGGTTATCAATCACCTTCCCAGTAAAGACAAGAATGCAGGAGAAATCAGCACGAGCTGAACATTTACCTGCATTATTAATTCCTCACAAGACCTTATTTTCAAGCAGGAAGCAGACACAATACTATTTGTCTTGGGCGAACAACCGCAGGATAAAAATGAGCGGGAGCTTATACAAGTCCCTCTCCTGCCTCTGCTCAGCCTGGCCACGTTAAACACATCAGACTCTGCTGGCAAAGGATCCCATGCTAGAGCTTCAATCTCAGGCACAGGGTACAGCCCATTCTACCAGGCTATGGGAACTGGCAAACCATCTTGATCTAGACCTTACAAACATGGTGTGGGTATAAAATGAGTTATAGTTGAAGATTTACGAGGCAGGGACTGAGACCACCTCCTTCCTCTGCTAACGATATGGCTCTTACTGCCTGCTGTCACATCCCAAGGTGCAGCTGCGCCATCGATGCTCTGCGAGAGGGCTGTCAGCACTTGGCTTCCACCAAGGATCTTTCACCGCTGCCGGTGGTGCCAGCAAACACCTTCCTAATGACTGTTGAAGAGGAAAAGGTGATGGATTTCACAATGAACATTATGTGTGACAAGAGATGTAATTCGTTAGGTTTCCGGTGACTGCACATCAGTGTGTCATAAAGCTACATTCTGCTTTTAAAAAGAATGTTGTAAAGTAATCAAAACAAGCCATTTTTTTTTCTTTTTTTTTTCCTAAAAGTTATTGATTTTAAGTGTACAATGAGAGGGGAGAAACGATGTTTATTTTCTTGCCACTGCTAAGCAGACCCATCACAGTTTTCTGTACTTTACAAAAGAGCAAGTAAAGCCTCTCTGAAAATAATAAAAATGTAGTCAAGATACTTCTCAGCTTTTATGCTACACCATATGTTCTTTAGGAAACAGGTAAGTATTAAATTAACAGACGGGGAAACTGAGGCGAACACCCATACTCAGCCCAACCCACAATATAATAGTGCGCTTATCCAGCATGTACCACTGCCATAGCTGTCACTCCACTCCCCTCTGTTTCCTCACTGGAATGCCTCTCTAACAGGCACGCTCTGGACAACATGTCTCTTACTGAAACGCTCCCCACAAAACCTTAATGATCCAAAGACGGTGTTGCACTATAGATGCTATATTTGGAAACAGCTACCTTCAACAACCTTAGCAGGGAAATATTTTTTCCTCTTGTCTGTCTGGTACCTTGGGGGGCTGTCAGAGGATGGGCACAAGGTCGTACAAGATTTTTTCTTTACGCCCCATAACAAAATATTTGGTAGGGGAGATAGGGATGATTTAATCTTCCATCAGACCAGGAGGCATCAGCTGGTGGCTCCACTCTCCAGCAGCAGCACTTGCTGAGGTAATGCAGACAGATACCAAAGGCAGTGGCAGGGGAAAGTGATTCTCATCGCTGCCAAATGACGGACAAAGACAAAAGGAAATAATGTAGGGGAGTTTACACACAAATATTTAAAATCAGGACAGCCCTTTTCCCCCTGGGCAGATGGCAGCCCACGTCTCTGCAGGAAATCCTGGCAGCTTCTCTCACCCTTTTGTTCTCCTTCTTACCTTTCTGCAAACACCCTTCCGTTACTGCACAGAGCAGCAGGAGCAGACAGCTAAATGCCTGCGTGTAACACAGCACAGCAGAGACAGATGAGGATTCGTTCAAACCCCGGCTCTCGCAAGGCTTCCCTGCCTCCCTTTACAGGAGAGCAGCTGGTAGGATGCTCTTCTGCCTCACACTTGGGACACCTTATTCTTACCTACCTTCATCATACCTTGCAGAGATCTGGTGTCTCTCCTAATCTTAATTATGTCCACATCTGTCTTCAATATTCACTAACTAGACTCCGACGTTTCCAAAGTAAAGTTCGCACATTTGCTTTAATAATCCAGTCATATTCTGCTTCAAATGGAAGGAATCCCTCCTTGGCACACCCCATACCGAGGACGATCAATAGCCTAACAGGAATGGAAATGTGGACTGCGTTCTCCTTTCTTTAAATTAGGAAAATAATGAGCTCAGCTGTTTAGACAGTGGAACAGCAGCTTCAGCTGTCCTGTGTGTTTCACAGACTATATCAACGTACTTTGTCATAACAGCTGTCACCAACCAGTCCATCACCAGTCAATCACTGTGCCGCTTTGGTAGAAGCCATGCTAATTTGTTACACCATGGACCACACACTGGGAGTCTCGTGATATGGAGGCAGTCACACCCCTGACACACCAGAGCCCAGGACTGCACTGCAGCTCATCAGAAAAAGACAAAATATAATTGCATTATAGAAGCATATCATCTTAGAAAAGACACTCTCACCCTTCTTGGAATGAGTTTACCTTCTCCTTCCCTTTATCCATATTCCTTGGCAGTGGCCTTAAAGCAGCATGGTTTCTTTGGTCTCAGCTCTTGCACATCCATTCAGTGTGCAGTGCCTGTGGCCGTACAGAAGAAGCCAAGGTTGTACAGCAGGTTTGGTCAGGCAATCCCAGTGGGGTTAAGAATATGGTTTCAAGATTGGACTCAGCTTCCTGTCTTTCCTCCCTCATTTTTCCATCACTTGTCCTAGGACCTATTCCCAGTCTCACATCTCACTCAAATTAGGCGAAGCAGAAGGTTTATTGCAAAATATTTGTACCCGGATTCAAGGCAAACAAAAAGCAGTCCCAGAGATGCGTATTTCCCAGCCCGGTTCCAGGAAGGCATCTCTCTTTGCCCTTTTGAAAAGGACACTTTCTGTCTGTATTACACAATAGTTAGGGTGGATTAAAATAGGAAATAACTTCTTCATTTCACAACCATAAAGAAGAGGAGCTTTCATTTTCTCAGACAGGAAAAACAGTATTTTTCAAGGTCTAAAAGTCTAGTGAGTTGTAAAAGGAAGGAAAGGGCTGAGCCCTGCAGTCCAGAAAAGACCAGCAAAGTAGCACAGCTCAAAGAATGGACAGACTTTACAGAAGCACATTTCAAACTCTGTGTTGTAGATGACATGTTATTTGAATCAATCCTGCTTTTTCAGAATAACTTGGAGAGGTACCACTGTCTTTGTTCTCATTGCTGGATTCTGCCCATTACTCCAGAGCAAAGATCACTGTCCTGACATACCAAAGTGAAGAGCAGCCCAGACTTTCCATTAGCACCTTTATTTTACTTCTTTCGCATAAATGCTAAATAGAAAATGTCTCTTGTCAGGGAGACCTTATAGTGGCCTTCAGTGTCTGAAGGGGACTTACAAGAAATCTGGAGAGGGACTTTTTACAAGGGCATGTAGTGACAGGATGAGGGGTAATGGCTTCAAACTGGAAGAGGGGAGATTTAGATTAGATCTCAGGAACAAATTTTTCACTGTGAGGGTGGTGAGACACTGGCCCAGGTTGCCCAGGGAAGTTGTGGATGCACCATCCATGGAAGCGTTCAAGGCCAGGTTGGATGAGGCTTGGAGCAACCTGGTCTAGTGGGAGGTGTCCCTGCCCATGGCAAGAGGGTTGGAATTAGATGATCTTTAAGGTCCATTTCAACTTTAACTGTGCTGTAATTCTATGATTCTATGAAAATATACTTCGAAGGGCTCTTGAAGGCATAGGCACAGACGTGGTACAACAGGAACTTCATGTGTTCTTGACTACTCAATTAATACACAAAGAACGTGGATATTTGCATACAACAGTAGGAAATACACCTCATGATTCCTCTCCACGCTGTATAGAGTTACAAACTAACTGCTTAGTTAATCTCAAGAATCTCATCAAGATACCTTAACGATCCCACATCTCTGCTTATGTTTCTCAGTGTGTTTGCTTCACAGACCTGTTGAAAGAAACAAAGTCCAAAGTGCAGGGTTATTAACAATTTCTACTTATATGTCATTTTTACAGCTTTCTTTTTATGTGCCTCTTAATCACAACTCAAACCAGCACCAATTTCAAGTTGAAAAGAACTATAGAAAACTGATAGAAAAAGCATAGCTGAAATTGCTCAGGGACTTTTAACACGCTCATGCATCATATCTAAAGAAGTGCTCACAGATTTAATGACACAGAGTCTACAACGAAGGATCATCTGAACTTCTTTCAACAGACATTACATTTTCATTTGATTTACTTGTTGTCATGTGAAAAGCAGTGTTCCTAATCCGTCTGATCAGGTGGGGCTCCTTTGAATGTTATGATCAATAAAATGGACTTAAGCTAAGGCAACTGTGATAAGGCTCCCACAGCATGTTAGGCTATTGTCTGATTGTGGTTGCAATGGCTGGAAAGTCTCCTGTTGATTTAGCTGCTGAAGAAAAAAATTGTCTATTAGATCCTTC
This sequence comes from Burhinus oedicnemus, assembly GCA_008921705.1. Classification (NCBI taxonomy): domain Eukaryota; kingdom Metazoa; phylum Chordata; class Aves; order Charadriiformes; family Burhinidae; genus Burhinus; species Burhinus oedicnemus. The sequence goes on along the minus strand of VFFE01006750.1, from coordinate 310,391 downwards.
TATGGGTAGAGCTTAGGTGGCATGAGTTTTTTGAAGGTGTTATTAAGAGACTGACTGGAATGTAATGCAAACTGCCGTCAGGAACATCAAACACCCTCCATTTAATATGCTGTAATTTAGCTTTTCAAGAGAGAAGGCAGAATGACAGAAAAATGGATTTTATTTTCTGCACCAAGTCAATTAGCTCAAGGCAATGAGAATAAATCACGTTAGATCCACCTTGCACCATCCAAAAGGATTTTTCCATTATAGCTCACAAAGATCATCTTGAAAAGAGCTATGAGGTTGGCAGCTGAAATGCCAATTGTAGGTCCCAGATTTGATAAACAGCATTTGCCAGAGAACAGGAAATTGCTGTTTAACCTTCTATCTGGGTTCATCTTTGAGGGGTCAATTGTCCGGCAATCTTGTTATTTTCAGGATAGTGAGAAACTAAAATGATTCTGTGTGTAGAGGCTTTTTGCAATTACTGGGGAAGAGGAGAGAGACAGAAGTCACCTGGCATGACATTGTGAGTAAGATGGCAAAAGGTACTTGGACTACTGAAACTGTTGTTTCTTCCTAAACTATGAAGATCTTTCACTTACCATGGGGAAAAGGGGGAAGAAACACTGTGTGACATCCTTCCCCTCGTTCTGTTTCCATGCAAGACATTGGTAAAACTTGCATGTTTGGCATTCAATTCAAAACACTATTTTGAAGTGAATACAGTATTTTGATGAAACTTCTTGAACTGAGATGTGCTGCTTTGGATGCCAGAACATTTCATGGAGATATATTATTTTTGGTAACACAGTTGGCATTGAAAGTGATTTTTAGGTCCCTGGATTCATTTGTTTCTAACAACAGAGAAAGATGGGGGCTGGGAGAAGGGAAGGAAGGAATAAAAACCTGAACTTATCAATCCAAAAAAAGCCTTTTGGACACAGTTCTGTTCTGCATGGTGAAGCCTGCAAAGAATTGGGGAGAGAGAAGGAAAAAAAAAGTATTTAGGACTTTGCATTCAAAAAAAAACCCTGGTCTAATAATGTCTAAGTTTATTGGACAGATGTATTTTGGTGATGGATTTTGCAAGACTTCACGCTGAAAATAATTTCTCAGTCAATTATGATGGCAAAGGTTGTGTCTTCATTAGGCTCCTAATCTTTGGCTTTCCAGCTGTCTTTTTCCAAGAGCAGGAGTCATACAGTTTTATACTTTTGTTTGGGGAAAGGGAATAATAGCAATATGTCAGACATAAGGAATTTATATCCAACTGCTCTTTCAATAAATTCTTTATTTCTTAGACGTAAATGTGAATGAACATTGGATATAAATGTTGACCTTCATGCTACAGTTATTTATAGACCTGGCTTTTCACATATCAGGTGTTGAGGGAATGAAATCACTCTGTCACGCTTGAACCTAACATCATTCAGGTAACTGCAGTAGAAATTTTTATCTGAATGACCCTTGTTGAGTTCTTTTGCTTGTTTTTCCACTGAATTCTGACCTTGGTGTTTCTATCAACACCATAAATTAATATCTGAGTTCAAACTGTTGTTGTTTATAAACTTCTCTGAGCAAAATTTTGGGGTAGAGAACTGGGTTTTTTAAGATCTGAATTTTAAAAGAACAGCCTTGCAGAGCATGAACCTCTGCACATCACAGAAAACCTCTTTAAAATACAGTTCTCCACAATGTCCTTTTCCAGCCAAACATTTACAAAACTGAAATTGCTAAGTACAATGCAGGCTATCAGCTACATTTAAACAATGTAATGACAGTACCAGTCATCATCTAATGCTATACTATTTATAAAAAGTCAGACAGAGCAAAAATCCTTCTCCATTTTAGGGAACCAGTTGGTTTTGTCCATAAATCTTCACTGTGAGTCTTCTCTAAACCTCACATCACATTCCCATTGTCCTAAGACATAATTAAGATTTGTTGCATGATTTTTCAGTTTAAGGAGTCTGAAATAGTGTGTGGACAGTGTTGTAGCTTCAGGGCCTGGAAACTGGGGGCATGTTTTGCATATGTTGGGGGTGATGCAAATCTTGCTAAGATATTTGGAAGAATAGCATAAAGTGAAGGGAGACGAACTTGGTGCAATCTTGTCCCTGCTGAAAAAGGCTCTGACACATGAATCTCCCTGAAATATGCCCATGCATTGCCAGGGAGAGTGATAATTGGCACAAGAGCACGCTAACAATTAAATGTTACAATTATAAATTTCTCTTTCTGTTTGAAGTGATAACTACATTCACCCAAAAAGCCATTCCTTGTGATACTCCAGCCATCTGTCACCATTCTCCCTATCACAGCTACGCTCAAGGGTTTCTTCATGAAGGTGGGACTCAATATATCCCAAATCACAGAAGTGTTTTGTTTGTCTTTATCTCTCTCCCTGCTTTTTCCAACGATTCATATCAACTCCTTCTTCTCAGTTTTCTATCAGAAACAGTATCAACAGATGGTTACTCGTTCCTCGTTTGTGCTGTTGCATTGTGCAATAGCTCTGCACTTTAACGATGTGCACATGATAATCACATCTCAGTGTCTAGCTTGGCAGCCTTTATTATCTTGACATCATTTTCTACCATCCTTCATTGAAGAATGTATCTTCTTGATGAGACAAAAAGCTCAACAGTTATTAGTGCCGCAGTAGACAGCTTTTCTCATGCTGTTGTCAGAAATTGGATTTTTCTCCTCCAGTGCAGATAACTCCACAGATACTCAACTGATGTTTAATTAATAAGACCTTCCCCATCATGACATTCTGGGTTAATGTGTACTAAAAGATGAATAAGGGATCTCCAGTCCACTTAGTTCCTGCCTCTTCCAGTTCCTCCCTACCAGGCTACACTAGGTAAGATAAAAAAGAGGCTTTCTGAAAACTGCTTCTCGTTGTACAAAAAAAGTGGGTCCTAAAGCCTGTAAGGAACTTCACTGTGCTTCATTATCACATTTACAAATTTAAATGAGTCCCCTAAAAGTGGGGGACTTAATGTTCTTTATGTCACAGTATAAGGATAGCAAAAGCTAATGAAAACTGACTGGTGCAAGGCAAAAGAGAAGCTTTCCATGCCAGTCAGCCATTTTAGGGCCATTTTTAATATGTTGTAAGGAAGCCAGTACATTATTGTTTGGTTTTGGGTTTTTGTTTCAGGGCTAGTTTTTTGTTTTGTGTTTGGTTTTGTTTTGTTTGATTTGATATTTTTTTTTCCCAATAAGCTATCTGGAACTGAATATTGCAGACTTGAGTTAATTCCGAATTGCATTACTCCCCCATCTTATCTTGTCATTCTATCAAGCCCATATTGTAGTACACTGCTGTTAAACTGCTCAGACTCAATGTAATCTTTCCTGCGCTGCAGCAGGGGGAAGGAATCTGAAAAGGAAATCCTGTTTCATTAAAAAGATTGTTTTACTCACTACAGCACAAAGTATGTTCTTTCAGAAAGGTTGCTTCCAAAATTTGCAGTGTTCAAGAAAGATTTAAATGGGTGCCTGAAGCATTAGCTTTCATTAAACTTTATAACCCTGGAACAAAGGCACTCAGGAGAAAGTTATTGATAAGAATAGGAAAGACTTTTCAGTTACAAATAATGTGCAGTGGGAACAGAAAGAGATATTCAGTGATTTTTCTAGCAAAGTCTAATTTATTTAAAGGCAGAAACGATATTAGAATATAATGTGAAACAGTAAAAAGGACATTCTGACCTATGCATAGCCAACGTGTGATCCAACATAACAGAAAATTGGAGGCTGGTTTCTAATATCCTGGCTTATTGCTCCTTTAGATCAATGAGAAGGCTACATAGGAAATAATTAATGGATTATTATTATTACTTTATACAAGGCACCTCAGAAGGAGGAGTCTGATGTAAGCTCCACTAGAAACCGGGGAAGGACAGAAGGACAACTTCAGACAGCATTCGATCTTAGATTCCCCTTTTCTAAGCTGACTACAAGAGAAGCTCATGGAGCCTAGATCCGCAAGTCTCTTGATTTTTAGATATCTTCATGAGGTGTCTAAAATTAGGTGAAGGAGTCTAAGAATTCAATCCCAGATACTACTTTTTTTTTTTTTTAAATCTGGCTGTTTAAAAAAACACAACCCTCTTTACCGCTCAGCATAAAAAGGCTTCTGTCTTGTAGCCAAGATCTATAGTCATGTTCTTCATGAGGACTATAGACTACAAGGGTAAGATCCCGCCTGATGTTAGTACCAGTGGAAAATTTCTTGAGCAAGATCCCATTTGGCTGTACCAATGAATCTCTGCTCTTCAGCATTATCTGTATTGAGAGCAGGGCTTCAGAAACTGCATTAGGTTGATATGACTATGCCCATCCTTGGATCTTGCTCACCTTAGCTTAGGGATCACTGTAGGCATGTCCCTGGTTATGCAGAATCAGACTCCAGAAGTTTCCATTGGTAGTCTTCCCATATTCAGACTCTCTGTGATCACATATGAACCATTGCTTTGTGTGTCCTCTCGTTCTCTCGTTTATGTGCCATGGAAGGAGCACAACAGTGCCATCAGTAGCTTTAACTGGGAGGAGAATCATAGAATCATTTTAGTTGGAAGAGACCTTTAAGATCATCATTTCCATTCCTTAATCAAGCACTGCCATGTTACCACTAAACCATGTCCCTCAGCAACACATCTGCACGTCTTTTAAATACTCCAGGGACAGTGACTCAACCACTTCCCTGGGCAGCCTGTTCCAATGACTGATAACCCTTTCGGTGAAGAAATTTTCCCTAATATCCATCCTAAACCTCCCCTGGCACAACTTGAGGCCGTTTCCTCTTGTTCTGTCACTTGTTACTTGGGAGAAGAGACCGATCCCCACCTCTCTACAACCTCCTTTCAGGTAGTTGTAGAGAGCGATAAGGTCTCCCCTCAGCCTCCTTTTCTCCAGGCTAAACAACCCCAGTTCCCTCAGCAGCAAGTTTGGTGGTTTAATGCACAAGGAGCTTAATGGAACAAAAATTTTCAGCTTGAACCTATTCTTGAACATCGAATAGAATCCATTCTAATTTTTGTTAGAAATTATTTGTTAGAAAATCCTGGAAACTGTATTTATCAGTCCTCAACACTGAATCTTAAATCTGCATATGTCAATAGATAGGCAGTGGTGGTAGTGAGTTAGATTGTGTTTGTACGTTATACAGCTGACCCATATCTCTGACAGAAAATGAAATGGAGTAACAACGTGCAAGGATGCAGTTACTCACAGCAGTACTTCTAATTGCTCATTCTCATACACCTGAAGTCCCCTTCAAATACTGTTTTTATGTGTGATGATAAGAGTCGTCCACCTAAGTGAAGCTACACAGGAATATCGGAGTCTGGAAATTCAGGACCAGATAATACAAGAAGCAGATTTCATATCAAAGGTATCCACAGTATTATACTTAGCAGAAGGAGAACAACAGTTGTCAGAGAGAATGAAGAGAAATTGATAATCTGTGGAACATGGGTTTTGAATTATTTATCGCTTAAGAAACTTTTTTTGCAAGCTCAGCTTGGCAGAAGGGACATAATGGATGGTTTGGAGAATCCCAAGATATTTTATAAATATTGGTTCAAGCATTTGATCTATTATTCTCATACACATAACTCATTTGAGATGAAAGGAAGAAGACAGAGAGATGTCAACACAGCTACAGCTGTCTTTGCTAGCACTATTTCAACAGAAAATTTGCTGGCTACAGGATATTATTCCCCATGGGGCTTGCATCCACTGTGTCAGGTAGTTTGTGGAAAAAAAGTTGTAATTGAATTAGGTGAGATTACTGCTTTCCTGTGCCAAGGCCCACAGTCAGACCCAGGCACGAAAACCTCTGTGGAGCTCACATACATTGGCACATGCATAGGACTTGATTCAAGTCTCACCATTAACAGTGGTGTCTTAGACGTGACCTCATATGACACTTGAAACTGTTGTGGATTCCTCCACCCTTGGAGATACTCAAAACCTGATACGACATGGTGCTGAGCAGCCTGCTCTAGCTGACCCTGCTCTGAGCAGGGTGGTTGGGCTAGATGATCTCCAAAGGTCCCTGCCAGCGTCACCTGTTGAGTGGTGATATAAAGCTACAGCTGAAAGCACCGTTAGGCTGAATCTTGACATTTATGCTTGCCTTAGGACATACTGAAATGAACTGCGACTTATGTTGGTAAGGGCAGAGGTTTCCTCATTTCTCATCACTTATGGCTCCTTCACATTCTATATACACTTACTTAAATATGGTGATCAGGTGTTACCCAGCTACAAGGGACAGTTTAGCTAAGCCTGGTACGTTCTACCTGTAACTTCACCATGTAAGATCTGCAGGCCCCAAGCTTGTACCCAAAAGAAAGAAATAGCAAACGCTCCAGGAAGAAGTTCATCTATATTCATCTGTCTAAAATGGGTCATGTGGCTTGGACGTACTGGAAGAGAAAGTTTAATGTTTAAATGTTTAGTGGTGCCACAGAATGACACTTGATAGTAAAAATGTCTTCTTTTTTTGGCAACAAAAAAATATCTTTTTATACAGCACTTCAGTGAAATTTTTCAGAAGTATTCTGATCAAATTCCTTCAGAAACAAGGAACAGGTTCAGCTGTTGAAAACTCCCAGTCTTTAACTTTCACAGATAATTAAATATGAAATGTGTGTTTTTCTTCTGGATAAAAGTAAACAAATATTTTAATCATAAAAATATTTTAAAATATTGATTTATCTTGTCCTTAACACTTCATTCAAAAAAGAAATTTCAGAAATGAAATACATTGATACATAACATGTACAGTTAATGTGTTCAGGTGGTAAAATACAAACATGAAAAAAATGAGTTATCCATGTTATAAAGCAACCATTTGCTCACAGCTTCCCATTTGTAATACAGGCATGCAAGCTTTGTTCAGAGTCATTTAGTGAACTCTGTCAGTGCTTGAGCTCTCTTACATTAGCTGGTACCACTGAATGGTTTCAGTGGATTTTCTCTTAGTAACATTACTTTACATTACTTTAAAAAACTTAGGTCATTTTTTACACAAATCTGCACATGTTCTATTAAATTTGAGACTGATAGGGGAAAAATAGTGGTTTGGTTTTTTTGTTTTCTTCCCATAGACTTTGCAGAGGAAAGTACATTGTCTCAAGATCCAATTTCATTTTTTAAAGGGGAAAAAGTAAATGGGAAGGTTCATCCTAGTTACTTTCAATTTAGTTGTTTTGATGTCAGTAATATGAGAAAATGAAATCTCATTGATAACTAGAGGGGCCTCTGAAGGAGCTGGTTTCAACCATTGGCTGTTGCACACGTTGTCATTCATTTAACTAAACATCAGCCAACACAATCGCTGGAAAGAAATGTGGAACTGTAGATTAAAACTGGATCAAAGCACACATCACAGTTCAAACATATTTAAACCCTGGAACTTGAGTTTGTCAAAAGTGTTGATGAAATATAGCCACCATACCTTCTTCAATAATATCTATCCAGTTCTTCAGACAAATTCCAGTCTAAATCCGAACCCTTTATATTTGTTAGAGAACACATATAGCAGAACCATTAAAACATATTACGAGGCAGATCTGGTTGTTCATTGCTTGGAATCTTTCTTCAAAAACAGCAACAAAGAGGTTGAACCAATATTTTACACTGTGTGTCTTCTGAAAGACAGAACTAAAGAAAAAAAATTTAAAAAGCAACCTTATTTTTTTTTTAAAGTATTTTATTTTAAGAATGGTCAGTCTACAGTTCACAGGCAATACACAGTCCAGGTAGTATGTAATTGAATCTTTATTTATAGACTGCCTTATGTCCTGAGATGGTTGAAATGAGTTTGTTGCAATCTGGCGCAGCCACCAAAACAACTGCAGTATTATTAATATCTCAGAGCCTATCAAGCTTTTCATCTCCCAGAAGCCTGAATAATCTTATTCATGTTGAATATTATCCAGCACATTAACACATTGATATTTCCCCACAAATTGTAGCTGCTGTCTTGCGGTCATAAACCTGTTGGATTGTGAAATGCATTCTAATGGTATTCCAGCTTCTGAGGAAGAATTAATTTCTAAAAAGAATAAATAAAAAGTATTTCTAACTATTAATAAAGCCTGGGATTCTTTTTTTCTTGCTTTGTGTATGTGTGTATGGTTGTGGAAAATTCTGTGTTTTAGCATGTTCTTTGACCATGCTGTATATCTTGTACCACTTTAAGACTGTTAATCATGATGCAGATATTATAAAGGCATTTGCTACTCATCTGATATAAACTGGATTGATGGATGTGATAGGTCTGGTCTCAAACTTTGGCTCATTTTCCCAGTCAAAATGTTACATGGGTTTTCTGAAATTCCTTGGACTTTAAAAAATTAATATCAACTTCCTGAAAGAGTAATTATTAAAGACAGAGTTTTGCAGTGTGTGCCAGGAGCAAGGCATACAAGAGAAGATAACCCTGAAAAACAGAATAATAGTCAAGCCAAAATAAATGTATAAACACAGTTTATTTTCTCATCATGAAGAAAAGACGTTAGAGATCAGAAATCCTGAGTTATAAACCAAATAACCTTAATCCTCTGAAGTTTCCAAAGATAAGGCGTGTAGGTTAGAAAAAAGTAAGCCAAAATGAGTGAAAAGGTCCAAGAAATGCTATGGGAGTGTCGTGGTTTGGGCCAGATTGGCCCAATCTGGTGGAACAACAGATGCTCTCTCTCTCCTGTCCCTCTCGGGAGGCAAGAAAGAGAGAGAAAAAGAGAGACTCAACTGTTTAGAAGAACTAAACTACTTTAATGAAATATTGATAATAAAACAATAAAAAGTAAAATAATGAAATGTATACAAAACCGTATCAAGTTCCCAGGATGACAATCATGTCACCGGCAGGCACTGGGGAAGTCCCAGACTGGACTCAGTGACAGACGGGAACTGGATTCCGGATCTGGATTCAGGATCGGGATCAAAGGCAGATGAACAGACAGAGTCCTCCCAGGACGCCGGCCATTGAAGAAAGAGACTGACCCTTTGATCCCTCAGCTTCTATACTGAGCATGAGGCAGATGGGATGGAATACCCTGTTGGTCAAGTTTGGGTCACCTGTCGTCTGCTCCTCCCCACAGGGTTGACCCCTCTATGCTTTTCCGCTTCCGACCCTCCAACGGGGCAAATACCAAAGTTGGCTGCCCTTGGGTGTTACAGCAATAAGGATAAGCAAGAGCCTTTCTGCACACCATCCCTTGGCATCAGCTATAAACGTGGGTCTTATCACTCTGAGAGTGAACAGTTTCTGCACAACGTGCTGTTAATTTCAGCAGTTAGAAGAGGCCTAGCTAACAAGTAAAGTTGCTGAACAAAATTGGTCCTATTTTACCTCAAACCAGGACAGGGAGTAAAAGTGAAGTTATTCTGGATAAGAGTTGGACCAAAAATCAGAAAACATTTTTTTTGTCCCTTCCTCCAGAAGGGCTTTGGCAAACTATCTAGCTTTGTTCCTCTTTTACCAGTTCTGGAAAAAAAATCTGCAGATATTCTTAACATGAAGTCAATCATGTTGATCATGGTAGCTCTTCCTTGTTCTGGAGCCTAGAGAATAATGAGATGATCTCAGGTGAAGTCAAACAAGCTTAGACTATGTGGGGGATGTGTAACTTCACCTTAGTCACGTCCTGTAATTCCACAAGTGCCAAAGAATTCTGAATGAAAAACATTAATTTGAACTATTTTTATTTATCTGAGAAAATAAATGGGGAAGTTGGAAATTTGGTCAATCTACTGTTGGAAACGAGTCTTTTTCATGTACTTTATTGGATTTTGTCTGCCCTTTTACTTGGCTGCTCTGTAGTTATTTATTGAATTTTATTACTGACAAAATATACTGTTTAATAAGAGGTAAATTGTTTGAAACTGGAAATGTTTCTTCCAGCTTCTCTGTAGGAACAACCCTGGCTGTCTTCCTAGAGAAAAATGATGAGAAGAACTGTGATGAGGGGCCTCTGTTATTTGCTATTCCCCCAGAAGATATCTCTATATTTTATACTCAGCAAGTTGGAAGCATATTATCCATTCCTCTGATGTGAATTACAATGGCTGTAGTTTACTTTGCTATAATCTCTACTGTAGTGAGCCCCAAACCAAAGGACAGTCAATAAATTATTAAGAAAATCACTCTTCAGCTTCTTCCTTATGATATGAAGGAAGTTCTTCACTCTCTTCATTTGCAGTATAACTTGTCTTGTAAAATTAACAGATTTTTGGAATTTCTGCCACAATGAGTAGGTTTATCACCTCCTCCACCATTTCTTCTGTATTCATATAGGCCAAGTGTCTGGTGATCAGCAAGCTATTCCTCAAATACTCCCTGCTCCTGTATTCACATGATTTCCATATCCCATAGGAGTTCTGGATGGTCTTAAAAATCCATCTGCCTGGAAGATATGGGAGCATGACTGAGGTCTATCGTTTCTCTCTAGTTTAAAGAATAGGCTGAAATATCCAAATTATGTCTATAGCTAGTCTGTGCAACCTTGTACTCCAGTCAGTGATTCCCCTGCTCCTCCTCTCTCTCTTTGCTTATATTAATAATGAACCAAATATATTAGTTGTGGAACCGTTTGTCTCTAATCATCAAACTTGCCTTATAGAACTTAAAATAGATGTGTTCTTTAACATCTTTCTGGAGTTTTCCATTTGAGAAAAAAAATATTATTAATTTATAATTAACTCATTCTTGCACATGATCCTTATTTTGGATCTAAATCACTTTTATCTATTTATCAAAGTCTAAGCTGTGTCCAATTTTAGTAGTTTCTGTGTTTCGGGGTAAGATAGGCACCCCCTGACAGTGATTAGTCCCATCCTAATAAAATGAATGAAGGAAAGTGGGAAGGTTTGCCTTCTGGAGTTACCTATTTCATTCCACTGGCTAGGAAGGGACCCTAGAGTGCAAAATATCATTTTCCTAGGCATAGATAAAATTTTAGTCCTGATATCTTCCATCCTAAGTACAAGACAAGCTGACATTGCAAGACTTGGCAAAAATAAACACAGTTGCAGTAGCCAGAGGACTAAACTGCATCAGTCTATCCCTTGTCCTCTCTCTGATCTAGGAGATATACTCTGCTTTCTGCTTACATTTTAGTCCTTGTTGGTCAAGACCTAAAAGTTTCTATACTTGAAATTGTCAACAACTCAATAAGTATTCAGGAGAATTAACAGTGCGTACTTACTTTGTATTTATATATTCTTATACACTCTACTTCTGCTTGCAACTGGAAACAGGCTATTAAAGATGGACTTTTAATCTGACCCAGCATGACTGTTTATATGGCTCAAAGACTTAGATTTAGGTAGACTTCAAAGAAAGTTTCACACACAGGAACAATTCATATGATTGTGAAATGTATAGATTCTGGAGCATCTACCACTTTTTCTTTCCTACCACAACTGAAAAAATTGCTATAAAACAATATGGAGCAACTCTGCTAAGTGTGCCATCATTATAATCTTCTTTACAACCAAAGGCAAGAATCCTAGGGCTTCAGTTTTTTCCTACTGTCAGCCTGTTGTCACTCCTGTGTTGACAATTTGAAATACGTTGTTTGTTTTCTCACTCTAGAATGCCATACCATAAACTGAAATGTATGTATTTTATGGAGACTGTCATCTTCTTTCTTTCTCTGATCTTTTCCAAGCTTTTTTGAACAGGAACTCCCTCTGAAAGTGCAGATAATGAGTAACCATAGCTATTTCCCTCCTGAGGGAAGGGTAAATAGCTACTCCCCCCCCCCCTGTCTTTTTCAATGTCTTTGTTTCCTTTCTGGTTTTATTCAAAATCATAAATGACACCTGCATGGCTTGTATGCTTAGCTCCCCAGCGTTTCTTAATATACCCAGTGGGCAGTTCTACAAGTGTGATTTCTATAATTTCATTTATTTATTGCACTTACTTGGTACAAAAAAATTGACATTTAAAAAGGGGAAAAAAAAAGATTAACAAAAGTATTTCCCAAAATGCTTTCAAACTGTTCTCAGGAAGAAAATAGCAGAAAAGTTTATTCCTCAGAAGACTGTTGGACTTACCTGAGAAAGGAGGCCAGCCTACAGTTACTGTAATTGTACTATTACTCTTTTTGACTAGTATTTATAGCAATAATATCAATAAGGTATATGATTTACATTGACAAACATTCAAGAATAATAGTAATCCAAGAAAAAGCTATTTATAAAGAAAAGATCCCATGAGCATTAACGATCTGTAATGATTTCTACTGAGATGAACTGGCCAGTGCGCTTTCCTGGGCTCCAAAAATGGTGCTGGGAGCTGTGGGAGGGCTGTGTGTTAACCACATAGAGTGACCATGCAAGAGCACTCCCTGTAAATCAATGGAGAGAAGCAAAGGCAAAAAGATACCTGCTGCTTCAGATAAGTGTTAGCATGTCCTAGCTGGGATTTCTTCCTAAGTGTTGTGATATCAGTGATTCACTGAAATCGAATAGCCTAACATTTATAGAAATAAGCAAATGACACCATGAGAATACACTGGCTGCATATCAATTATTATACATCAATGAAAACTTTCTCAGATCATCTCTGATTCAGGCTGTGCCTTGGCTGAAGAGGCATATTGTTATTCATGCAACTCCTAAACAGGTAAGATTTATTTGTACAGATTTTTAATATTTAATTTTATTTTAAAGTCTGTTTCTCATAACCCTGTGCTGACCCTGACTATATCACAGAATCACAGGAGTTGGAAGGGACCTCTGGAGATCATCTAGTCCAACCCCTCTGCCAAAGCAGGGTCACCTACAGCAGGTTGCAGAGGATGGCACTGAGGCGGGCTTTGAAGGTCTCCAGGGTCAGAGACTCCACCACCTCTCTGGGCAGCCTGTGCCAATGCTCTGCCACCCTCAAAGCAAAGAAGTTCCTCCTCATGTTTAGATGGAACTTTCTATGTTCCAGTTTGTGCCCGTTACCTCTTGTCCTATCACTGGACACGACTGAAAGAAGACTGGTGCCATCCTCCCGGCACCCTCCCTTTAAGTATTTGTAAGCATTGATGAGTCCCCTCTGAGTCTGCTCTTCTCCAGACTAAAAAGACCCAAGTTTCCTCATAAGAAAGGTGTTCCAGCCCCCTAATCATATATGCTTCATACTAGACAGATACATAAAATAAGGAGGTTTCAAAACTCTATGATGTTACAGGCCACTCAAACAAAACATGCCCAATGGCAATGACACATTAACAACCTTGCATACTGGAGTATAAATTTATCCTTTTTCAAGGAATCTTATGAAGGACTTAGATGTATTGTAAACCTCAATAACTTTTAATGATGCAGATGTTGTGCTCTCATCCCCTGTGCAATGCAGACTTCACTCCCAGTTACTAAAATATGCTGGGGAGGGGAAAATGTCTTTTCCATCTATCGACGAGCTGTCCGTGACAGCCCCAAGGGAAAGTTATCTGTACGTCAGCAATGTTTGTTCTGCTTAACCAGCTAATATGTATGCTCTGGTTGTTAAAATATACCGGTCTGTAAATGATACACACTCCTCCATTGCAGAGACAGAAAAAATATATCCCATTGCATGATCCTTCCCTTGAGAATTCTCTGTTGTCTAGAAAGCAGGATTCTGGCAGCAAAGGTTGTTTTCTTCTTAAGCAGTTTCCTCTGCAGAACTGACCAACAAATCTCCCACTGATAGTAAAGGGCTTTGGGTCAGACTTGGACCTTCTGAGGGAATTTTCAGTGCATGTAAGTTTTGCAAGATGATTGCTATAAGTGATATTTGAAAACTTCATCCCAAAAATCATGTTAGCTTGGGGGGTGAGACATGTATCATCTGTGAAAGTGAAGTGTCTCATTGAAAAGCTAGGTGTCTCATTTTAGTTATTTATTTATGGGGAGCTTATATAAATGGTTTAGACAACACACCTGTGGTGAGTTTCTTCTGGTCTAAAAGAGACATTTAAGATGTGGTGCAGATTGAGATTCAGGTGATGGGTTCAGACATCTAAATTTAACAATCTGAATCCAGAGATATTTGACATCTAAATTTAACAATCTCGGTTTCACCCTAAAAGTAATTTCCTAACTTTTAAATGATTCAAGGTAGTTGAGATGAACCTTAGCTTTTGCCTCAAAATACCATCCTGCTTATGAGAGAATATTTACTACATATGAGGAATGTCAATAACACCCTGAGGTATTGATTTCCTCTTTCTTTAGAAGTGAGAAAAAAGGGACAGAAGACAAGGAAAAACTCAGTCTTTTGACCACAAAATCTGTTGCTTCCTTTCTGTGACAGCCAGGGATTCTGGATGCAACTGCTTGCAAATCTCCAACAGAATTTTCAGGAAACAGTTCAACAGATGTCCTTTAAATTGTTATTACCCATGACTTTAAGAAAAGCTTTCTAAATGCTGCTGGGGTTTACAAAGATCTGGAAATCAGCACAATAAATTAACACATCATCTTCTAAAACACTTCATGTTTTAGGTGTAAGGGGGGATAGCATGTAAAAAATAAATATTGTTACAGGTCAACAGAATAACAAGTCTGAAATAACTGACAGGAATATTTCGTTAGTAAAATCCTCAACCTTCCCTATAATGTCTTCACTATCGCCTCCTACATTCCAAGAAGCTTTTTAAGCAACACAGTAATTCCTGCAGTAGGAGACATCTTCAGAACTGCTCTGTAGAAATGAGACTCAATCTTCCTCTATTATGCTCCTTCCTGGATGTCCACGGAGGAAAGCTGGAAAATTAGACTAGACTTCTAACTGTCCAATAACTAAGCAAGAAAAGGCACATTACACTATGAAGCCTGCTGTGACAGAGGGATATCTGGAAGTCTGACTCAAAGAGTCGTCATCACACACTTAAATCACCCTCTGACCAACAGAGATAACAGGTATCTATAAAGACTGCCCAGGTAAGACACCCTTATCTCCTTATTTACCATATGTAAAACCTAGACCTATAAAACCTATAAGATGATTAAATTCTCTTGCCTGCTGAGTAGGAAGCTGCCAACAGCTGATTTATAGGAAATATGAGGCTCAAGAGTATACTTAAAATTCAGGACACTGTGTCCACTTCTGAAAGTAGCCAACACTGTGGTAAACAAAGAACTCTGAGGAAATCATCTGAAAGGGTTCAGAGGGAAGCCCTGTGCAGACCAAGCGTTGAACTCCAGTATCCTATTCCAGGAGACAGGAAGTCATTAGTTCAACGATGATGGTTTTAGATATTTTCCTCTTGCAGGGGAAAAAAAATCAAAGCATGCAGTGTCTTGCTGAAAGTTCCACAAATGTCAGTGCTGAAGAGAATACTGAATTTAATCCCTGAATCACCCATTACACCATGCTCTGAAGTAACCAAAAGTTCAATTCCTCTTTATGTTAGAAGGTTCTCCAGGATGTGTCTTCAGGATATCAGGCCCATTTAGATGTATACTCTTGTCATTAGAGCTTTAACCCTATCAGTGGATGATGGCAGAGGAGGCCAAAATACGTTGGATGAGGTTTGGCTTTGACAGCAACAGTAATTGATTTCACATTCATAGTTGGCATTTGATTGGCTGATTAGTCAGTGCAGGTTGTAATCTTTAACGAGTGGAAATACCACCCCACTGAAATGCAGAATACTGAAAAGGTCAAAGAAGAGGAGAATTCCTCCTTTAATTCGTGAAGAAAGAGACATTAGAGCCCAGGGAGCCCACACACATGACAAAGGTTATAATGAGAAAAGAAAATGGCAAACAGATAATCCATTTCTGTGAAAAAGATACTAAGGAGACTATAAAAGGGCAAATGTCCCATATTTATCCCTCTGGTGAGTGTTGCCACATGCAGAATGAAGACGACCATCACTAGGGGAAAAAGAAAATAAGTCACACCACTGTTAAAAGCAAATATATATCCCACATACCTATATGCTTATGTAGAAGGAAATGCTGAGATGTGGTATTTTTAAACAGAAACAGACACAGTGGGAAAGATGTAATGAAAAGAAAGGGGTGTGAGTTTGTTTTAAAAATTCATACATTTCCTGCAGAATTCAGGAACGAAGAGCTGTCAACTATGCTCATGCAGCTGAAAAGACTGAGGTAGAGAAGGTGATTGTAGAAGAATGCTTTTTCTAAAATGTTCCAGGTAAAGACGTTTGGACCAAGTAATTGTTTTCTGCCTTTTTTCTTCATATTTTCTGGAACTCTTCTTTCATATAATTTACTTACTACATTAGCAAACTTATGCATAGGCATTTATCTGCTGTGCAATAATTCAAATACAGAGTGGGCTGCTGTTGTGCAACTTACCTCTGTATATCTCTGTGCCTGGGTTAGGGTTTCTCAAAGGAGTGTGCTTCAGCCAGTAAGAAATACAGAGACAAAGCAAACTTCCTTCTCCACTTTCTTCCTATATACATATATATATATATATATATATGGATACGGATGTTTGCATTTGTATGCAAATATATGTATAAGCTTTTGTGTTTAGTCATCCACATTCATGCACACACACACACAGAGCTATTAAAAAAAAGGGAAAATAAAAGCATCATAGAAAGAAAGACATCCTAGAATTTTCCTATGCCTTTGAGCTTTTCCCCCAAGGCAATCGCCTAGTGTATATCTTCAAATATATGCTAGTTCTATGAATAGTTGTTTCTAAAAATATTCGGACTTTTGCTGCTAAAGCTGAAATCCAACACTCTGGAACATTCTGTTTTTACAGTTTTTAAATTGAAAAGTCAGTTTTGTGCTAACCACTTCTCTCTCTCCCTCTCAAGCTTTCTTATACAATTTTCATTTACTTCTATATTATTATATTCAAGCCTATAAACTCCACACAGAAACTCTGGTCATTGAGTGGTACTAGAAGTAGATGTAAGAGATGAAGACAGGTGCTTGAAGAGAAGAAAAAGGTGGTAAAATAAGGCTGCCTCCCCTTGCTATTCAACAGCTCTATGGTGTTATTCCTTTGCAGCTGAAACTGTCTGGGAATGAAATACATAAAATACAAAGAAGTTCAAAGAGAAAATCTGTTTTTTTCAAGAAAGTATGCAGAGCTACTGAAAACTAACATGAGCAAAAGTTTTCTATTTTCCCATTTTGCTGTGTCTGAAGTGTTGAATTTGCTTAACAGCCTGCACTTACAGAAAGAAGAATGAACTGTTATCTAACTGTTCTAAAGAGATTTGAAATAATATTGTGCTTCCAGAGAAAAGAGAGAACTGTATCAGTTTCATAAGAGATCAAAAACAGGGAGAAAATTTTGAAGCATTTATACTACCTCTGAGGCTATTAAGTCAGACATGCAATTTTGAAGGGTTTGTGGAATCCCTAATTTGAGAACAGATTACGACGGTGCTCGGAGACCTGAGATAGAACATCTCAACTCAATCTTAAAAAAAGCAATTGTGTTATTTGCCGGAATGTCATCAGACCAGATTACATATTCAGAAGAGAAAAGTTTTGGCTGAGTTTTTCAAAACATGAATTCACAGTAACATCAGAGGCAAAACAAAAGTAAAATCTCCAAGAGACCAAAAATGGACAAGAAGCAGCAAAGAGCATGTGTGATGCAGAGGAAATTGGCAGACGTTGGCAATGTCCCAACACCACACAGGACGGTTAACTCTGCAAGATGCAATGCCACTTTCCGAAAGGCTGCAGAGACAGACAGAAGATACCCATGCAGAAGGACAGTATCTGTGTTTTACAGAAGGAGAAGGCTCTGTATTCAACAGAGACATGTCTGCAGCACTGCCAGAATATTTCCTGGTGGGATTTGCTCAAGAGCAGCTACACACTGTGACTGAACTATTACTTTAAACATCAGGGATGACCTTTTTAATTATAAGTTTAAAATACACACAAGTTACTGTGCTAGCTGAAGATATAGTTAAGTATATGAAAAGAAAACCCGGTCATGTGCAACATAGGTAAAGTTCAGATTGAATCATGGAAAGACTATTTCTAGTCTGAATGCTCAGAGCTAGGTGTAAAAGTCAGTATGTCTTGGAAAGGTAAATTTGCAGGTGTTAGGAAATGCAAGATCTGTCTGACATTTGTAACGATTCAGCTGCTCAGGCAAAGGCATCTAACATCACCTGAAACATCTAACGGGGTAAAATACCTTATTATGTCTATCTAGCTGGCAGATATAACACAGGAGCTATGGGACATCCATGGTTTTTTGAGTGACAGAGGTCCGAATCACACAGTGAGCTTTGCTGACTACCTTTGCTGTTTTCTATTGCTCATAATGTGAGTTTATGCTACCTTCTGTCATCGGGTAGAAGCCTGTATTATAGACACCTCAACATAGTTATCTACTGCGAGGTGAATATGTGTGAGCTAGGTATCTAAGCGCTCACTTCATTTGCCAAAAATTAGCAGTGAAGACCACTTAAGCGTGCCTAGGTTTTCCCAGACATTTCTGCAGGGCTGACAGGTAAGACTGGATCAACAGGGCCAACTGCAGTCATGGATTAGCAGGAGAAGTCAGCTAAGAAAACCAAGTATCTTAAATGTTAGCAGGTACTTCCATTGCTCTTACCTCCTCCGGTCGTACCGCTCAGGGCGTGATGGGACTAGTAAACTGGAGCAGCAACTTTGAAACTGCTAACTTTGGAACTGTTAAACTCCTGAAACGTTCAATACTGGGCTTAGAAACAGCCTAGTTGGTATCAACCCAGTGCTAAAAACAAAAATATTACAGATGTCAGTAGATTTGATGAAACAAACATACTATGATACGGAACTATACTTCTGAAAGTCTTTGGGGCCCAAAAGTAGAGTATGTTTATAACAGCAAAACATGGGATCAATGGTTCCTTAAGAGGTTGCTATTATGAGTTAATTACTCTGGAAATACAGAGCTGTAGTTGAAACAGCAACTATTGACAGCAGGAAGAAATACAAGGTGAACTGTGCCTTTAAAGATGTCTCAAATTTAGGTGGTTTTAGCTCTTAATGCTGTCAAAAAAGTATGTAAAGATCAAAATACAGAATTCATAAAACTGCATTTCTTATTAGGGAAAAGTTTAATTTCTAATATAATAAAATAGTAACTTATCCTTGTAAACAAGTCACTTATTGATTCTGAAACTGTTAACTTAAATTTTTTCTCTATAATACAGCACAAAGCAAGTATTTACCAAGACAAAGATATATTTTTATAGCATAAATTGATCTCTTCCACTGAAAAAAAATGTAAATGAACTCTATATAACTGTGTGTGTCCTAGAATTGTATTCCTTTCATAAGCTTATTATCAACTTTATGTTTATATCCCAGCCTTCAAATCAACAGTATATGTCAATTATAGGGCAGAACAAAACAAATCTATGTTGGTGTGTAGACTGGGAGTGTGAATTAGGTGTCATGAGGATGATGAATGAGATTATGAAAACAGAGTCCTCCTAAGGTCTGATTTTTTTGAAATGATACAATGATGATATATGCTTAACATTGTCCCGCTGCAGATCTCAGAGCAGATACCAGCAGATATCAGTAACATCGTCACTGGTTACGAATGAGGAAATTAGGGTCCTTGATGATGGCTTCCTGGCAGACAAATCAAATTCAGTCACTGAATCCCAGTTGGGATTTCAGTCTCTGGAAAACACAGCTTCCCATTGCACATTTCCATAGAAGTTTGATGGAAGCGAGGATATTCTTCAGGATTAATGAATGACACAGGTAGCACTGCAAAGGGATTTTAGGTGGTCACAACAGATTACTTTTTACTACTAGTGCTACAGCAGTAGCTACGTACTCTGTTTATATGCCCACCTGGGAAGCATCATCCACATGGATGACGAAAGGGAGATCCCTGAGCAGAAGATCTTGTGCTGTAAGTGCACAGGATGAGGCAGAGAGCAAAGCAGCAGTGAGCTTACAATAACTGATTTGAAGACTAGCCATAGCACGCTCCCACTCCAGTCAATTTTAAGCACCTTTTTGATAGGCATGATGACAGAGGTCATATTAGAATTTCCTCCCTCAATTATTTTCATAAGGAAACTCGTTGCCTGCTTCCTGATAACAAGGAAATAATTTTAACAGCTTGAAGTATTACCTTGCTTGAGTAGTCGTTTTCTTCACAATTGAAGAAGGTGATAATTTTAATAAGCCCACCTTTATCTACAAATGCCTGAGTCTTTTGCATGTTGAAAATTAAAAATTTCATTCATTTCCTGCAAAATAGTTAAAACAAATGTCTTCTGTCAGAACCTAGCTTCTCCCAACTTCAATTAAACTTCAGAATGACTTTCACGCATCAGAGACTGCACTGAAAAGATCAGTCAGTTCTATCTTCTCCACATCAGCTTTGTACTGCCACATATGGCCAACATTGATTCTTCAAGCACTGCAGAGAATTTCCCTACATTTTTCAATTTTCTGGCAATTGCACTTTTAACTGAGGGTGAAATTATTATGGCTTTTCTGTCATCTTAACCTTATTCAAAGTACTTAATATATACCAATGTACTCAGTGTTAAAAAATCCTGTCTAATTTTATTTTGACACAAAGAGATTACTCCCCACATGTCCTGTATTAAAACAGCCCATACAGTAATTTGTGTTCTTTTACTTTTTTTTTAAAAAAAAAGTTTGTATTTACAGTTTTGGGTGCAAAAGTCTTGATTAATTGAAAAGTGACATTCTTCATTGACTCTGGATTTTCAGCAATATTAAGACTTGTATCCATCTGGGCATGAATTTGTTGTTAAGGTCAGGTTTAAACTCAAAGAGTAAGAGCTCAGAAGTGGATTATGCCAAAAATAAACAGAAGTCTTGTTGCAAACTGAGGGTGTCCATGCATTATATTATTTGGAAACAGTTAATCACATACATATGACTTTTCAGACAGATCCAGCAAGAACAGAATTGATCTCTTGAGACATTTATTCCTACCATTCTTCATTTCACAGAGAAAAGCTATCAGCCAGTGACCCTGAAATATTTTATCATGGGTGGCGGATCAAACACTTGTTCACCTCTCTTGTGCTAGAGGTTAGTCGTACAACAGCACAGGTGATGGTATGTTTGCTCTTCAGTCCCCTCTCTGAGAATATCCCTGAAAGGCTGATTGATGCTAATTCTCAGGGAAGTGAAGAACGACTGTAATAAGCGGCTGTCGGGCAAGTTCTGTTCTTTCCTCCACTTTCGTAAAGCCAGGGCAGACTCAAGTCCAGAGGACTTGCGTCAGTAAAGGACAAACGCTTCTGTGTTTCCAACACTAAATTCAACTAATACACAGTTGTTCAATTCCTGCTGTTAGAACAGATCTCTCCTGTGATTTTGGGCAAATTCTTTTATTTGTCTTTGCTACAGCCTCTCCTTTACACAATAATAACCCTTCTTCAGTCTTTTTTGGGTTTCGGGTTTGTTTTTTTTAAAATCGCAGAGCAGCAAGCAGCCTACCACTCTCTCAAAAATGCTGAGTAAACGCAGAGTGGACAGCCCAAACGGAGTTCCACGTTGCTGTATCACACCGCTTAGGATCCTAAAACTGGTTTCACAGAATCATAGAATGGTTTAGGTTGGAAGGGACCTTAAAGATCATCTAGTTCCAACCCCGTTGCCATGGGCAGGGACACCTCCCACTAAATCAGGTTGCTCAAAGCCTCATCCAGCCTGGCCTTGAACACTTCCAGGGATGGGGCAGCCACAACTTCCCTGGGCAACCTGTTCCAGTGCCTCACCACCCTCACAGTGAAAAATTTGTTCCTGAGATCTAATCTAAATCCGCTCTCTTCCAGTTTGAAGCCATTGCCCCTTGTCCTATCACTACAAGTCCCTCTCCAGCTTTCCTGTAGGCCCCTTTCAGATACTGGAAGGGGCTATAAGGTCTCCCCGAAGCCTTGCCCTGTTTGTGTACAATTTTCAGCCTAGCTGGCTGATGGAGATTTCAGACTCGGAGAGACGTGGGCTGGCTGTCTCTGTGCCCTTATATACAGCACCCAGAAGTGGGATACTTCTTGGTTGATCTTCTAGGTACCTTAAGAATACAAACAGCAACAGTTTGCATCCTAGAGGCAAACAAAGGAATACAGCTGAGCGCTTCAGACCTGCATACACAGCAACTGCTGAGAGATAAAAGTAGCTTGGACAGGTAGGACAGGCAGCACTTGCGTGAAACCCCATTTTCTCCGCAATATTCCCCGAATTCGATGTGTGCGCTGCAGCTTTTCGGCCGAGCAGCCGGGTGGCTGCAGCCAGCAGGTGGTACTGTTGCCTTTGGCTACCCCGGGGAGCCCGGGCTGCGCTCCCGGGCTGGGGCCGCCCTGCAGCCCCCGGGCACCCCGGGCTTCCCGGGGGCGACACGCTGAACAGGTCCTCTGCAGTGTCACATCCCGCCCTCTGCGACCCTCGCTGGGGTCAGGGGGCTTAGGCGAAGCTCGCTGCTGGCGGCATTGGTCGGGTTGGCTGTTTCTTCCTTCACACTGCGACAAGCTGTTGAAAATTTCCCTGGAAAGCCTCTAAGGGCATTTTGTTTAAATAAATAAAGTCATTAAAAACAAACCCCAAAATGCCTACCATCAATATATTCTACTTGGACATTTTTTAAATTAAAAATCATATTTAAGAGAGGAATTTTCATTCCCCAGGGAAGAAATTCTTTGTCATCATGTATGCCAGTGATGAATGGGATAGGTAAATAAATAGAAAAATCAAACAAGTGCAAATCATTATCCATTAGACCCCTTGAATGACTTTGGGATACTTTTTAGCATGTGTGTGCTTGCCTAATTCAAAGTTTGTTACTATAAGCAGGTGGGACTGCCTCCCACCTTGAGCACTGCTGAAGGCCAGGAAGGATGCTGTAGGGCAGCTCAGCTGGTGCCAGCAAGCCATGACACTCACATTTTAGGAAATATTGTAAGTCTCCTTCAAACCTGGGCTCTTTCGATTCAGTGTGTTCAGGCGCCAATACACAAGGTCAACTTTTCAAAGATGTTTTCCTTTCGTTGATCTGAGTACAAAAGCACAGACCCTTGGGAGTGAAATTCTAAGCTGAACTGTATTTCCTGACAATATTAATAACAGTCTCTGAAGCGTCATTTGATGCACACTGAGAATGTACGTAAATATCAAGCTGAAACATTCACACGATCTTCCATTCATCTATTCCAGGGAAACGTCATTGGTAAAATGCTAATGGAATGTGACAAAATACTTAAGCCAGAAAACTCATGAGGCAAATTAAGGCCACTTGACTTCTCCCAACTGTTGTAATAGCTACTGAGGCACTGACAGGGCCAGAGGAAGATTTTGTGTTGCTTTTGCAACATCCCAGTGTGGTCTACTGAAAACAGCTTTATGATTCCTGGCTGACCTCAGATTTCCAACCGACTTTGCAAGATAATATCAAAAAGTAAAGCCTCTGAAAGGGAAGAAAACTCAGTCAAGTACTGGGGAGACTTTGTAAATGTTCTGTAAATGTTGCTTATGGCTTTGTGGTCCTTCCTGTTTTCCACAGTCATTTAGAAGTAGAAGAAACAGCTTCAGTTTGTGTGATGAACTTAAGGAAATAAGCATTGCAAAATTTTCCTTAGCTAGTTTACCTCCACAGTCTTTCCCTATTTTTCCAGGTTTATAACAGATATCTTCCCATATCTAACATTAAACACAGTTGTATTTCAGAGGAACACCTATTTTCAGTTAAATTCGTCCTATATTAGAGAATTCAGCCCATTGCTTGTGATTTGATAGAGAACTGGAAGAACATCCTCCCCCCCTAAACACTGACATGTGGTCAAAGCAAACATGAAGACAGAATAAAACATTTTCCCCACAGCATTAAAATTTGAAAGGAATGGATTCTGGCAGGTTTCCACAAGAAGCAGAAACTGGCTGAAAGATAAAAGCCAACACTACATGCATCCACACCAGGTACAGAAGAGGTGGATCAGAGGCAACCAAACAGGAACAGAGACCTTCATTTATCTCTTGCAATGAAACAGTATATAGATAAAACTTGGCATCAGATTGAAAGTGTGGTTTGAAGTTAAGCTACACAAAGTCCTGAGGAAAAAAAAAAAACAACAACCAAAAAAACAACAAAAAAAAAACCAACAAAAAACCCACACTAGAAACAGATCAGAATATGTGTGAAAGAGGAGAACAACTCCACCTAGGAGCCTGGTACAATTTGTAAGATTCATTAGTTACAAACCAAGGTAACTTGAAAGATGGGACGTAACAATAGATTCTGCTAAATCTGCACCTGGAAACAGAAGTGAGGCCCGCCAAAGAGCAAAAGGCCTTTCTCGGTACCTCTGAAACGTTTTGTTGATGAAATAATGAGAAAAATATTTCAATATCACTGGCATCAAACACAAATAATCAAAGACAAGAAGAAAAGAAGGAGAAATATTTGTGGGTATTGAGGTTGTCGTGGGATTTACAAAGAGTACAGATAGCCTGCACAATTGAAACGATTATTCACACAATAAAGAAGCCCTTAAAAAACCTGATACTATTTAGCTTAAGAAGGAAGTAGCCATGGGTTTCTTATCTACCAATTAATTGCATTCTGCAGAGCTCTTCACTTGATACCAACCACATTTTTTTTGCTTATCCTCCTCTGACTTTCTTTAGAAACAAGATTCTTTATCAGTCCCTAGTGCATTTCCCCAAGATGTAAGGCAGCAGTACTTAAAGGCTATACAATTAAAAAAGAATTGCACCTAAACCACTATACTGTAACCATTTCTTATGCAAAGTCTGCTTTATAGAACTGCAGAAATTTAACTCATAACTTTATTCTAATCCACGTTTCCAAGCCTATCTGTAGTATGTCAGAAAGAGACATTTTTTCCCTACAAAGTTCTCAAGCACAACAAGCTGAAGAGATTATGAAAACTGCTTTTTCTTGAGGGAGATTTTTTATTTCAGGTCACCTAGTGAAGTTCCCATGTTCTCTAATTAAATTATTTGTTTTTTAAGCACAGCTATTTGTCTACAGATTTGTTACGGATCTACAAAAGTCAATAGGAGTCTGCCCATTGACTGAAAGAGGCTTTAAATCAGAATTTTTAGGTGCCAAATCTTAATCCCACTGACCATAAGCCAAAGCTCTGCTGATTTCAGTGAGGTCAGAATTCTGCCTCAGATGTACAGCAAGAAGATGAAACGTTTAGTGACTGCCACAGAGATTTAAATAGGATAGGAGAAACTATGAATCACTGGGTTTTCTTTTAGTTTACGTACAAGAAATGTCACCGAATGATGCTAACTTTGGAGAACTATTGAGTAAATACAAAGCAAGTTTATACAGAAAACCAATGCATATATGAGGAGGCTACATGCACTTGCAAGTTAGTGAGAATGGCACTACAATAAAATTGAACAAAATTTTGTGTTCATGATGAAAAAGGCAAAAATATCATAATTTTCATGTTGTATATACCAATTGCCACAATTTTATAGTTGCTCAGAAACATGATCCTAAGAATACTGTTGGGTGGAGACAAGGAAATATTTATACCACCCATCTGTGGGCAGCTAACCTTGAGGGTTGAATCATTAGGGCTAAATCTCATTAGCTCTCATCTCTCAAGGGCTCCCAGACAGAAATAACGTGGCGCCTCCAAATAGTGTTTAAGAGCAGGAGCTTGGCCATGTCCAAATGCATCTCCACTGCCAGTGACATCCCTTCCTTCCCCTCTTTGCGCTCCCTGCACTCCCCAGTTGCCAGCTCAGCCTTCCCTCTACATAAAAATTTGATTCTGGTCGCACCTCGACCAATCTGGCTACTCTTATCCCCAACGGAGGGAGGCAGTGGAGGGGGCTTATCCACATCAAGGATGTCGTAAGGCAAAATCCGGATGTGTAATTTCACCCATGGTCTCACAGAAGACAATCTGGAACTTTACCAAAGGATGAGAGTGTGAAAATATGGGGTTCCCCTTTAGCCAACTGCAAGTAGGCTTTTCTAAAAAAATGAGAGGGAAAGACAGAGGGCTGATTTATGTTTCAGTAAAACTGGCACACCACTTCTACCCTGTCCTTCTCGGTGCAGTCAAGACTTCCTTCAGGCTCACCAGGACGTGTTTGATCCTCAGAGCTGGGGCTGCAGCACAGACTCTGCTAGACCACGTGGGTGAAAAGGGCATCACTTCAGCTCCTGATCCCTGCTGTCAACCCAAGCTGAGATTCAGACTATTAACTTTGCTTTAAGCAGAGAATGAAAATATGGCCATTCAGAGCAACCGAAAAGGGAACAAAAATACTAATATTTTTCTATTCTGCATCACTTCTAAACAAAAAACATGCTTACCTTAGGCCAGTATTCACAATGCCCCAAGTGACAGAATCATGGAATCACAGGATGTCTGAGGTAGGAAGGGACCTCTAGTGGTCATCTGGTCCAATCCCCTGCTCAACCAGGGCCACCTAGAGTCAGTTCCCCAGGACCACGTCCAGACAGTTTTTAAATATATCTGAGGGTGGAAACTCCATAACCTCTATGGGCAACCTCTTCCTGTCCTCAGTCACCCTCACAGTGACTGGTCCTGTCACTGGACACCACTGAAAGAGCCTGGCTCCATCCTCTTTGCACCTTCCCTTCAGATATTTATGACATTGATAAGACTTCCCTGAGCCTTCGCTTCTCTAGTTTAAACGGTTCCACTCTCTCAGTCTTTCCTCATATGTGAGAGGCTCTAGTCCCTTAATCAGCTTCTTGGTCCTTCGTTGAACTCTCTCCAGTATATCCATGTCTCACTTATACTGAGGAGCCCAAAACTGGACACAGTACTCTAGGAATGGCCTCACCAGTGCTGAGTAGAGGGGAAGGATGATCTCCTTTGACATCCTGGCAATACTTTGCCTAATGCAGCCCAGGATAGCATTTTCCTTCTTTGCAGCAAGGGCACATTGCTGGCTCATGTTCAACCTGGTGTTCACCAGAACCCCCAGGTCCTTTTCCACAAAGCTTCTTTCCATCTGGGTGGCCCCCAGCATGCATTGATGCATGGGGTTGCTCCTCCACAGGTGCAGGACTTTGCACTTCCTTTTGTTGACTTCATGAAGTTCCTGTTGGCCCATTTCTCCAGTCTGTCGAGTTCCACCTGGATGTCAGCACGACTCTCTGTCTTCTCAGCCACTCCTCCCAGTTTGGTGTCATCAGAAAACTTACTGAGGGTACAGTCTTCCCCATCATCCAGATGTTAAACAAGGCTGGACCCACTGTTGTCCCTGGGGGTAGACTGCTAGTTACTGGTCTCCAAGTAGACTTTGTGCCATTGATCTCCACCCTCTGGGCTTGGCCATTCAGCCAGTTTTCAATCCACCATGTTGTCTGCTCATCCAGCCTGTACACCAACAGCTTCTCTATGAGGTTCTTTTAGAAGACATTGTCAAAGGTCTTGCTAAAGTCCAGATAGACAATATTCACTGCTCTTCCTTCATCTATCAGGCCAGTCACTTCATCATAGAAGTTTATCGAGTTGGTCAAGCATGATTTCCACTTGGTGGAGTCATGCTGACTACTTCAGTTGATTTTCTTATCGTCACTGGGCCTGGAAATGGTTTCCAGGATCAGCTGCTCCATCACCTTCCCAAGGATCAAGGTGAGGCTGACTGGCTTGTAGTTCCCTGGGCCTTCCTTCTTGCCCTTCTTGAAGACAGGAGTGATATTTATTTTTCTCCAGTCTTTGGGCACTTCTCCCAGTTTCCATGATTGATCAAAGATTATTGAGAGTGGCTTCACAATGACATTAGCCAGCTCCCTCAATAGTCAAAGGTGCATCCCGTCAGGGCCATGGACTTACGTACGTTCAGTTTGCTGAAGTTTTCCTTGACCTGATCTGCTTTCACCATCTTCCTTGCTCCAGCCTTTCCCTCTGGTGTCTAAGTCCTGGGGCTCCTGAAGGCCAGTCGTGCTACTAAAGACAGTCAAAGACGGCGTTCAGTACCACAGCCTTTTCCGTGACCTGCATAACAAGTTCCCCCATCTCCTTTTTGCAATAGGTCCACATTTTCCTTAGCATTCCTTTTGTCACCTGTGCACTTATAGAAGCCCTTCTTGTTGTCTTTGATCCCTGGCCAGATTCAATTCCACTTAGGTTTTGTCTTTCTTAACTTCATCCTTGCTTGCAGCCTCTGTATGTTTCCTTTCCAAATCAAGCCCATTTCCAGACGTTCTTTACATACTTTACATATTTGCATAGTTGAACTGCAGCCTTCTACACAACTGAGTTTAGGACTCTGTCTGTTCAAAACACCACCACCACCACTAATAAAATATTAAGTACTTCTGAAAAAAAAAGGCAGGTTTGAACATGAACATCTGAAAAGTACAGGTGAAGTGGTAGTTGCCTTCACCATAGATGCTAAAAGCTGAATTTCTTTTGTGTTTCATTTCTGTGTTCCTAATGCAGGTGGTATGGGGCATTTATTGCTTTAAAGCTGTATCGACATGAAATATGAAGGTGCCACACACCAGAATGAGGTTTGCCAATGTGCTTACTAAGCAAGATCTACTCTTATAGGGCTGCCATCAGCAAAGGATATAGGGATATAGGATTTAAAGAAATATGTTTCTTTTTCAATTATTTACAAGTCAATATAAAAATTAATAATCATAAACACAAAAAAGGCCCACAGGATTTTTAAAGGAAATTTTTAATTTAAAAAAAATATTTGTAACATGATTTTCAATACCATTTGCACTACGGTCCCTAAAGCTCACTGTTAAATTAATAACATCCACAGTCTGTGTGTTTGTTAAATGTGCCTGTTATCCAAGGACACAACAGTATAATTACTTTGAGTCCTTAGGAACAGCTTGGATTGTTTATAAGACCAATTTCTTTTCTATCAAGACAAAGCAATGAAGTGAATAACATTACAGGCAGTTAGGACAGAGTTGCATATAGAAATATGAACAGAAGAAGCACTGTTAACAAAAGTATCACAATTAATAAGAAACAATTGATAGCCAAGAAAAGGAAAAATGTTATTGCTGAAGATGCATGCTCAGTACAATGAAACTAAAAAAAACCAAACCCC
This sequence comes from Burhinus oedicnemus, assembly GCA_008921705.1. Taxonomy (NCBI): domain Eukaryota; kingdom Metazoa; phylum Chordata; class Aves; order Charadriiformes; family Burhinidae; genus Burhinus; species Burhinus oedicnemus. The sequence continues at coordinate 281,357 of VFFE01006750.1, read as the reverse complement.
AGAAAATGCCCAGCAGCACTATTTCGCATTACACAGATTCTGTCTGTGCTAATATGTGCCAAATGGGGTCTGTGACTGAAGACCTACTGTAGAGGGAAGCAGAGTTTCTACCAGCTAAGGAAAGCCTAGAACTTCATGTACGTCTCGAATATGATTCACCCATTTCCTTTTTCCTCTTGGGAGCTTGATGTGGTTTCCTGTTGTCTACTGATCAATACCAAAAGCACGTGACAGCATGCCCTGCACGGGTTTAGCTGTGACACCTGAGGTTGCATCAAGACAAGCACAAGCAGTCAGACACAAACCGCGTCCTTCATGCAGTGCCTTCAGACCAATGATTCAAGGACCTTCTGCAGGACCTGAATATGTGCATATTTAAGGCAATCGTATTTTCCTGATCTCACACGTAGACATGAATTCCTCCAGTCACAATCCAGTCCACGACAGAAATACCAACTGTCAGGAGATAACTCAAAATGTGTCTCTTCACAACAAACAATATTTCCCCATCTCCAGGACATCATCACTTGTGTGACATAACACTACTTTTTATCTTTATTTGCTTCCTTTTCTTTATGCACAGTAGTTTGTGCTTTCTTTTTTAGGAATTTGAAAGAGAAGAGAAAGTTTCTTGAAAGCTTTAAGTCTTCAAAAAATATCTTTCCAAGTCCATATCAGAAAGAAAACAATTAGATCCCTCTGTAAAAGGGAAGAGGTTTTAAAAATAAATCACAGAGATTAGAAAGCTAAGGGAAAAAACCTTTATGGCTTATTTACACTTCCCTAAAAATCAATCTTTAAATTTGAATGAATCTTTGTCATAAGGGCTGGGCAGGTGCAGCACATCAAAGAAGATATATTTATGCTCTCCTCTGAATTTTGTTTTCAGCCCATGACTATCTTCTAGTGTAAACAGTGTCTGCATCAGACATGGATATAACTCAGCAGTTATTCATTAATAATTTTTAGCAATTATCTTTCTGACAATTCTGCTATCTGTGAAACAGCGCTGTCTATAGCAGATGGCAGTCTCTGCCCTCAGTCTGATTTTATAGTTCATACCGGCATCACCTTATGTTGACTCCCAATCTACTTACGACAGAGCAGAGATACACGTTCATCTCTCTGCTTGGAGCCAATGATACATCAGAAGGTGAACTCAGCCTGTGCTGTTCTAATGCATACACGGTATAGCCTAAACATTTCCAGAATTCAAAACTTTTTGCTGCCTTGAAAAATAGATGCCAACCTCTCTGACTGTGTTCTTGTTTCTGGCTTATTTTATCTGTTGTCTCTGTGTGAACTGCAGACCCTCCTTTCCTTCTGCTAGCTGGGCAAAGCACCAGAGTGTGCTTTGCATCTGTAAAAGCACAGAGGACTTGCCTATTTTGAACTATTTCTTATTCTCTTCGAATTTTCCACTTTTCAACGAATTTATTTATATCCAATAAGGAACAAAGGTTTAAGGAAGCAAGAAAGCTGTGCACGTGTTTGATGCACAATTAATGATTCCCCGCAGAACACATTTAACCTCATGAAAGGAGGTCAAACCAGAGTGGCCAAACAGATGACTAGCATAAAGCCAGTTCTTAGAAACTGGCTCTACAAGGCGAAGTGCATGGAAATGACAGAGTGGACAGGGTTGTACTGTGACCCCGTGAGCTCCATGTGCAGAATGAGTGGTCAATCACCCCTACTGTCATTTAAGCAAAGCTTACAAAAGGTACAGGTAAACCTAAAAATTTGAGAATCAGGATTAAACACTTAAAATGGGCATAAATCTATATTACACCAAGAGAAATAAGGGAAGAAAAGGAAAAGAATAATGTTTTGGAACTGACAGAAAAGAGAGAATGTATGAGGAAAGTAGACCTAGGCTTAACTATCCTGTTCTCCTTCCATTAATTATAGTCATGTTCATCTCCAGATATATGTAGTCTTTGTATCCTCTACTGAATGACTGAAATCAGAACATGCATTGAAAGATGCTCTTACTGACATTCTTCAGAAAAGACGAAGCTATCAAGTTGAGAGAGTGTGAAGAGCATGTCAGATGTGTGAATTTCTCATCTTTCACTTGTCTTTCATAAAAAAAATAGCTACATTGTCAGGAAAAATAAAAGCAAGAGAAGGCCTTGAAAAACAACCCACACATTAGGTCAATAAAACTCTCATAAAGTGTTAGCTTTATGGCTGTTAGGAACTTAGGAATTGTCATACTGGGCCAGGTGAATATTTTTTCTCAGCCAGTAGCACATTTCAGGTGTTTCAAACAGATTAAAAAAAGCCCACGAGGAAAATTCCTTGCTAACATTTTCTGTCAGTGGTTGGCTTATAGCCAACTCATGTAATTTAATTCTCATTATCTACATGAACGTCCAGTCCTTGTTTGAACCCTGCTATTTTTGACAATGATCTTCATGGGCCTGCTGTTCACTGTGAGAAGAATATAAACATGGTTTGAAAAACTAGATTTCCTCTGTCTATAATTTGAAGTCTCCTGCTTCTTGAACGTTAGTAGAGAGTAATAATGGGGCAAAATCTGGAGATGGGATGAACTTGCATTTAAAGTAGCAAAATAGGATTTGATACACCTGGGACTCCTGAACATACTCTTTGTGGCTTTGTTAAGTATTTAAATCCCTCTGTGACTTAACATTCAAAGATCCACATGTTCATTTGGTTATCTTTAGCTGTCTGTTAATTCTCTGATTCTGATGCAATAATTACTTAAGGATCCTTTCCATTCCTCTCATATATCTTCCATATTTAATTTTTGCACTATTGTCTGCCTTTTGCAGAGCAGATGAAAGGATTCCCTAGTTAAGGGCTCCCTAGCCTAGTATCTGTCTCTGGAGTGAACAATTTCACAAACTTAAGGAAAAAAGAATTAAAACTAGTGCAAATGTAGCGAGGTCTTGCCTTAGTGAAATCCACCAGTAAAGTCTGCAAAACCTGAAAGTGTCACCTCAGCTGTTGTGGATCTAAAGTATTTTACCATCTGCTACCTGGTCATTTCAATGTATGTCACCGTTTTATGACCTGTGGAGAAACCAACGATCACTTTGCACTTGCTATGCAGCCACCCCATCCCATTCATGGCTTCATAGATCACTGTCATATTCCATCCCTCCTTCCAGAACAAAACAGTTCAGATGCCTTTCACCTTTTCTCATTCTAATTGCTCTTTTCTAGACCTTCCAGCAAGGTACACCTGGACTCAATAGCCTGAACATTTGTTTCTTTTAATTTCCATTAGTGGAAGTTATGTGGCTTGCATTGTGTATGTTTTACGGACTGTCTATCTCCTATGGGACTATGCCTTGTTTACTAGGGCTGTCAAAATTCTGGAAAAGTAAATTCTTAGCCAAAATCATCGATTAAATGCATTTTCCCTTCAGTTTGGTAATTTAAGGTTGTTGATGTTTGTGGTACTTAAGAGGTCTGTCTGTTTTCATTCCCTCATGAAATAAACTTTTCTCTGTTTGTGCTTTAGTCTTTATGAATCTGAGTAATGCACATTTAATAATAACATATTGCTTTGGTTCATTGTAAATAACATGAATGGGGTTAGTTGTTGTTGGTTTTTTGTTTGTTTTTTTGCTAACTGAAAGGGTTTGAACAAAAGAAACGTCTGCCAGAGCCAGGCGAGTGAAACGTGTTTGAGGCAGAATCATCTAGATATTGAATCAAGAAGATTTATCTTACTCTGGACAACTATAGGGTCCCTAAATGAGGAATACAGTCATTTAAAGAGTCCTGTCAGGGTAGGCATACCATCATGTCAGGTGTCAGGAGCAGCAGGAATAAAGGTGCTCTAAGAGGAAGATGAGCCAGGAGCTGTGGGTGCCCACCTCGCAGACATACTCGTTGAGAGGGCACAGTCCTGCACCAGCCAAGCAGAGCAGGGTGGGTGACAGCAACAGGTCTGGGACAGCCCAATGAGCACCAGACAAACTCGAAGCGATGAGTCAGGTCTGCAGTTCATCCAGTCAACAAGTCAAGGACCAGGCACAGGGGTACGTGTAACGTGGCTCAGGCAAGGGCTGAGGGCACAGGCTGGACCTTGCTCCTGGGGCATGGGCAGAGGGTGTGTGGGTCGCAGGTAAGTTAGCTCACAACAGCTAGTGTCAATTTGTGCACTCGGGCCTGGAGATATGTTTCCCACACACTTACTGGGGTGACCAGCTCAGAGCAATCTAGTTACACGTCCAGGAGTGAAGACTGCAGGACAAACACCCATGCGTGTCTTTTACTGAAAAATAAACATCCTTCTCAGCTACAAATAGCATCTGGAGCACTCCTAACAGGATGGCCGGCTGCAGTAGAAAAACAGTGTATTACATGCCAGGAAGGTTCAGTTAGACTTGTACTCCCTACAAGAGCACAGGGGGGATATAATGACTGCAATAAAGACAGTTGCTGCCCTTTGGGGGTAACTGTCGTTAGGCTTGGGCACAACCACAGAGACAAAGAAATGAACGCCTTGCCTAAAGTGCTAAGCAAATCACAAATTATTCCATTATTACTTGGGGAAAGGATCTCAATTAAATTAATTGCTCTGCTTTGCAGTTTATTTCAGTTGGTTCAAGCTTAAGATAAAAAGAAAGGTCTATACTGCCAAAATAGAAACAGAGGTATTTTAGGAGCCATGAAATACACTAGTGTATAAAACTCAGATTAGGGATTGCCCTAAGAATTCACCTTTCACTGTCTAAAAGAGAGGGTCTTTTTTCTGCGAATGTAGGTAGATTTCTGATTTGGGGTATAATCCTGATGAAATCACTAATACAGAGAACAAGTATTTTGGCTACTGTGAATTTGGAATCACACTTCTCCCAGATCAATGCTTGTGGCCTCACAGATATAGTAGCCCCAGACAAGACAGTAGAATAAAAGTTATCACAAAATTCAGTACAGTCTTGGCATGGACACTCATGAATTGAACCAAACCCTCCAGGGAGAGTGTTTTCTGCCTGGTGTCCCAGAACGGGTGGGATAACAGGAGGAATAGAAAGTTGAGTGCACACATCACTGAAGGGAGATAACATGCCCAAAATTTCTTATCCAGAAGCTGAGTTGCCCCAGAATCAATCCTTGAAAAAAGTAATATAGATGGGAAGCTAATCAGTTCTTTAGCATGCCCTGTGAGCTGCTCTGTAATGGTTTTCCCAAACAGGAAAAATAAGCCAGAAATATTTACCCATGGAGTTCATTTAGGACTGATTTCTCCAGACACTGGTAAGAACCTAGGCAGCAAGCCCACATCTTGCAATTTCCAGATTGGGCTCTTTTGTAGATTCATGGTTCAATGCATCTTCTTCAGGTTAAATGCTCTTTCATTTAAAGGATATTAAATGCCAAACTTGCAAGGGGTTTTAAGTAAGATATTGTTAAGGCCAAGGAGATAAATCAGATTTTACAACTTAAGGCCCAAAAGCCATGTTTGATCAATACCAATCTCTTGCTTCTATGGATAATGATAATTCATGGTGTCAACCGGACACTGTGCATCAGAGCAAACAGTCCTGGATCACTTAAACACTTAACAGAAGGAAGAGATTGTGGCAGCTTCATTGGGAGTAAGGACACACACATCTTTCTACCAGTTCTGCCACAGATATTAGCCACATTTCCAATCTTTAAAAAAGGTCTGTAAAATATAAATAGCTATGAAGTCAGTATGACTGTGGTGGATGCTAGGAAGAATGCAGGACTAAGAGCACAACACAGTCCTTCTATGAATGTGTCCCATTCTTTGACACCAAGACTTAAATTATGCCCACCTAAGTGTGACAAGAGAATCTTAAGGTGGGGGCGGGGGAGAGAAAATATATCTTTTTCCTTCCCTAAAGCATTCACTAACTGACCACTTCTTTACCAAGCACCAGTCATTTCTAGTGATTTTGTCAGCCTTCACGCAATGTCCAGACATCACTTCTGAAGTACCTTACCATGAAGTCAGGGAGTGGTTGTCACTGACTCAGCCCACACACTGCCATCTCTGTCTCTACAGATCTGTTTTCTTTGGATATTTACCAAGACAGGGAACGAGGACAAGCAACTCATACTGCTCTCTGGGGCAAGTGATACTGAAAACAAGAGCAATTCAGATAACACTTAGCACGTTGACTTGGGCTACAAAAAGTTTCTGTGGAGCCCCATGCTTTTCCCCTCATGGGCACAGGGTAATGACTATTTCAGCAACAATCTCTGCCCAAATAGGTGACTTCTGTCCCCTGTATCTGTTTCAGCTGGCCAGAAACAGCCAGACTGCTGCAGCTGATGGGAGAATGGGAGATGATAGCTTCTGCTGGTAAGCTGTGACCCTTGCCAGCAGTAGTAACTGCTGCTGTCACCCCTACCTGGCTGTCACCTGTCCTGTTCCCTGTTCCCTTCCTCCTCATCTTCCCCATGGCAGAAGCTTGGCTTCCTTTAGTAGAACCAGGCATATTTTACTGATGGGTTTTTATGGCTTTGCTTGCCTTTAAAGGCAGGAAGGAAAGCATTGCTCTTGATACAAGAGAATAACAGGAAGATTGATGAGCAAGATGATTGCAAGAAAGGGAGAAAAGGAAGACAGTCTGCTGCTGTGGGGAGGTGAAGATGCTGGGACATATCAATAACTGCCACCTCATTTAGCTGCTATGCAGACAGCTGCAGGTGAGGATAAGAGCAGTTTTGTCTAAAGAGAGAAGGACACAAAAGAAGTTAAAATCTGCTGCTCTACTGAGAAGGTTGAGGGTGAAGAAGGCTGAAGTTTCTTTAGCTGTGCTGCAGAGAAAGGGTAAGGCTTTGGGAATATGAGCCTGAGGTCAGATCCTGTCTCTGCAAAGATGGATCACACTGCATAAACTGTGCAAATGCTGATTCCATGATAATGTAAATAGCACTTATAAACAGGAATGCATTAAAGCTTCTCCGGCTCAGCTTTTCCATTTCTTCACCTCTGTGAGCTGCTCCTTCTTAGGGCAGAATTCCTGTAGGTAGTTCATCTGAGTACAGCATTTATACAGTGAACTGAACCATTGGTTTAAATCACTTGGGTGCTATGTCATTTATTTTAGGATAGGACTGAAGTTCTATAAACCTAATTAAGAAAAAACAAAGCCTTCTTTATCGCAAATTTGCATTAAAATGTATAATGAGCTAAAGGCAAGTTCCAAAACAGTATTTACATGCTTTCAGAGAAGCCTAAGCAGAAATTAAATTCTTAATGTACGCATTGTTAAATTACCTCAAGTGATCTAGAAAACACAGTTTGATGATAAAACAAAGAAAACATCTTTCTTAGGCACCAAGGCCTCTAGATTTATGATACAAATCTTGGAAAAATGGCTTTTGGAGGCACCATAAGTAGTTATCTAGTCACAACTTTGTCAAAAAACCAAAACAAACAAACAAAAAAAACCCAAACCACACCATCCTACACAATATTGTGACAATGTTTTTCATCTAGACTCACATAAAGATAAGTCTTCCCAGGGCTTCTGTTTTTCTAACCATGAAAGTATTTAGGTCTAAAGAAAGATGTTACCTCTCGCTAGAAAACCTCGTCCTGCTATGTCGTAAGTCTGTCACAGCTACGCCACCACTACTTCTATAGCGTTTCTAGCAATTCTGTTCCTAGCCTGTTCCTAAAAACACTTTAGAAATGGACACGTCATAAGCTCCGTATTTAATCACAAGTGACCATCACAATTAATACTGAGCTATGAAACTGTTTCTGGTCCCAAACTGAAATACAGTATTTTTAAGTAGACCAAATATTATGAGCTTGCTTTTGAGATGAGTGGGAGAAAGTATCAAAAACCTTACTAATGCAGCATCTGAAATTTAGAGCCAGGCTCAAATTAAAGCACCCATATTTAAGTGTCTCACTGTAGTTGTCCAACTGTGATTTAAGTCCTTAGGATCTGATTATAGTTAAAGAAGATCTCTTAATACAATCAGTGGAGCCTGTAAAGAAATGTAACTGGCCAAATATATCTAGTTTAGAGAAAAATGAGTAATTTTCTTAACTTTCTTGACTAAGACCTTGAAATCATCCACTCACCTAAGGTGTCCTGTGCAAACTCCTCGTGATATCCAAGACATCTTCACAGGCTTTGAAAATGTTACAGGGATCTATGGAAAGCCTCACCTTTCTGGAGCAGCAGCTGTAAGACATATTCTACGTCACCTCAAATGTAACAAAATACCTATGTTTGCCATTTGAGAGAGTGTATCAACAGCATTGAGGATCAGATGCAACTATATCTATGCTCTTAATCTTTTTCTGGACTCCTAAATTGTTATGCAAGCATTCATTTAGGAGTTAAGATTTTAAGAAATTGACTGGAGCTGGGCAGGAGAGACTGTGCAGATCTACAAAACAAGATTTTTGAAAGAAGAAAATATATTTTCCAAATATTTTCCAAAGAATATGCCATAAATATTGTAATTGCAGTAAAGTCTAGGAGTCTTCAATAGCATTAAGATCACATGGAACAATGACAAATACAAGTGAGAAGTTTTGTCATGTAAAGCTTACCACTCCACAGTGCATTATTGTAATTGGTTGCATATACCTACAGTTTCCTGCAGTCATTCATAGGACTAAGCATTCTGTCTTCTTGCATTCTGTCTTAAAATGTGAGTCTCCATAAAATCATTCTAACCTGGATGGTTTTTAAAGACTTGAACAGAAAATTAGAACATGCAGGGTAAAGTCATATTGCTACAGGGATAAAATAAAAGGTGCAACATTTATTTAGCCTTATGTGGAAACTTTTCCAATACAGTGAATAGAGGAATGTTTTGCTAAATCATGAAAACAGGAAATCAAACTATGAATTTCCTAAGCACAAAAAGCCAGAAGAATGCAATTCCTCCTCAGAATCACAGAGTTACTGTTACATATTTCCCCTTGAGCCTATTGGAAAGGTTTGTAACCTTGGAGTCAGGTCTTACCATCTTCTGGCCAAGATTCAAGTTTATGCAAATAGTCGAGTCTTGATATCACTGTCATTTAATATCTTTTATAGCTTGTTGGAGATTTGTTTTTATATGCAACAGCTTACTGCTGATGTACTTTCCTTATAAAGTGAATTTGCTAGCAGTGTGCTTTTGCGAGGGGGTAGGGGAATACGTTTGAGTTTTTAAAAACCCTTATGCATAACAAAGAGTGGTTTTGCGTTTGGTTCGGTTTTAACAGCATACCCTCTGTTCTCTAGTACTCACTGAAGGAAACATTCATTTACCAATAGATCGTATAATTATGGTTATTCTAGACACAACAGGGTATAAAACAAAATAATCTTTTTTTCCCTGCCAAATGTATGTTTTTTCCACAAATTTCAATTAAAGCAATCAGAAGTGCTGTAAAGGGGTTTCCATCAAAGATGGTAATTAAGGCAGATGATTCTCCAGCACCTGGGAGTAACCTTCTTTTGCGTTTGATAAATGCAGTATTGTCCTGAGAGAACAATAACATATGCATGTGTTTTGCTGCAACATAGGTGAGAAAGTGAGATAATTTCTGTTCAAGTTCACATAACTTTATCTACCAAATCCATACCAGAAGTTTTGCCCTTAGTTCATGAAGAGCTCACAGTCTACAGTTGTTTAACTGTTTTAATTATTAAGCAGCAACACAACAGCAAAGAACCTCGTTACTGGGAATGGGCAGAGGCCAGAACACCTCATCTGAGAACACTTCACTCTGGGCCAGCAATTTTGATTTTAAGTAGTGTTTTTTTGTAAGATTCCAGTTTTCTCTGGACTTTGAGTGATGGTATTGCTGATACATGCAAAATTTAACACAGGCTTTTAACTATTTAGTTTGCCAGAGCTGAACCAATAACCACAAAATGAAGCCAGGTTCCAATCTAGCATTGAGTTTGTACGTGACTATGGGTTCATGCTGCGATCCCAACTAGTGTTCATGATGCCTGCTACTCAGTGACATTGAAGACTGAAGGCGGAAAAGGTCACAGAAGCTGATAATCCTTGCACCGTATAACTTAAGTTTTTCCTCCTCACTCTTCATGGTACAGGATATTGATAGCTGAAATGGATCCAGTACCAGAAGCAGTCTGGCTGCAGAAATCAAGCAGTTTGCCCAAGTTCACTTACTCTGCTAGGAGACATCCATACTTACCAAGCATCAGTACTGACATCTGTGAGAACACTTTGTTCCATCTATTAGTTGTGTATTGACAAGAAGATGAAGGAGATAGAAGCAATCTTTTTATTTGAGATGAAAGGAAATTCAGGAAATTTATTTTAGCGGGAATTATATTAATTTTATGCATATTTTAAATGGATTTGAAATACAAGAGTAATAAATGGAGGACTTCTTTTTTTTTGAAAGTACTGTGGCAAGAACAATAATGATGAAACTACCCCTTATAAATGAACTCACCTGTCAATGGGCCAGATTATGAGCTCAATTACATTGATATGAATCTGTAATAGCTCCACAGAAAGCAATTAATCTTCTTGTTATTCTCACTATTTTAATTGCAAATAGAATCTGCTATGACATGCCCAAGCATTTGAATTTGATGACCTTAAAGGTCTTGCAAAGACCTTGAAAACATCAGTGTTACTCTAAGCTGCTTATCTATACTGGTATCAATGACCCTAAGCCAATTAGAAATAACTATGAAATTCTGAGAACAAAGGTGAAGACATCAGAATAACAAGAGGTGCTTTTGTCTATTCTCCAAAATAAATGCAATGGTATAGGGATATACCATATAACATTTCAGAGTTATTTATGGAAGATTTTCGTATGGAAGTTATTGCATAGTAGATAATTTCTGGCACTGACCTTCCTTGACAATGTTCATTGAGAAAGGTCCGTGAGGAACGTTGGATGTTCAGCTGACAAAGCAAGGGGAAGAGTACCTAAGAACATCATCATTAAGCAATCTGGTAAAAATTGCTTCAGAATATTTCAACAGGATGCTAACAAGATGGAAGCTAGCTGAAAACTGCTGTAGGAAAATGAGAAAGCCTGATGAGCAGCTCAGGTGTCTATGCAGCCATGTCCAGAGAACAGGGGTAAATTGGAAAAATTCAAAATCTTGGAACACTATCAAAACTGTGTACTATCATTTAAGAGAGACATTAAAGTAAGTCATAGAACTGGAATTTTTATGCAAAAGGAATTAATATCTGAGGGAAAATGAAGATGTGTTTTTTTCTGTATATTAGAAGAATTTATATTTGCATTCATTCATGAAGTAGTAATAGTAAAAGGTAAAAGATACTGAGTATTTCTGAATGTAAAGGAGAAAAACAGAGGTATGAGATGTGCTGCAGACTGCCTTGTAAGAGGGAAATATTGAACAGTTTTAAACAACTACAAAAAAGGCATAGATGGTGGCAATGAAGAACCTGAAATAACTAGATTTTTTTTGAAAAACAATATAGTAAAACACAGAAATATGTCATAAAAAATTTATTGAGATCAATCTTTTCTTTAGAAGATGAAAGAATTTACTGAAGAACTAACCATTCTAGATTTAATTCTGACAGGTAGAGAGGAGCTGTTTAAGTATTTGATATGAAAGATAAAGTCACTATCCACTGAATAAAAAATATCCTCACATCACACTTAACAATTCATTGTTAGGCTATGAAGATATTTCAGGTAGTGTCTTGTAAACCTATATGGTTGTTCCTGATCAGTTCTGTATTTTCTTTAATGACTTAGGTAAAGAAATAAAGAATAGATTATTTATTTATTTATTTATTTACTTACAATTTATTTATAATTGTTAAATGCTCCTTCTAGCGTCTGCATCTCCTGTCTGTTGATGACTTCTGGTTTGCAGGAACTCTACAATCCCTGACCCACTGTTGCCAATCCAGAATACAATTTTGAAATGCAAAGATGGAATCTACAGATTTACATATACTTAATACATTCTTTACGCCTTTTAATATGTTTTCTTTTTTTGGTTATCTCCTTCAGTCAGGCAACATGCACTTTTTAGTTGATTACTTTATCTTAAACTTATATGGAATCTTTGTTCCTAGCTTCATGTCCTGGTTTTCATTTGCCAGTCCAGCCCAAACCATGACACTGCACTACAGTTCAAGTTCCACATCTTAAAATGCTGTGGCTGGGAAAATTTGCAGTCTGTGTATAATCCTTGTCACAATATGGCAGGTGTCTTGTGTAGATCTTCTCTCATTCTTTGATGGGCTACAGACATTGGTATATTGTCTATGTGCTTATCACCGATGTTACCAATTTCTCAAATATAACGGTTGCCCTGCTAAAATAGTTAACCTTCATAATTTTCTGGCCCGCATAGCTTTGCCTTAGACAGCATGCTCCTGTTTTTTCCTTCGGTGTGAGACCTGCACACATCAGTCACTTCACTTGACGTCCCAAGTGGCCTCCCTTCCCACAATAATCACCCAGCTGAGACAGACACTTCACGGTGGCACATAGAGGACTGACACAGGTTCTCAGCACACATGCATAAGATTAAGGAAGTAGAGACTGTTTAAAATTATGATTTGTTTGCAACATCATCATTTTCTTAAATAGATATTGCATATTTTGAGACAGAACACAACTAGAGAAGCATCATAAAAGTGTTGATCTCCTACTTGACAACTACCCACAAAGTATTTATTCCTAACTAATTTTAGCAGTGTTTTTCACTCTCTTCCATTGCTTTAAACTTTCTGTTTCACACACTGATTAGCTCAGTAATATTATCAGTTTCTTTTGTAATTCGTGAAGCACTGATAAATTCAAGCAGGCCCAGGAGAGTGGTCACAAGCAACCTACAAGGCAGCATCAAAATTCAAAATGATCTTGAGAAACTGGGGAAATAAGATGAAATCCAACAAGATGAAATTCAATAATGAGAAGTAAAAGGCACTGCTCCCCAGAAGAAGAAATCATATGTGTAACTACAAAAAGAGGAATAGTTCACGAGGCAGCAATATGCCAAGAGAGACCTGGGAATGATAGTACATTCTGAGAAGAATGAAAGTCAACAGAGAGCTGATAATTCAAAACTGGTGAATCTCATTCTGTGATTCATTAAGACCATGTGAGAGGAAAGATATGGGAAATGATGATTAAAGTTCACCTACCACCATTCCAGTGAGCTACTGTATAATTTTAAGCACTGTAGTAGAAGATATATGTAGCCCCAAAAGTTTGAAGGAAAAATAGTAAGAGATAAAAAGTTTGTAAGACATGACTTACATGGAAAGGTTGAAAAAATTGGATTCCTTTTGTCTACAGAAGGGTAGACAAAGACTGAGACAGGATGGCTATCTTCAATATGTAAAATGGTGTTATAAAAAAGGTGATGATTAATTGCTTTCTACGCCCACAAGGGATAAGGGAAAAAGAAATTAGTTTAACTTGCAAAAATGTAATAAGAAACACATTCAGATTACAAGTCAGTAAAGCACTGGAACAGGTTATCCAAGGAAGCTGTAAAATCCACCTTACTGGAAATTTTTAAGAAAATGTTTTTGGAAAAGTATTTGACAGAAATGGTTAAGATATACCCATCTTTTCTCATATCTAGGGGACAGATTAAAACATGTTCTCTTGAGAACCTGTCAAGATTTATGTTTCCATGGTTTTTTGATATTTGGAGAAAGAAGCAATGGTATTGGAAAATAACTAGAAAAGTCGTATGGGTGGTAAGGGTGAGAAAACTGTTGAAATTTGAAAAAAAAAATTAAACTCACTAGTCCACTGATGGCGAGTATATTAAATTATACTCACAGTATGTGTTTTTAAAATGCTTCAAGGATACTGAAAGGATATGGGTATCCTTGTTTCACAGTATAAATATAAATTCAGAATAGAAATAAACACTGATTTGGTTTTGATTTTGGTTTAAATAGGGCATTTCTAGGACTTTGAGAGTAGGTTAGTCTTCGTGGGTGTGTTTCAGCTCACTAATTTTAGCCTGCAGCAACTTCAATGTTTATATCGGAGTTTATCACCCTGGCTACCTTTTGTAGTCCATAAAAGGAAACGTGTGAAATAATGCATGATTCATCTGATCAATTTAGAAACCTGCTTTAGGATGAGATTAACTGTGCTGTGCAAATGTCTGGTTTCCTCCAGAGGCTGTAAGAAAGAGTCTAGACAATTAGCTTAATTCTTCCCACCACCTCAAGTTGGTAGCCACCATCTCACATATTGTCCCTCCTTGAGAAGCCAACGGAAGGGTAGGAATTTTGATAGGAATCTCTCTGCACACTAGGAGATTAAGAAAATGCTGCTGACTGCACAGGCAGATGAAATTATATTTGTGCCTGTCATGCAAACTTGTTCTGTTTCACAGGTTGTTTCATCTGCAGTTTTCTTGCACCCATTTCAAATTCTAGTGACTGTTTCATTGCCATTTCTGATCTCCTTCCCACAGTTCATCCTTATAGCTAGAAAATTGTCTTGAATAAATAGGTGTCAATATCTAAGTACTGTTGTTGATATATTTCCAGTCTCATATCCTGTTCACCTGGGGAACCAGATTATTCAACTGTATTTTGTTACATGAAGTCAAAGTTGCTTTTCTTTCTTAGTATTACCTAAAGAAGATTCAGATCTTAAGGTAGACTCAACCTTAAAAATTGCCATTGCCAGCTGGTAAAACAGGTTGGCAACTCCTCACTATAAGCAATTTTCCTAAAGGTTCTATACATACAGGTTATTGAGTCCAGTGCTTCTACTTCTGTCACCATGCAGGAATTAACCTCTATTCATAAACATTGCTTGGAAAAGGGATGATGATCCTCCCTCTCTCTCTGTGGAGAGAAAAAACAAGCATTTATTTCTGGTCCACAAATATTGGATGACCTTCAGCCACTTATAAGTGGATCCGATTTATACTTAGAAACACAGAAATTTAGAGATGGGGACAAAAGACCTGCATGTCAAAATCCCTGGCATCGTGAAATATGTATGTGCAAGCTATTATGAGTTTACCAGAAAGAATAGGGCAAGAGTTTCTGAACGTATGTTTCATACATAAATGTATTTTGGAAATCTGTGTGGAGAACAGCATTTTCATAAGTTCAGTCTGGTCTCCATAAACTTCCCATTTCAAAGAGAAAAAAAGACCTGAATCTTGCTTTTCTGGCAGGAGCCATCTGATTGTCGCGTGTGGATCAATGCACCTCACTCATAAGAGAGAAGCAGCAATATGTTTATTGATATAAAAGCAATGATTCAATAAAGTTGATAATAGATGTGCCAGTTTAACAAGATTCAAGATGGTAAGGTACGCTTGGTTATTTGCTGCACAGAGGACAGGGTCAGACAGAGCTGTCAGGGAGACCCTCCCGTTGAGTCAAGGTTTCAGAAAGGACCTCCTTGCTTTCTAAACTCCTTCTCAGAGAGGAGTCTAGGTGTGGCTGGATCCAGTCCTACTCCCAGACTTGGTCAACAGTTTACGTCTAAAGGATTATATGTGCACAATCAATCCTTTATATCACTTAGCTAAGATTTCAAAGTTCAGCATGCTTTTAGTCACTTACTGAGAATCTGTTGTGGCAAGGAATCTCTCAGCCTCGAGGAGTAGTAACCTTAAGCAACGTCCTGACTCAAGGGGAGATCCTGGTGTGCAGCCCGCTGCCGTTCAGGAGAGCTCAAAGGGCTTTTGGGCTGTTCACTATTTATGGGGGTAAGGTGATTGACCTATAGTCATATTTGCATATTGACCACAGAACCAGCATTGCTCAAGTTAGCCGTTGGCTATTGTGTTGATACCTGTCTCCCTGAAACCACATTGAGCCTCGGATGCCGCCATCACGACTACGTGCACCCATTGTGACCACCACAGGTGGTTATCGCTTGGGCAGGGTTACAGGAGATAAAGATCAGGTTGGCGCCTGGAGAGGGGGGAAGCACAACGTCACAGTGATGTCCCTGCTTATAGATCTTCTACTACTCTTTACAGTCAAGGCAGTGAAACTCAGTCCTTAAGGTTTGACTATGTGATTTGCAATACTCAACCGTACAAAATAATTGTTATAACAACATTATTAGTGGCATTTTGATACTTAGTCTTGGCACCAGTCAGCTGTTAGAATATCATACCAGGAGAATGCAATGATGTTGAACGCTGCACAGTGGGAATGGGATGAGCTGCAACAGAGCAAAGTGCAAAGTTACGCATTTAAGCTTACACAAAAAGCTGATTTCAACTGTGTGTTTCTAAGCTGGAAATAACAGTGAAGGTGAAAGTAATCAGTGGATCAGCTGGAAACAGGTTGACTATGGGCCGCCAGTGTGGTGCATCCTTAAATAGATGTGATCCTGAGACATCTCAGATGAGGTAATTCCAGCCTTCCTAGAGAGGATTCAACAAGAATGTAGTGCACAATTCTGGGGAAAAAAAAAAAGATTTATTTAAACTAAAAATACTATATTAGCACAGGAGCGATTATGTATAATCTGACCTTAATTATATTTAAATAAGAAATGAGAAGAAATATTATTATTATTTTTGATGAGTTTCTCAACATTAGTACAAAGGACTGGCAGAGTCACTAGCTCTAAGATGGGGAAGATTATGGTTTGTCAGCGATGCAAGCAAAGTGAATATGATGATAGTATTTTTTTCTCTCATGTTGAAGGGGTTTTTCATATTGGAGGCGACATAATACAGGCGATGCCAGAGAGTATCTTTGGGTTGCCCCTGCTGTCACAGAAATCTCCAATGAAAATTTCTGACTTTCTATTAGTGACCAGAGAATCTACACAAAATGATGGCTTCTACTAGGCATAGTTCTGAAACGAAGCACGGTCCTTTTCTTTCCTGTCTTTTTAAAATCCAAATCTTACAACCATATCTCCAAACATCAGCCGTATCCTCATGACTCCCCTTATAGAGCTGTTCAATTAGAATCCGCCTTCCTTTGTCTACAGGCTATTTTTCCTATGCATACAAAATCCATTAAAAAAGTAATTAGTAAAGATTTTCAAGAAAGGAAAACGATTTTGGCATGAAGACATCACATGTGCTAATTAGCTTAAGGTAAAACAAATGTAACTGAGAACATTTTAGGTGCTTTTTTTTTTTTATAATGTGACTGTCAGAGTAGCAAGAAGACAGAGTAAGATTAGCAAAAAGCTTTCTCATTTATTATGCTTGTTCTCTGCTGTCATGTAGTTATACCTAAGTTAATCTTTAAGTTAATTATAAGTCAGGTGATGAAGAAACTCAAAATGGAAGCACCAACATTTCACTCTAGTCAGAAAGGTTCTTTTTGAAAGGGAAAGTGGATGTTTTATTTCCCCTTAATTTTAACAATTACTGACATCTTAATATGAAGAGAGTGAAAAATTTTGTTCTTGATATTACCTTCAATATTTGTGCTTCTAGGATGAGAAAATATTGCATACATATTCCAAAAGAAACAATTTTAATGGTTGAAGACATCACCTTGAGTAAAAATTATATAGACCTGTGTTTTCCAGTCCACTACTTGAAGTGGTTAAGGTAAAAAACATATTTACATGTAAAACATTCCCTTCTTTTAGCAACAGTATTGACTCTGCGCCGCAAGAGACATTTAAATGACATCACATATAATTGCTGTTTTTCCACAGTTTGTATACCTTAAGAAAGCCTGTTCTTCTTTCCAGTGTTGGTGAAAACACAGTATTTTTTCTTACTTCGACTAAACTCATGAATGAATTTTAGGTTCATAAATTTAGCGCCACTAACATAGTACCTTTCTAATAGCACTATTTTATTATGTCCAAGTACCAGAAGCTGCTGAAAATGTTTTTCGTCTGATTCAACTTATTAATCGTAGATCAAATTCTGCAGTATCTTCAAAATACTTCAGTATTTGCTTTTACACAAAATCAACCACTCACACACTTCATAAAAAAAAAAGATTTCCATTTTTTAAAAAAATGTTCTTTTTGTTCCTCTTTTAGAAATGGGTAATTAATCTTTCCAAGTATTATTCATTCCAGTGTGTTCAGTTCTGAATTTGTTTAGACATCAGTCCTGCCCCTGAAGATGTGCACTAACAATCTTAAGTTTTCAGATGTCCTTCTGCCTCTCTTAATAGCTGAGAAACTTCCAGGTTGGTAATTTAATTTACCCATTATTGAGTTATACAATGTTGTGGTTAAGATGTGAAGGAACTGGATTCAGTAACATCAAAGGTTCCTCCCATACTTATGTTCCCATGACAATAGGAAGAGGAACACTGTGCAAAAGGTGGAAATAAGGCCTGATGAATTTTGGACTATGTCTCTATTCATTTATTAAAGTTGGTGGGAAAAAAATCCATTAGAAAAGAAAAAAAGATTTATCAAAATAGTATGCTTTACAGGATTATGTTGATGTTGTTCCTCTTTTTGGTTTACACTTGCAGTGTCTGGCAGTGTCAATATTTCAACATGAAATGTGCATATTTGATTTTTTTCTTCCATTTAATATTCTAAAATAATTGTTTTATTTTGAAAAATAATCAAACTGGTCACTGTTTATCAGCTTAAAATGCTTTAAACAAACATTTTTGCTTAAACTTTTGTTTCATCAGTATTTTTTAAACTTTACTTGTTATTGGAAAGGTAACAATTTTGAAACCTCAGAATTCTCTTCAAAATGAAATTTCTGTTCTCTTGCAAGCATGGCCAGTTGCTCATGCAACATGCTAATGAGGTCAGGAATAGGTATTTTTCCATTTCATAGGCAGGGTACTGGTACACAAATTATCAAGGTGTCAGTGTAGACAGGTGAATACTTATGAAGGATATAGTTGGAGTTCTTGGGAGTAGGAACTGGAAGACTGGTGAGTAGGTCATTTAGCCTGAATTTACAAAAATAATTGTAGGTAGATGTAAGGCTCTCAGTTTATGGTCCAGCTCTTCCGGACACACATTATCCAACCCAAATAGCTGTACAAGTGTAATGCTATAATAACATGAACCAAGACAAAGAAGGCTAGATATTAGCTAAGCACCATGTTTCAGTAACACCAACCCAGGCCTGCCTCAGAGAGGGGGTAGAAAAGATAACATGTACCTGACCTATATCTATAGGCGTATTTAACTGATCAGTCACCAGGTCTTGCAGGAAAGAAATCTGTCCAGGGCACTCTTTAGCATTCACTGAATAGTTTAGAAAAAATATAATCTTAAGTATATATGGCAGTTAGAGGGCATTCATTTTACTGTTATGTTATTGTACATGCAGGGATCTCTTAGGAATATTTCCATTTCTTCTGCACTCTGCAATTAAGCAGACAGCAACAAAAGGGCAAACAGCACCGTTAACATTAAAAAAAAAAATAAAAATTCTCTTTTTGGAATAAAACCAAAAGCATTTGCAAAACAAGAACCTCTCTTGTAAGAGATTGGTTGGCTTCTAAACACAGTGTGCTGAGACCTCGCAGGTAACGGCAGAGCTGCTCCAGGCCTCTGGCAAACAGATCCACAGTTCTTTCATGTTACTTTTCCTCTTCTTCATCTTCTCTTGTGTGTGCATGCGATGACTGACTCCCGGTTCAACGTACAACTCTGCTGCTGCTCGAGAGACACAAACGTAAGCGTAGTGAATGCAGTCACCCAGCGTGCAGCAGCCGTTCTCAGCAGAGAAAAATGCCTTCAATAATTAATGAGAGAAAAGGACGTGGAACCACTAAATCCAGCCTGAAGATGATTACAGAGCTGTCAGTCATCTGCAGGGCAATGTAATGAAACAGAGCAACTCAGCAGCCGGGATACGTATGAAAGTCATTTCCTATCACTTCTGCACATTTTCTTATGGGCTATAAAACTGACAATTGGATTATTGAAAGGAAAAACTGATGAAATATGTCTGTTTTGAATGGGAACGTATCTCACTAATATAGCCCCCACACACTCTGTCCTATTTTTATCCAGACTTCAGGAAATAAGTTATTCAAATGTATTTAAATGAGATTTCTACCCCACCAATGTGGTTTCATACTGCCTCATCTGTGTGTCACGAACATAAACCAACATAGATTAAATTTATATTTAATTATTTTGTTACTCATATATCCTTCTATCCAAGATATGTCCCTAAAATGGCTGTCTTGCGATTCTGAAACTTACACTGTTTTTCATCTAAAGCAGAATTCAAATCAGTTTCTCAAGGCCATTATTAATAAACAAGTAAGCCTGGTAGCAGGCAAATTTTTAGTTTAGAAAAACAAAAAATACTCAGTCCTAGCTTTTTTTGTGATTGTTTTATTTTTTTTTTCTAGATGATCTGATAAAAGATTCAAATTCCTTAGAAAATCTCATTGAATTAACCAAATAGAATGTGGTTTGCAAGCAGATGATTCTAGAAGGGCAAGGTTACATGGCTCTTCTGTCTTCCCACAGAAAGTCTCTGGTGTCCACATCTTACTAACATGCCAGAACAGGTCCGTTTTGAACACAGCGGGCAAAATTCTGATTCAGGTTAAGTCTGTAGTAATTTTATCACTGATTTTACAGATTTCAGGATTAGCCAGGACAAAGATTAACTACTGGGCAGAACCATAAACTCAGAAAGATACCTGTGTATCTTGCCTTACACTGAGGCTCTGCTGTGCTGCACAACTGCTGCAATGACCTACGGGTCAGTGGGCTGCAAAGGAGTCTTATAACCAACCTCTCCTGAGTCACTGTATGGCTACTTCCCAGATTTATGGATTCAGCAAACACTTATTACTGATGATCTCTTTCTTTCACAGTTATGGTTAATATATAAGTGAACAAAGTGGGTGAATAAGTAGTTCAAGTTTAAATTCAAGGGCTACAAAGATGATGAGGGGACTGGAACATCTTTCTGATGAGGAAAGGCTGAGGGACTTGGGTCTTTTTAGTCTGGAGAAGAGGAGACTCAGAGGGGGGATCTCATCAATGCTTATAAATACTTAAAGGGAGGGTGCCAGGAGGATGGGACCAGTCTTTTTTCAGTGGTGCCCAGTGATAGGACAAGAGGTAATGGACACAAACTTGAACATAGGAAGTTCCATCTAAACATGAGGAGGAACTTCTTTCCTTTGAGGGTGACAGAGCACTGGAACAGGCTGCCCAGAGAGGTGGTGGAGTCTTCTTCTCTGGAGACCTTCAAATCCCGCCTGGACGCCATCCTGTGCAACCTGCTGTAGGTGACCCTGCTCTGGCAGAGGGGTTGGACTAGATGATCTCCAGAGGTCCCTTACAAACCCTGTGTTTCTGTGATTCTGTGATTCTGTGCCTTGGTTTCCATGGGTGTAGAAGGCAGACAGCAGTAGCTCAATGAATGAAATCAGTCACCACAAATAAGAACAATTCCAGTTACTTTAATGGTTTGCATCTGCTTTTGCTAGCAGTAAACTTGGCCTGAAGTTTCAGTTATGCCCAAGGATAAGTGGTGATGGGTGCAAAACTGTGCATACAAATGGCAAGGCTCTCTGCAAGAAATGTGAATCTTAATTACTGAAGTGCTTTAAATCTAGTATTTGTAGATAAGTAATTTTGAATAGTAATGTCTTGCTTAAGATTTGCCTTCTTATTTTGCCTTGTACTTTGGAAAATATTTGCCCTTGACAGTAGAAGTCGAGAAATGTGTGAGATAACAACAATTTTGGCTTATGTACTAAATACAGAATCAGAGACTTCCAGAGCTTGAGCTAAAGATGCAAAATTTTGTATCCAGGATTTGTAAGAGATCATATTGCCTGTGATCAACATACCAGGAATCTGTAAAACATGCTTATCAATGGATTTCAACAGGCTTGAGTGGGGTACAAGGTGTAATACAGTTGTTGAGATCAAGCTAGAATGACTGGATGTGAAGTTCCACACAAGATCAAATTTTGGTTGATTTTTTTGGTATTATTTTTCTGAAAATAAAAGTATTTTGGTTGATGTCAACATGCCATAAAGGTAAGGTTTCCAGGCTGCGTTCTGTTCCCTGATAATTAGCAATATCTGTAAGTATGCAAATGTTTGTGCTGCATGGCAGCAACATATCTTTTAGGTGCACCTTGACGATTTAACTGTTACCCGGGTCAATAGTGATCAAATATTAGCTTGCATCACCTGGCAGATGTTCTGTGACACATAAGGAATTAATCAGCCATATTCTTCCACTTCTCCAGGCACAAATACCCACAGCACATAACATATGAGGCAGGAACATTTTTTTGTCAGCTTCTAAGGCCAATAGTATTCAAAGATCTGAACTGAGGTATAGTGACAAGAACAGAAGGAAGGGTGACCCATCACATCCTATACTGAGTCTTTTACTGATGTACAGAAATTCCATCTCACTGATCCCAAACAAAACTTCCAAGACTTAATTTCCTTGTTGCCTTATTATTTCATTTTTATGAAAGTAGAGCTCTAAGAAAACCATACTTTGTTTTTAAACTGCTTGTCCCCAGCACCAAAGCCTTCTAAGGAATTTTATATTGATTTCCAGCAGTCTCTCAAAGAACATCCCAGGCTGTACTTTTGATGCATTTCTGTTTTTTTTTCATTTCCAGAGAGTATTTTGATGGTCTCTGTTTTGTGTCATCAGTAACGCTGAACCCAGGTCCAACACTATTATTTGTGATACAGGAAAACCAACACTTTTCTGTTTACAAAATAAAAGTACTTTAAGTTTGATTTTCCCACTGAAGGTTGCGTGTAATTGTCAATATATCCAATAGTACAAAAAATTATACTACAGGTGATTTCTAGCACAGTAAAAAGCTTACTGTATCAAAGCTGTAGCCTATTGAGTGATAATGAAGAAACAGATTCAAATATCAGTTAAAATCTGATTGGTCAGACTGATACCAGAAAAACAGCAGGTACACATATGCTTTCAAATAACTTAGATCCCCGATTGCCAGCTCTTGATTCCTTGATTGCCACATCTCATGTAAGTCAACTATATTCCTCCAAGACGGTGCCTCGGTTTAATCCTAAGGATTTGTTTTTTTCCTTTCAGCACCCAAAATCAACTTCTAAGCATGCGCAACAAAAAACTCTTAAGCTGTAACTCCAGCTGCCTGCTGCATTAGTTATCCTTGTGGACACAAAGACAGTGTCCCTTGCCATGTCTGAGACTCTTTATAGTCTTTACTGTCTGTGCTTCTGTGGTCTAAAATGCTACTACAGTGAATAATGAAGATACTGTGGCATGATACCTGGCAGATGAGCAGGTCATACAGATAAGCAAGCTATGACATGGAGTGCATGACAGTCAATGCCAAGGGAAAAGGTGTTGCTTTCTTCAGCTGGCTGATGGGAAGATGAAAAGAAGACAAAGCCAGACCCTTCTTGGTGGTGGACAGTAAAAGGAGAGGAGGAACTTTATTATGACAAGTGAAATTCCTTTTAGATATTAGGAAAAAAGTTTTCACCAAGAGAGTGGGCAAAGGGAAGATAACCCTCTTAGAACAGGATCCTCATAGAGGAACCTCTGATCTTGGAGATACTCTAGACTGTTGAGGAACCTGATCAAACTTTGAAGCTAGCCCTAATCTGAGCAGGGTTTTGGAACAGATGTCCTCCTTATATCCCTTCTAAATAAATTATTCTGTGATTCCGTGATTTCCTCTTTCCATATTTTCCCATGTCTCCCATGTTTTGTACAACGTATACATGATCCACTCTTTTGAGATCCCTACTTCACCAATCACAGCTGCCTCTTTGGGAGGACAGTATCATCATCTCTCTTCTGTGAGATCTTCCTTCTAAATCAACCACTACACAAGGATAAGGCCACAGCACTGTGCAGGATTCATCATCAAATGCAAATCATCATTTGGTGTGTCCCTAGGCTCAAATATGGGACCTGCTGGAGACTACAGCCTTCCTGGCTGTAGCACAATGGCACTTCTCTATGATTTAAGCAAACATTTAGGGCATATCCTTGACATTAGACCCAAACATGTAGCTTGAGTATATTTATAGGGAAGGTTCTATTTATAGCTAGGTTCTATTTATAGGGAAAAATAGAAAAAAAAAAAGAATTGTAAATTGTCTCCTAGCCATGCACACTGAAAATTTGAGGGCCTCAGTTCTGGAATTGTTCTGTAAGAGTTAGGATAAGGAAAATATGGAATCAGTATCCAGCAGTCTTCACTTGCCTTTGACCAACTCTAATGGGCATGCTTAGGATTTTGCATTCCTTAGCGGTGGCAAGTGCTACGCTTAGTGTAGGTTTTTTGCCTCAGCCTAATAAGGCAGATGCTGGAGGGAGACTCTTTGGAAAGTGAAGCAGGAAAAGCCAGTGGGAGAGAGAGAAAGCACTGTGTTGTAGTCAGTGACCGTGGCAGCTACGGAGACCCGGAGCTACAGGTCTGTGGTTCTGTGGGAATAGCCAAGAGCCCGTGGCTTATGAAATAGATGATGTGTCAGCTGGTGACAGTAGGGAGAGTGGAAATAAGTGACTGGGGACAGGAAGGGGACAATGGAGTAAGGCTGAAAAAGCCCCAGGGAAAAAAATGATCGGGAGTGCATGTCTAAGGTTGATGGATATTTTATGAAGTAGAAGAAGCAAAATGCTTGTCCAAATTACTTGTACATACAGCTAAATAACCTGAGCTGAGTAAGCAGACTTGTGAAACAGCCTGTAAAAGCCAGATCAGAAAACACTAGTAAGTTTTCAAATATATGGAGATAAGGTAGAAAAACCCACTGGAAATTTAATCTCTGAATTAGATATTCCAAAGGCCACAAATCTTGGAAACAGTAGTCAACTTTATGCCCCAAACAAGTACTAACTCTCTAATGCTGTTACTTTTACAAAAGAAACACACATGTAACTTCATGGTTTAACCCCAGTCAGCAACTAGGACCACACAGCCATTCACTCACTCCCTCCACCACCAGCAGGGTAGGGAGAACAGGGAGAAAAAAAGGAAAACACCTCATGGATTGAGATAAAGACAGTTTAACAGAACAGTAATGGAAGAGAAAAAAAAAATGATAAAAGAATATACAAAATAAGTGATGCAATGCAATTGCTTTCGCCACCCGACGATCGATTGATTGCCCAGCCTGTGCCAAGCAGCAATTGCAGATTCCGGCCCCCCAGCCAACCCCATTAATATACTGAGCATGATGTCTATGGTATGGAATATTCCTTTGGCCAGCTGGTCTTGTCTATGCTCCCTCTCAGCTTGTACGGGAAGCTGAAAAAGTCCTTGACTTAATATAAACATTACTTAACAACAACTAAAACAATATGTGTTATCAACATTATTCTCCTACTAAATGCAAAACACAGAAGCTATTAGTAAGCAAATTAACTCTGTCCCAGCGGAAACCAGTACACCTCAATATGTTGGTGTTTACCAAGGGGTCCAACATGTGTGGTGAAGAGCCAGAGTTAAGACCCTGTTCCTTCCTATCCCTCTGGTCTGTATGTTTTACTCCTAGATAAAGCCATTCCTCTTTTCTACAGTGTGTTGGGGGTAGAAGATGCCTAGGGTGGTCCTGTTACATGGTGTAAGAGCAGTGTCCAGAGGACAATCCTAGAGGATAGTTTTGAAAAGTTAGACTTTGAGGTCGGATCATTCATGTGTGTAACCCTTTGGTACATCTGGAATCGGAACTGCCAAGGTGTTGGTTTGGATAAGCAACCCCCTTGAACATCACTAGATGAGAAATCTTTGATCAGACCAAATGGCACAAGGCTTCTACAACCAGTTCTACAGCTCTGCATTACCTGCAAGCACTGGTTAGATTCTCAAAAAGCACGGTCATTTGTACCAATTTGCCAGCACATATAATAGGACTTTTACTCTGGTTTCATGTTTTTATACCAGCATTATGATAGAGGTAGGAGGACAGATGACACCTAATCTAGCCTCTGCTGCATGGTACAAATAGGCAATGACTAGTTTTCTATGATATCTGTCAGTAAAAAAGTTAACCTGACAAAAATTTTAAAGAAATTTGAGGTAATGCAATGAGAATGAGTTGGTGTAAAATAAGCATTTTGTGGAATATGTCTACAGGGTTTTTGACTACATACATGGAGGCAGGAATCTGACTTTATTGGTTTTAACACATGAGCTGAAGTTCTCTACCCACAGGCATGATAGACTCTGCTAAGCCTTTGTAAAGTAAGCATAGGACTCCTACTACTCACTGGACACTGCTTTACTCCGAATTATTGGCACGCACACCGTATCTGATTAGGGTCTTTTATGCAGAGAAATTGCTGGAAAGTGGAGTATATAAAAAGCATAGTCCAAAAACCCAGCCCAATTAGTCCCTTGTCCATACCCATTCTGCAGCACCTTCTACAAATACACTCTAGAAAAAAGATGACCTCAGAATTGTTTGTAGGGAATTTTTCTGGGATTTTTCCACTCTGTGCTAAAAATCCTGAATCCTCCAAAAAATAGCCCTTCACAGAGCATCTTACAAAAACTGTCAAAATATCTATTTTTCATTTCAAATCGCTCATATAGAAATGTTATCTTGTTAAAAGTCAATGGAAAAATGCTTTAAAAATGGAAGAAAAAGTACTTTTATGACAGCGTTGTAGCCTGTATTTTTATAAAAATGTGAGTTTATGAGCAATTTTTAAAGCAGTGGTAGTTTTTATGCTCTGTGGGCTGGAAAAATGTTTAAATCTTGAAAATATGATAAAAAATTCTTGATCAACTGTACTAAAAATGAATAATATTGGAAAAACACCCGAAGTAGAGATTCTTTTGGAGCACAAATCTATTTATGAAATTTATGCATCTATAAACTGAAAAATACTGACTTTGCTTGAAACTAGTCAGTAATTGCTTAGTAATGCATCTCAGTAAGGCTCCTATCCAGCATTTAAGGTGCCATGGCAACTTCTGCAACTGTGGCTGTATTTCTGTGAACTTCCGGAAAACGTTCTGATTTTTTCATTATTTTTGTAGGAGCTCAAGAAAAGTATGCATATTTTCATCCTTTTGTAAACATTTCAGGGTGGCATTTCTTGTTTCTGTATCACTGAGTGACTGGGAGGTGGTAGGAGGGATGTTTGTCATCATTTCTTGCAAGAAGCAGGCATCATGCCCAAGAGCAGGTGTTAGTACTGCTGTAGGATATTTTGTATAAACACCTTGTGATGTGACCTACATATACCCACAGCCTCTGGTGAGAATTAGCATTAATGTTTACAACATGACCCATTTCTCCCTAGCTTTTTAGTGCATCAAGGAGGTTGTTAACATCACCAGCTGACTATACCATAACCAGCTGTCTCTTCTTCTCAAGCACTTATACAATGCAGTAGTGTCAACACAGGGTGAGACAGAGTAAGCACAATGTGGAGAAATGCAAAACCTGTTAAAAATAATAGTTTTGGAACACATAAAAATAGAACATTCAAAGAGATGTGACAAAGGCATGTTCTGAGTTCTTTTCAAGTATTTTCTAGGAAATTTCCCATATATTCATATAATATTATAATCATTATACAATGTATTAAACTTCCATTTTAATATTTTACAATTGTATAAAAGTTCTGTTCATGCATTATGTACAAAGACAAAATTTTCTTTTTTTTCTTTTCTTTTTCTTTCTTATTCTTAATTGGAGTGAGACCCATGGAAGAAGCTCAATATGAAAAGCCAGACAGGTAAAAATTTCAACTGTTGGGGGATTTAAGAAATACTTTTTAAAATAAAAGACCTGCCTCCTTACAATTTCTAGCTTGGTATATGTGTGAGGCTCTGAGTATCTGCTTGCAAAGCCCACTGAGGTAGTGTGAGTGTTATGGGAAGTGTCAGGGGAGTCCTGGTGTCCTCCTAGCTCCAAGCACCCTCCTGGAGCATTAGATGTCTTTGTAAGTTCTCAAGAAGCCACCTCTGCTCAGGGTTTAAAGGGCTGTTATAAGCTGGAATATTTCTTTTCCCTTTTCCAGTGACCTACAACAATTTTCCCCCAAACAATTCCTGCTCCTCTTTCCAGTGATAATTCTCTGCAAGGACAGCCAAACACCTTGGGAAAATCAAACATTCAAGGACCGGAAACCCATGTGTGCTTTGTAGGGCTTGAAGGGATGCTTAGCTATGAAGGTCAAAGCACGGCGAACACTTCAGAGTAAACTGCAGAGAGTTCCTGGCTGGATTTTGTTCTTTTTTAGTGTCTCTCTGCAGAAGAATATCATGTTGCCAAAGGCTTACAATGAAAAGACTGGCACTTTTATATTACTGTAGTTGAAACAGCACTGGCTGTATCATGGTGGATCACATGTACTCTTTGGAGTCAATTCTTCAGATGCAACTGCTTAATTAAATTTTAAGCATTATTGATTCAGTTTACAGAGCTTCCCCACTTCTAGCACGACTGAATCTGAAGTTGCTGTACTCTGCAGCAGAAAAAAAAAATAAATAAATAAATCAAGAGTTATTAAAAATGAAAGCACTTGGCTGGAAGACGCAGGGAATACCTTATAGTATGTGGATCTTAATTACTGCAAGATATGTAATACTCTCTCTTCTGCAGAGC
Source organism: Burhinus oedicnemus (assembly GCA_008921705.1). NCBI lineage: Eukaryota > Metazoa > Chordata > Aves > Charadriiformes > Burhinidae > Burhinus > Burhinus oedicnemus. The sequence continues at coordinate 252,910 of VFFE01006750.1, read as the reverse complement.
AGAAATCTAAAACAACTGAGAGAGATTTGTGGGGCAGGTTCTCACGTCGTGCACACGAGGGTAGCAGGGTCTGTGCACTCAGTGGTGCTAACGCCGTGTGGAGGGGAGGAATTGCCCCGATCTGTAGGAAAGTATTTGATCAATAGAAAGACAAACTAGCTATTAGTCAGTGGTATTTATGATGGGATTGGCAGAACAAGTTTTTTTTTTTTATTCTTCATTGTTCATTGCCACTTGTCCATTGCAAGGCTTTATGTCAGCTTTAGTGCTGGGTTAAGACAAACAGGGAGCCCAACAAGAGCAGCAAGAGTAAGCTGAATGAGTCGGGCTCAATCTGGAAAAGACTGACAAATGCAGTTAATAGTTTTCCGATATGTACAATTTGTACTATAAAAGGCAGTGATTAGCTATTTTCCACTGTCCTTGGGACAGAAAAAGAAGTTTTATGGAATATGTGACAATCTAAGTTGAATATTATAAAATAACCCTCCCAGTATGTATGAAATTCTAGAGCAATCTGCCTAGGCAGGCTTGAGGAACTCCCTCACTGAAGGTTTTCCAGGAGAGGTAATATACAGTGTGTCGCATGTATTTTTGGTGCTACTTCAGTGCAGCTTGTTGAACAAGAGAATCCCTTAAAGCCCAGCGTTTCTGTGAGCCTAGATTTGTTGTGAGGTAGTCAGGACAGGCTGTGTCTTCTGGTATGCTTGTGTGCTTGCGGATAGAAGATGCATTGTGTGGGTAGTTCAAGCTTGTAAAAGGACTTTTTTTCCCTGATTTTCTTTTATTTCTGTGTTGAGAAACTTCCCGTACTTGATGCTTGCCTAGCTAATGGCTGTAAAAATGGCCTGGAGATTTAGCATGGAGCTTGGTTTTATTTATATATATATACATGATTTATGCAACTAAATAACTACTGAAAAATCCCTATAGCAATGAGGGCATTATTATATCTGGACATTGGCTATTTTTTAAAGTACATTATAAATACATCAGTTGTTCTTTTATTACCCAAACAAAGGCTGCAGCACTCATTTGGATTCTGTCTTAAAATACTGTACGTTAGTGACTGTGGTCTTTTCTCCCCTCCTTTTCCCCATAGGCACTCTCTTCACTAGACACGTGGTCTGAGCAAGACAACACCGAAAAAAAATATAACTCTTCCAGGACTGCTTTCAGCTGCCACTTTAGAAAAAGCAAGAATAGTTCTTAGGATATTATTATTATTATTATTGTTATTGTTGTTGTTATTATTATTATTATTATTATTATTATTATTGTTTTCAGCTGAAATATTTTAAGGCAGTTTTTCTTCTAAGACTATAAAAACTTTTCAAACAATGTGTTAATGGAGAAAAGTCTGTGTTACCGCAGCTGTGGCAGTACATAATGATGCGTTCATTTGAAAATACAGAACTCCCTTGAAATATAGATACTCTCAGCGGCCGTGGGGAGATGTATGCAGCAGGAGAAGCAATATATTTGTGCAGGGGAGGGTATAGCCTCTCTGAGGAAAGGAAATTCAGACTACGTCTGTGCTGCCAGATAGCTCCAGGCTTGAGCTCACGCTCTCACCCAAACACTTAGTTGTCTCTATTGCCTGCAAGCAGGCAGCTCTGCCCAAAATGGGGGCAGGCTCACGCACGCCACACAGGCAGCAGGGCTCAAGCTACCTCCCTCTGACTTTCGGACTGCTATTCCAAGCAATGTGGAAAAAATCTTTATGTCTAGGGATGGGTTGTGGAGGCAATCTGACTGGAGGTGACCCGCAGCTTGTGGCTTCAGGCCTAAATGGGAAACAAAAAGGTTAATATGGGTAAAATGGAAATGCATATCCAGCGTGCATTTGGGATTCCTCTGCATTAACCTATACCCCCTGCAAATTTCACTTCCTCTCTGCGTACCTCCTATGCCATAGCAGTGACTGTCATTTCCCACACATTTTCTACATCAGCTTTCCGTAACACCGTGGTTGGCAGCACACCTTATGCCTTACTCGGCCCTGGAGCTTTCTGAACAGTATTTTATCTATATATTCATCTGTAGTAAATAATCATCTTTGCTCCAGCCAGGCTACGCAGATGTGGGTTCAGCTCTTGTCCACGCTCCGGGATAGAGGCTGCCAGGGCTCAGGGGCAATGTCTAAACTCTGAAGCAGATCTCTTACACATTTTGAAAGGACTCCAGCCTTGCAGTTTCCCCACCGAGCCCCTTCTGTGGAAGGAACCCCGCTCCTTGGCTTCAGCGAACAGCGTGTGAATAGCGATCTTGGGAACGAAGCTGCAGAGAGCACCCGAGGGATGAGAAACAGCTTTGCTGTTCGTGAGAGCCCAGCACTGGTAGAGCCGCGGGTGACAGCTACTTCCCCAGGCGGCTCTGCCAACGCACCTTTCACCCGGCTCACACGTTCTTTCAGCGCTTGTGCCTGGTTTTAATGAGCAGCCGGGGGTTGTGCAGGCTGGTGCCAGGCTGGGTTGGTTTTGTAACGACGGAGGGCTGAATGTCTGCCTGGAGATGAATGGGACCCCCGGACTGCACGGTTGTTGCAAAAGAAAGTTCTACAATCACATTCCTCACATCCTCCCCTTCCCCTTGATTTGAAGATTTAATTAGAGCTTAGAAGCTAGGGCTTTTTAAATCAAGCCAATTATTTGCTTTTCTTCCTAAGGAAGGAAACTCCTTTGCTTTTTACTTGTTCCAACGCCGCCCCTTCCCAGCTCCGGCAACCGGACGCTCGCTGCTCCCGTCCCGTTCGGCGACCGTCACATAGTCTCACGCTGCTAAGAGAGAAGCCCGAATTGCTAGTGGTCTGTGGGAAGAACACAAAGAACGTTCTCCTCACCGGCTCATGTTGCTGGGTACAGAGAAACACCTTCTCTCAGGAAGCATCATCATTTAGATGGGGGACATAGAGGCAAGTAGGGCATCCTTGACCACTCCTTTAGTTTGCCAAGATGAATTTCCAGAGACAGAGGTATTTCCACGCTTACTGAGTAGGCATCTGCTACGCCTAAACTACCCTGAGCTGTACTGTGCCACCCCAGCGTAGGTGCCACTGCTGCTCTGCAGGTACACCCCTCAAACCTCGGGAAAAGTAGCAAAATGGATGATTTCCCTCCTTCCACCATATTCTGGAGGACAGAGAGGGTTGCTCTTGCCTAACAAAACATCCGCCCTGTGACCAGAGGGCTGACATCCAGCTCGCGCAGAGCAGGGACAGAGCGTTGAAGGGACCCTGTAATCCTGCCTGCCAAAACTGTGCTTTTCTTGTGGTCTAAGCCAAAAACCTGACTGTGGGCGGTGCCTCTTCCTTCTGGACCTGTGCAATCGAGGAAGCTTGGCCTGAGCCTGAATGAAGTAAATTGGGTTTTATTGTTTAGGTGCCTCGCTCAGCTACATTTCCAACCCTTCAAATACATCTGTCTCATCTTATCTCTATCGAGAATTAGACCAAGACTTTCCTGCTCCGTTTGATTATACAATATATTGAGCATTTGCGTCAGAGGGAATGGTGGGTGGTTGGCGTTTTAAATGGCTGTTCAGCCATTGGCAGAGCAGAGTTAATAACCGTTAGAGCAAAAAATACAGGAATATATTTAAATGAACCTCATGCATGTTCAACAAAACATATGCTTGCAAGAGGAGAGCTACGTAGAGATGATAATTCAGAAGACAAATTTGACTGAAAACAAAATCTTTAATGAGATACTGTCAATTTTAATCATGTTTTATGCCAAAAGTCCAAAACAAGATGTTAAAACTTTTTTCCTTCATTTTCTAAAATGTATTTAGATATCTTTTTATGATGAGATAAAATGTATTTGAGATTTTATTTTTCATTTAATGTTATATTTAGTATGATTTAATATCATATTATATCATATTTTTGATATAGCTAACATTTATATGATATTATAGCAGTACTTTACAGTACAGATTTCCTGAAATGAAAGGTTTGTTCTTTATATAATTAAGATTTTTCAGTTTGGTAGAATAAAATCTTTGGCTATTATTGCAAAGAAACGATCGTATATTTTTTAATAGAAAACATGCAACTTTGGGGGGCTTTTCAAAATAAATAATAGTAGGCTTTCTGCTCTGGTTTAGAATGATCTTCTGTTTGTCTGTCCATTGATCCAGGAAGGTAAATTTGTAATAATGCATTTTTTTGCTTCATGAAGCTTTGAAAGTTTTTTGGCTCACGATGCCCTGGAGACTTCTTTAGCGCATTGCTGAAGCAGAGCATCTACAGTGCTTTCTGGGAGAGGACACTCAGACCACCTGGGAGATGTCACACTTGGAGCTCTCTGTGCCACCGCTTTAACAGGCTACAATTCTACTGTACACCGTAACTCAATTACAGTATTAAACGTGATAGTTAATAATAACAACATAACAATATATCGATATCTATTAACAGTTGCACAACTGTATATATCAGATTGATACACAGTTAAGGTCTTGCTCAGGGTCTGTTTCTAGCTACACACCCTGCATAGCCTTTAAGCAGATTTTATGTGTGCATTGTCCTTTTTCTGCTAAGCTTCATTTTATCTGTACCGTCTCTTCTGTTGTCTTTTCTCTGAGCTCCAGACTTTGAAAAGTAAAGTAATCCATAGCCTCATTTGAATAAAACTTCATAAAGAGTACTTGCGAGATATTGAAAATTCCAGTTAATTAAAAACTGATTACATTTAATCGTAGACAGACTTTCACCATACTGGGAACTATTTCATTTCACTAGGCTAAACAGCTGTGACTAAAAGGATTACTGACGGAGAAAAACATTCTTCCTGAATTAAAGGTGCACTAGCATGAAAATATTTATTTGACCATGTGGTTTTTAAGACAATATGTGGATGATTGCATAGTTAGGAACAGTAGAGCATATTGATACTAGACAACACAGATTAGGAGATTAATAGTTTGAAAGGTGAAATATGGCCATTATCTGTTTGTTGCAGCAGAACTGCAGTTCTTCATGCCCAGTTATTCAGTCATAAGCATCCATGATCCCTGCTATTTCCATTAAATATATATATCCCAATACGGCAGGTATGACCTTTACTATAAATTGGTTTACTCTTCTGTGAGCAATGACCCTCAATCTGCTATAAAACAGATTTTAGTGCTGCAGTTTGTTTATTTTTCTCCCCTCTCCACTCTGCCCACAGCTGCCTATTCCTTCCCTGTGTTCCTCCTGACCCCTTAGCCCCTCATCCCCCTGTGTCTCCAATAAACTATCACAGATTGGTAGAGTTGCACCTCTGCAACCTCGGTGCAACACCCTCAAATCCATAAAGTTGCCTTTTGCTTGCGCTGCAATCTTCCAGCAAGGTTTATTGACTTCTACTGCGCGCTGTGCCTTCCCTTTAATTTTAACGTAATTCATTAAAGAGGCACTGATTGGGAACCTCTGTACTATACGATTATACAACTGCTTCATACAGAAATTTTGTACATGACCTGTTAGTAAAACTGCTGCTTTATTTTGAAAATCTTTTTTAGTTTAAATTTGAATCTATAAGGAAATAAAAATATCCCAAAAGCTCTACACTAGAAATCAAATGAAATTTTTTTCTTCAACCCTTTCAAGCTAAAAAAAGGAAAAATGTAATTTCAATTTGACATTTGAAAAGTGTAATTTTGTTCTGATTTCAATGAAATTGAATGATAATATATAAAACATGATATATGTGATATAGTTAATATGTTAAAGGAGCATTATTTTACATTTTCAGAACTGTCTTTTTCATAGTTAAAAGTAACATTAGCGATAAATTCCTTGGTTTCAGTGACATTGTATTTTCAAACAGCAAATATTTCTTCCTGCATATCCAACTAGTTTTTCATTTATAGCACTATGCTTTGAACACTTTCTTTAATGAATTTTGAATATTTCAAATTGCTTAGTAAAAAGAGAATTTATACTGAAAGCCAATGAGATACTGAATGGTTCTGCTGAAAAATAAAAGTGCAACTATGGAAAGTGAAGGTATGAAAACATACAGGAAGCAAATTTCTATAAAATATAAGCTGCTGACTTAAACACCTATTGCTTATTAACTGAGTTGAAATAATTGACCATGTTCATATTCTTAGACCATTTCAATGAAGTAAACTGAATTTGTTTAACATGGATGCTTTATGTCATCTGCTGGAATTAATGGGGTTAGCAGTGACAACTGTTGAAATTAATGTGTCAAAGACAGTAAGATAACACTGTGATTTTCTAATGCTTCTATATATTGTCAGTGGAGACAGATAAGTGCTTAGTCTATATGCATCAACATAGAATCATCATGGCAATAGTTAAGAAACCATCTCAGTCATGAAATAGACTGTATTTCATATGATATGGTTTGATTATATATGATACGCATAATATAACTTTTGCAATTTTTTATTTTACATGTGTGTATTTGTAGTGTATATTCTAGCTTGCACTGATGTATTACTTTCCATCACAGAAGATAATATAAACACCTACATTGCAAACCAAACTCCATGTGCATGCAGAGTCTTGCAGAATGGGTCTCTGGTTCCGGTGCCTGCACATGCAAGAACATTCAAAATAATAGTACAAAGTCACAGTTTCCACTTTAAAAGCAAGTAAGAAGGAGACAGAAAATAGTGATGATTTCTTGGTATATCTGGAAACTACAGTCTAATTTACATTTGCCTGTTATTAGTATTGGCTTATAATTCCCTCTTTGCCGTGACCAATCAATGTTGATTTTATTTCTTGATGAAGACAAAACACAGAGTTTTATGGGCAACAAACATGTTAGGAACAAAATAAGAACACCCTACAATGCTCCAGAATAACCTTTCATCTACAGCTACCCTGTACCACGAATCTGTTCATCTTAGATACTACAGCAAAAGATAAAGGTATCTATTAATGGCATAGGCATCTATAAAATCCAAAGTGATGCAGAAATATTATGTGACAGTGCAGTTAGAGATCCTGAGATGTGTGAAAACAATGATGATCATTAAAATTACTTCATTAGTCCAGCTGAACATCAGAAAGTGCGGGTCATTTTGTTCAGGAGATGAAAGCAGTGATCAAAGAGATGAGAGAGAATTTCTGATTCTAGGAAGACTCTTTGAGAAAGATGTAGGCCAAACAGTAAGTGGATCTCAGACATCTTGACATGCAGTAGGTGAAAACACCTTTGCCATCCTTGACAAGACAAAGCTCTGCCCTGCAATAACATCGTTGCTTTCCACAGCGATGACAACGGCAGCTTTATGAGAAGGGGAAAAAACAACTCGGTTCATCTCCAGATTTGTTAGGTAGAGCCGAGCTTATCTGACCCAGGCTGCGTTTGTCATTTGGCAAACAGATGCTGCCAACATGATGTGAAGCAGCGGCCATTAAGTGTCTGCGAACTGCCGTTGGGTATATCTTCCCATTTTCAAAACTGCTTCAAAAAGAAGGAAGGCTACAAAATATATCAGGTATTCAAGAGCATTGAAGCATTTAAAGATTGTCAAGCACTGCAGCACCTGCTGGCTCAGCCTCCAGAAGTGCACATCAAGGACACTGCGGCAACAACCAACACTTTTCAAAAATATTTCAGGAGCCAGGAAGAGGTAGATAAGTGTGCAGGGGTCAAAAGTATAGCAGAACACCTTAGTTCAATAGAGATTAAGCAGTACTATTATTATCATGATTATACCTTCACACCACTTAGCAGACTTAACAGTGACTTGCAGGGTAAGGCTGCCAGAAAGCCCACTTGACACCAGAGTTACTAACATTATCCTGCAAATTCTGGGCTAAGTAAATTCAAGTCTGTCACATGGTTCGGTCATGACATATGATCCTAGTTGACTTCAAGGTCAAAGAAAAGAGGTAACATGGTAAGACAAGATTTAAAGAATAGTAAGCTGGAAATAGATTGCAATTGTCACCTGAGTGGAGGCTTAGAAACTGTTGGAGAATGGACTCCTTCCACCCAAGCTGCCAGTGAAGAACAATTGGTACAATTTCAATGAAATGGAATTGCGTTAGAAAATTATGTACTGTTAAAGCCAAAATGTTTTTCAGAGATCATTTTCAATAAAGTTGCCAGCAAAAAGGAGAAATGTGTGCTTGCTGACGTGATCTGTATCAGGCAGTACCTTAGGATGTGGGTGATCTCATAGCGCACGTGCCTCCTGCTGTGCCTCGCTTTGGGTCTGCTTTCCCCTGCTGCGTGCTGAAGCCACACACCAAGCTACATCAGAAAATGGACTTTTTCCAAAGAGTTGCTTTGAAAGCTGCAAAAATACTATGTGAAAGATGGAAGAGCTTTGCTCATTCTGAGTCATCTACCAAAAGAAGAAAATAAGGAGATGGTTTGTCACATGAAGTGTTACTTCTGTGTAAAGCAAGTTTTCTACAGTTCAGGAAAGTACTGCTGGGCCACCTGTAAATGAAGACAGAATATGCCAATTTATTGCCACTGAAAAACATGCACAGGACCTTGTGTTTGAGACTGACAACACATGCTGATATAGATGTCTTTTAGGAAAAACATTTTCATGTGGATTTACTGGAACCATGTGGATGCAATACTTTTAGCGCAAAATACCTTCTACTGGTATAACATATTCCCTTCTCATGTCAAATAGCTAGATTTTTTTCTGTAGATATAATGTGTAAGGGGAAAATTAGATATTTCTTCTTCCAAGATTATGTAAGTAACTAGTCCTGTTTACTAGTATTGCCCTCATAGACAAATATTTTTTCAGTCACCATCAACTAGTCATGTTAACTCAGCCAGCTCTGAAGGTTCAACAAGCACTATGATTAACTTACCTCCACTGCTTATATCCTTGAGGTGATCCTCCAGGTAAAATCTGAGATACATTGTTGGATCATAGAATCACATAATCGTAGAATGGTTTAAGTTGGAAGGGACCTTAAAGATCATCTAATTCCAACCCTCTTGCCATGGACAGGGACACCTCCCACTAGACCTGGTTGATCAAAGCTTCATCCAACCTGGCCTTGAACACTTCCAGGGATGGGGCCTCCACAGCTTCCCTGGGAAACCTGTTCCAGTGCCTCACCACCCTCAGAGTGAAAAATTTCTTCCTGAGATCTGATCTAAATCTCCCTCCTTCCAGTTTGAAGCCATTACCCCTCGTCCTGTCACTAGATGCCCTTGAAAAAAGTCCCTCTCCAGCTTTCTTGTAGGCCCCCTTCAGATACTGGAAGGGGCTATAAGGTCTCCCCAGAGCCGCCTCTTCTCCAGGCTGAACAACCCCAACTCTCTCAGCCTGTCTTCATAGCAGAGGTGCTCCAGCCCTCTGGTTATCTTCATGGACATCCTCTGGACCCACTCCAACAGGTCCATGTCCTTCTTACATTGGAGGGCCCAGAGCTGGACACAGTATTCCATGTGGGGTCTCACAAGAGACAAGTAGAGGGGCTCCCTTGGCCTGCTGGTCAGGTTTCTTGTGCTGCAGCCCAGGATGCGGTTGGCCTTCTGGGCTGCGAGTACACATTGCCGGCTCATGTTGAGCTTCTCATCTACCAACACCCCCAAGTCCCTCTCCTCAGGGCTGCTCTCAATCCATTCTTCGTCCAGCCTGTATTTGTGCATGGGATTGCCCCGACCCACATGCAGGACCTTGTACTTGGCCTTGTTGAACTTCATGAGGTTGGCACGGGCACACCTCTCAAGCCTGTCCAGGTCCCTCTGGATGGCATCCCTTCCCTCCAGCGTGTCAACTGCTCCACACAGTTTGGTGTCGTTGGCAAACTTGTTGAATGTGCACTCAATCCCAACATCCATGTCACCCACAGAGATGTTAAACAACACTGGTCCCAGTACCGACCCCTGAAGAGCTCCCCATTTGGACTTTGAGCTGTTGACTGCAACTCTTTGAGTGCAACCGTCCAGCCAGTTCCTTAGCCACTGACTGGTCCATTGGTCAAATCCATGTCTCTCCAATGTAGAGACCAGGATGTCATGCGGGATGTGTTTGGGAAAGGTGGCTTTGTCCATGGTTGATCTGTACCTCAACCATGAGAATCTAATTTTCCTAAACATAGTAAATGCATCAATAGGAAAGCATGAATTTCCCAACTTCATTTATTTCCTAAAAATTAGAAACTTATCCTTTAAAATTAGTATGTATATATGCATAGCAAGTTTATCTAAAATAAGCTGTAATTTGCATGAATTTTCTATCATTTTTGCAAAACAATGTTAATTACATTATTTAATGATCCAGAGCATCTCCGATTTTTACCTTTCACAGTTTTCCATCTTTGTAATTGCAGTCCTAATTTCCATTACCATAACTGTATTGCAAAACAGTGACTTCAGAACAACCTCATAGTATAAGCATTCTCTTAACTTGGAGACCAGGAGGAACGTATAATTAGCATGTTATTTTGCCTAGAGGGTCTTTTTTTCTCTAATAACCAAGAATTCCGTCCAATCGGAGACACCTTGGTCAGAAATTGAAGACTCTTGAATGTTGTTTAAAGCCCAATATGTAAGTATATATATACATATATTTTTATATATATGTGTCATAGTATATATACCTATATTTATATAAAAGTCATAGTATAAATACATATGCTATGAGTCTATATAATTACCGTTCAAAGCTAAGAAAAAGGTGTAAAAGAAAACAGAGCATCACCCTCATTCCTAAGTTCCAGCAGAGGCCGATTTGCAACCTGCCATTATTAAGTGAATAACAAGACAAGAATTGGTACAGAATTTGTCCCAGGGTATTTTTGATTTATAAATCTGATTTTATATTTACAACTATAAATGTGAATACAAATTTCCAAGGGCAAAACTAATATAAATTCAAGTAATTCCATCATGTTCCGGACAGGCTTAGTGTCTTTACACACTCTTTTAAATCTTTTCATTATGTTAAATGCTGCCTGTCTTCATGGTATCCAAGTAATTTCCAGCACAATATTAAATGTTTTTCTCACATGTAGCCCTATTCTGATTACTTTCCTTTTTCTTAGCAGAAGAAATCCTCACATCGATTTCATTTATACTTTCTTCGTTATTCCTTTTTTAATCCTAGCCATGTTGACTTTAATCTGTGTAGAAAGGATGTGCCTGTGTGTATGCTTGTGTGTTTGAAGGTTCTGTATTTTTATTAGATAAGAACATCATTTAATCAGTTGATATTTATGACTGTAACTGAGGAAAGTCATGAATATATTGTTTAATTTTAAAAAAGTGTTTGACGTAAACCAGAAGCTTTTGAAACTAGTTTACTTGGTGATCTCATGTACGTTATCTGCATGCTTATGCAGCTCCACTGACTCTTATGTATCTACTGATAACTTGCCAAGGGGATGCTGATACAAAGATTTAAAATTGGAATTAGACTGAAATGAAATTACAGTGCTTTTTCTTGTTCCTTTCATAAGCAGATTTTTTTCACTGGTTTCATGACAACTGAATATTAATTTAATTCCAAGATTCAGAATGATTAAACTCAAATTGCAGCAGATTTTTTTCACGGAGCACTAAAGCCAACTATATTGTAAAATATGCAGTGACATTCTGCAAGAGATAAAGATTGTTTACTGTACATTGCTGAATCCCAAGTAATCCTCCTGAGCTTTTGCTAGTGATAATCCTTCCTATTGCTATTATAAGGACTGGTGATAACTCTTCCTTTAACATACAGTGATAATTCTTCCTCTTTACCTCCATAAAATTCTTTTACCCTCATAAAATTTCAAACAAACCAACCCAAACTTGCAAAGAGGAAACAAATCATCATCACTTCTAACATAGAGGTAACGCAAAGCGTGTCCAAAGGCTGCAATTAATCCTGGGGTAGCAGCATTCAAAAATTCCAGTACCCAACAAAGACAGGGATCATTACCTGCTGTGTTTTGCCTAAAAGAAACAAGGCATATGGATCTCAAAAACTGCTGGTTCACTTTCTCTTTCTGGCCTGGCCTGAGAACTCAGGCAGGCTACCTCTCCTCCTTTTCCTTCACTGGAAGTTGCCTGCTTCTGCTGGAAGCTCTTTGAGCAAGGTATTGTCTCTCCCTTTATCTTTGTGCTGCATTCAGCTGTATTTGGCACAAAGAAAGAAAACACTGAAAAGGGTACAAGGAATTAGGCTGGAGTATGCAGCTTCCCAGCCAGAGAAACCCAGGAGCCCCAGTTCTCTGCCTCAGCTCAGTAAGCAGTTTAGTTGAGGTGCAGGAGGGACTGCGAAAAAGCTAAACATGGCGTTGCTTCAACAGCCCCCTACCTAGTTAACTTGTTACGATGCCTGGCACAATGAGAATAAGAGGTTCAAGTAGCTATCTATTGGTGAAATAAACAACAAAAGCAATTTTCACTGCATATGGAGAGCTTTTTTTCCTCTCCTCTCCTCTCCTCTCCTCTCCTCTCCTCTCCTCTCCTCTCCTCTCCTCTCCTCTTCATTCATGCCAGCATCTCACAGACTATTTTTGCTACCAACTATCACAGGAATAGGAACAGAGAAGTTACTACCTTAACAGTGAACTAAGTGCTATTCTGGTTTACACCCACATAAATTCAGAACAACTTCATTGAAATAAATGAGCCAGAGCTCCAAGTGGTGTAGATGACTTTTTCATCGGTCTCAGTGAAACTACACCAATTTTCTTCAAATGTAGATCAAGCTCTCAGTAAATCCAATTTATGTTCACTTACCAGGGCACTATTTGGCCCAGTCTCAAAGAGAATAATTTGCCCTCTCCAATAGCATGAAGTATTTCTTTTCCTTCATTTTTCCCCTCTGCTTACCTCTCCTGGGGGAAGAACATGATTTTATACTTTACAATTAACATAATTAGAACAATTTCAAAAATTTACCTAATTATTCCTCACAACATGCCCGGGAGGTTGGAAAATATTATCACCCATTTATTATAGCTGGGGAAATTATGTTGAAGAGGTTAAATGACTTGCCTGAGGATGGGTTGCAAGGCAGTGGGACAGCTTGTATTAAATCTCAGTAATTCAAGCTTCTCGCAGCCATCCCCTAGTCAATGCACAGGTCTGACCGTATTTTGTGTTTATTGGCTATTATCTCAGCTTGGTCACTCAGCTCCTCATGTGGCGATTCAGTTGCATGCGTTCTTCACCATACTATCAAGAAGTGGCTAAACAAAAAGTTGATTGACATATATTATGGAATGTAAATTTTGTTTACAGAAGTAACTCAAATAGGTGTTACTCTCAACATGAAGCAAGGGTGAGATGTTCTCTGAGAACCCAAAATGAAAATGGAAAAAAGGTACTGGAATAACACAACACATTACGTAGTAATGAATCACCACTGTTGCATCTTAGCTATCTAGGAGCTCTGAGGGAATAAATAATGAAGCAGCTGAATTGCTGTTTAAAGATACACAATTTATTGTTAAAAATCTGAGATAAAAACCTGCTACCACAGCCAACTGGGTTTTAGCCAAGACTGCCTAAATCTTTCATAAAGTGCCAGAGGCAATTGCCTTTTATAGATATGCAGGACATACCTCAGCAGCAGGAAAAATAGTCAAGAAAATAATGAAAGATAGAGTTATACATTAATTTAATGTATATAGCTTGGTAGGACTGAAGGCTCAGGCTTCTCATGGCCAAACAGTACCTCTCTAAGCTCATTTAGAGTTAACAAAATAATGAGTAAGGGAGAAATGGTGGATAAAATTAATTCAGGCTTTCAAAAGACTTTTGATAAAGACCCTTACAAGAAACTCTTAGGGAAACTTGGTAACCATGGAGTGAGAGGTAAAACTTCACATGGATTAAAACCTCACTAGGAGATAGGGAAAAAGGGGAAGAAATAATGTTTTATTCTTCCTGTAAAAAGAGGTTAGCAGTGCAGTAGCTACACACCAGTGTCTTTTGTCTATGCCAAATCACAGAGTCCATACTCATGAGCAGCTCCATTGAAATCTGATGCTAACTATGGTGGGAAGTTTGTTGTCACTGTGCTTCAGGAAGTTTAAATAAGGTTTAGAGGACATGATGGCATATTTATAGGCAGTCTGAAAGGGGAGAGCTCAGTAAATTAACCATATTAGTTGGCCGTGCAAATCTAGTGGTTTTAGTTAAGAGCTGAGACAACTAAGGACCCCAACATCATGTGAAGTGGTCTTATAAATGCAGTGCTGTGCAACTCACTAGTTCATCCCATCAATGTCATGGCTGAACCCTTTGTCCAGATTTCCTACCTGCTGATTTCCTTTGGGACAGTGGTATATGTGTTCACGAGATCCCATTTTACCTCCTTTCTTTGAGTCTCCAGTTTAAAGGAATGTCTGCAGAGAAAAAGAGAGGAAAAAAAAGCAGGACCAAATTTCCAAATAAATGATGCATGAGAATTACTGTGACCGAAGTAAATCTTGTCATGTGAGGAAAGCTAAGATATTTTTATTATAGATCCTGAAGCAAGAGTGAGAGCTTCATCCTGTACTTTCCTCTGAAGTCACCTACTCTTGACGCGGGTGGAAACATGTACCTGACCATTAGGTGTTAGCCAAGTGGCTGATATGTTGCTGGTCACATCACTCAGTGTATACTACCGGATACAAAAATTAATGTGCCTTAACCACCCTTATCCAACGTGGCAGCTAAGCATACAATGCCGCTTCTGTGTTTTCTTAATGTAACACTATATAAGTTTGCTAGCTTCCCTCAAGCTGAACATTATCTCCGAGAAAGCTTTGTTGTCGCTATGAAATAGATCTATTCCAAATTCCACCTCAAAATGTTATGCATGTTCAAAGATATGAATAATGCAGTTGCTCTATAAGAAGAATGAATATGAAAAAAAGGAGTGAAAAAGTAGATTAAAATAGATGGGAAGATGATGGCCTATAGCCAGCTATGCAAAACCAAGGATGAAATTCTGCAAGCATAAAGGACAAATAATCCTAGTAGGAAGGCTGAGGTAGACGAGCTTGTCTCCCTTTGCTTAGTACTACGGCTCGGAATCAGCTGCCTAAAAATGCCTTGAAAATGCACTGGTCTCTGGGGTGAAGAAAGTGAGGACACAAACTTTGTTGATGGTATGAACTTGCTTGGGTTAGTAAAAATGAGAGCTGACTGCAAAGATTTGCAAAAGGACTGTACAAGGCTAAGTGGCTGAGAAATAAAATGGAAAATGAAATTCAATGTGGGTAAATGTAAAATAATGCACATAGGTAAAAGGAATAAAGCTTTAGCTACAAAATGTTGGGCTCCGAGATGGCTATTATGATTCAAGAGAGAGATATTGGGGATATAATAGATAGTTCTATAAAAACATCAGCTCAATATTCAGTAGAAGTCAAAAAGCAAATCAAATGTTAGGAATTACCTGGAAATGAATAGAGAACAAATAGATATTGTTATTATGCCGGTGTATAAAACTATGGCATGGTTGCATCTTTAATGTTTTGTGCATTTCTGGTCTTTCTGCATCTGACAGAGCAGAACTGGAAAAGGTATGGGCAAGGGCAGCACTGCTGATGGAAGGTGTGGATGTTATCTGTGCAAGAAAAAATGAAGCGGACCAGGACTCTTCAGACTGGGGAAGAGGTGGCACAGAGCAACAGTGACAAGGAAGAGGTGAAACAGGATCAAATTCTAGACCATGAGCTTAAAGTCATGAGGTGATTCTGTCACACGTTCCATTCAAAACAAGCAAACTGAAGTAATTTGTTATACACATGTGAAACGTATTGCTGAAGGAAGCTACGGATACTAAAAATTACCATTGTGATAAAGGTACCTGCGTACTCCTAGAAGGAGAATCCACTGAGGGTGACGGGATACTGAGCTACCACCTCTGTCTCAGGAAGTCCCTGTCCTGTAAAAGGATGGAAGCAAAGGACAAATACTGTTTTCTGGCCCGTGTTTTTCCCCAGGCATCTGTCCCTGGTCTGCCAGAGGCAGACTATTGGGCTAGGTGGAGTTTTGATGTATATGCTTTACCCTGTGCAGGTAAAAATCATTCCTAGAAGCTAGAGAGGTGTATGCATACATGAAAAGTGACATTTGGAGGGACAGAGAAGCCACCTGCAGTGCAGGGAGGGAGGGTAGCAGAAAAAGGAGTATCCAGGCAACATTAGGACATTGCATGTTATTGTTTTATCCTCTCGAATTTACAAGTGAACAGTCTTCTACGTATCAAAAAAGGCTTTTTGCAGTAAATAGGAGTTGGTTTAGGCCCTCAGGGCAAAGCTTTCTTTCCCTCTCCTGTACATTCCCACTGCAGATATGGTTTCCAGATAGAATTTATCCTGAAGAGCAGAAAAGTCACTCCATGGTGACTCAGGGTGCATCTATTTGTCATTCCGTCTGTATCTCTCACTACCCTTTTCTTGTGTTTTCTCTGATAAGGGACCTTGGTGACTGAAATATAGATCAAAGCCCCAGCCTAAGGCTGGTCAAAAGAAAAGGGAAGAGAAAAAAGGGCATTAAAAAATATATCACTGAGCTTAAAGGATTCTTTCTTTTCTTATTTTCTGCCCTTTCTATTTGAAGATTTTCTGTCTCATCCTGCATTTAGCATATCTTACAGTAACTTTGAAAGAGAAGCAAAAGGGAGAGACTAAACAAAAGATGGTTTTTCTTTATTACACTGTAACTATACTTATTTCTAAACTTGAACTGTTTCATTGTACATGGGGCGAGATGGCGACTTGTGCTTGATCTGCCATGCCTGTGCTGCTCACTAACCTTTTAATGATTGCCGACATGAATCCTCACAAAGCCATGAGTCCAGTGACTTTGATCCTCTGTGTTTGATTGCTTTGGATCTCATTACATTTGTGTTGTTATGTGTTAATTGTGAGGAAAGATACATAATTTATCCTATAATTTGCCATAGTTACACATATTTGAGATGCAAGGTCTAGACCGTTTGAAATGTCATTTCATACCATTGAAGCTTGAATACATTAGATAAATCCTGTCTTGTCTCACATACTTGAAGACAGGACAATTCTGAATATAAATACAACTGGAAAGTTAGTTGTGTCCATATAATCTCTCTTTTAGCACAAGCTAGTCTGTAAGATCTCAAAGATTTACATAAAGAGTTCTGTTTCATTCATTAAATAAATATACTGTATAACTGCACTTTTTATTCCATCATTTTAATTCCCATAGCTTCTCCACACATTTTTCTTTAATATTGTCATAAAAGTAATGCCCATGCTTTTTCCTGACCCCAGAAATCCAGTGTTTCTGCTGCAGCATGAGGGCATTCTTAGCAATCACATTTTTTCATGGATTTTATGAAACAGTTACACTGTTTTCATTACCTGCAGTATGATTTAACTATATGCAGTTTTATTACATTGCCCAGAAGTGGTTGTTAGGGTATAGCGATAGATCAGCATAGCTTCACCGAGCTCAGTAAAACTTTATTCCCTTGGACCATTTGATGTGGTGCTTTTAGTACGTATGCGCTGCTGCAAACAGGATCCTTCTTTCCTCCAGAACCAGAACAAATTTATGTGAAGTTAAAGCTACGGCAAAATTAGAACCAATATTTTCTGTTAAAACCATCATTTGTGATAGCAAGGAAAAAAAAGTTCCCCAACTTTTTCAAAATCTTGGTTTCATGAGGAAATTTCTCTAATCTTACTATAACAATAGTGCAAAGGGCTATACTCTGACAATTACTTTTATCCAAAACTTGCTAACATCTCTGAAAGTTCCTCATGAAAATGATAGCCTCAAAATATAAGCCATTTACTGCCAGATGTTTTGCAAGCTGTTCTGTAACGTCACATAAAAAGCAATGAAGTAAAGACAGAACTATAGCAATATATATCACAAGAAGCTAAAACTGGGATGGAGAGGGGTGTTAGCTTCATAAAATTTACAGTAATGTGAAGAAATCAAGGTGTTCTTGCAAACTGAGTGGAGCCAAGCCAATTTTTGAGGGATTTTTTAAGATCAAGCAGAACATTCAGTTAAGACGTGATTGAATAAATGTATACATTTTGCAGTGCGCCATGAACACCAGCAAAATTTTCTCTCTATGGAACCAAACGAGGAAACAAAATTTAGGGCTTGAAGATCCCATTTTGAGGCTATAGCTTTCTCCCATCCAAAGACCTTTCTGGAAGAGCCACTAATCCCACAGACGGATCCATGGTAAAGCATCTCACATGAGGTACACCAAACCACTACTCAGTGCTGATAATGACCTTCTTGATCTCTCGTTAGGTTTCTTTCATTTTCTTTGTGTGTAGCCCTAAATTATATTGAGCACTTTCTGCTAGTGGTGATAGAGGGGGCACGTTCATTCTGACCAAGGGTAGTACATTGGTCAAGTGGAAATGACAGGCTTTGGTCATGAAGGCGATGAAGAAATGAAGCGTATGTAAGCAGCTCTTGAGTTTCAGGTCCAGAGCCCCTTTTTACTTTGGGACCTGACAGTTCAGCCTCAACACACTTTGCCGTAGAGCTGATACTGCTTTGAAATAGTGAGGATGTTTACTGGCAGCTGCAAGCCAGGAGGCTGACAGAAGCAGCAGGTGATTAAGCAGAGAGGAAGGTGCAAAAAATGACCTATAATTGCAGAGGTCAACAGTTTGGTCACACTGACTAGATTTAAAAAAAAAAAAAAAACAAAAAAAAAACAAAAAACCCAAAAAACCCAACCAAATTTAGCAGGAAGTGAAAGGTTCCTGCCCCATGCATATATTTCATGTCGTACTGTCCCTGCTTCTGATCCAACTCAGGGCCCTCAGACACTACAGAGCTATAAAAGAGGAAAGTATGGTAATGTCAAAAAATCAAGAGGTGATACTTTTTATTAGTAACAATAATTCTTTATTTCACTATTAAGTTTTAGAATAGTATCTGCATACTAATCATCACCGAGTGTTTTTTCTCTCCCTCCATTGTCATTCCATATAATGTGTTTTTTTTCCCTAAGAATATGTGGTGGCAAGTAAAGAGAATGAGACAATGTAAACACATTCCTTGTTTTCCTGTATTCTGTGTTGTAGGGAGGCATGCAGTTGCCTCACAGTTTGCATTGGTAGCAAACGTGATCCTGGAAGTTAATTATCCATACCATTTGTGTATGAAGCCCTAATCCAGGATGGCAGAAGGAGGCTCTAGAACACTACGTAATGGAAATAATAAGCAGAATTATGTCTACTTAGGGGGCTACAGTGTTGACTACTCTCCATTTGCCCAGATCTCTTTGACAGCACTAGAAGACGGAGCCGTCCTCGCTGCTGCCCAGGCTTTCTTCAGACACTTTGCAGCAGGAATCATGAGGACGCCAACTGTGCCTTGCTGCTCTGCAGTTATCAGCAGGGATTCCATCTTTATTTGTTTTATAAAGTGCCTTACACATCTGTGGAGCAGGATAAGTCATAAATAATAATAATAATAGTGTCACCACTTCCCTCTCATTAATAACGAGTCACTAGAGAGTCCCTCGTGGTGATGCATAGTGCATGACACTGCACAGATTAGGGCTTCCATCATGCAGCCTGTCACCATGATTGGTTTTACTAAATACAGCCATCGCATCCAGTGAAATATGCTCGGCTGGGGCACTGCTAGTAAAGTACTGACAGCAGCTTCGCAAACAAGATTGTACAACTTTCATAATTCTGCTCTGGAGACTAAAAGCTTGGGGAAATGCTGGAGACTGTGAACAAGAGGTGAATGTGCTAGCACTTTCTCCACAAGAATCCAGGCAGCGGATCTTATTCCCAGGAATCTGCGTTTCTTCTCTCTGGGAAAAACATTCACTGACTTTCTTAAGTTCATAAACTCTTTGGGTCGGTAATCATCTTAATCAGTTCCACAGGGTTTAGAGCAACTGAGACTTACTCTTGACTGCCATGATGAATGGTAATTGCCATGATAATTAGCTAATTATGTTAGCCAAACTGGCAAAAGAAACTTTTAAACAAAAACATAGGAGGAAACAGCACTAAAAACGAGCTTTTCTGACCATTTACCTTAGTCTCATCTGCTGAGGCTCTTTATAGTCAATGGACAGAAGTGAGCTTCTCTAAGAAGCCGTTCAGAGCACAAGCCCAATGCAAATGCTTTGCACCCTCCTGTGGAGGAGTCTGCCACTCTCGATGGACCTCCAGTTTGCACACTTAAAGCTGTACATCCAGAGCAGATGACATGGATAACTTCTTCATTCCCCTTCCTGACACTGCCCTTCTTACACATTACATCTGGCTTCCACAGCCATTTTCAGCTAAAGGCAGTGCCACAAAAATCAGTTGTCCCACCTCACTACTACCTTTGGCCATCCATTCCCCTCCCCGCTCTTTTCTTTATGTGAGTCCCAGTGTTCGTACGCTCGCATAGCAACTTAAGTAAGGTAATGGCCCTAGCTGGAAGGAAACCATGCAGTGTTTAGGGGTTCGTTTTCTGGAAGGCAGTTCTCCGATCTGGCTTATTGCTTGGCCATCACAAGGGAGGTGGTAGGAATATAACACCAGCCCCATCTAGAAGTGTTGGAAGAAATTTTGAAATAGTACCCAGTGCTTCTGTGAAGATTAACTCAGCATCGCTCAGAGGTGCAGAATATGAGCTGCTATATCACATAGCTACTAAACTTCAAATTCATCTCCTCATTTCCTAATAACTTCAACATGTAGGCAAATCCTATGAGGCTGCATATTGTTATTCTCCTATGAATTCACTTAGATTCATGTGACTGTAGGGAAGGGTAATGTAGAACAACCACTCTGTAGATGGACAACACCGGTGCAGATACTCACAACTGCCAAATAAATGAAGCTGACTGGCTGACATGACTACTCCGCATTGAATGCTGATAAATGCACACCAATTGCAAGCGTATTTCATGTGTTGTCACCAAAAAAATGCTATGACACCCAGGCCAACATTTTGAAGGTAGGGAACAAAACCATGGCCACGTTCAAGTCAGCTAGGACATTGCCTTGGAGTTCATGCAGACAAAGAATCCACTCCAGAACAGTAGAAACAAATTTGAGACAAATTACCATGTTACAGGGTTACCTCTGTCTTCCCTGAAGCACTTGCAGTTTTCTGAGAAGGGATAATAGTAGATGGACCAGTCTGGATTCAAAATGGCAATAAACTGTCTATTTTTAAAGGCACTCAACATTTTCCTGTGAGAAACAGGGAAAAGTAAAATGTTAAACCATAGGAAAAATTGAGTTGAACAGAAATACATTTTACCATTCTAAAAAAAAGGGATGCAGAAGCTCATAAAACCTGAAACTCCACAAAGCTCATGCAGCTAGAGAATCAGTCCTAAATAGCAGTACTTCTGACAAATATGAATTCTTTTAAAAATTATATAATGAATGCTATCTCATTTGCATATGGTAATTGGCCTTGTCTGTCACTTCTGCTCGACAGTCTGCTCTTTAGCAAACGCTGCTTTGTTTGTCGCTTCCCAAGCTCTATGACTGTCTATGGAGCAGCACTCTTTCATTTTTATAGATTTATAAGTGATGTTAATGAGAATAATCTGGCAGAAGCAGGAAAAAAAGAAAGCTGGTGTCATTCCTGGGCTACGGACATAAAGATAACTCCAGAAGAATATATTAAAAGCATAACATCGTTTCTATGCTGACTGAAATATTGTTGCCCTATGAAACCAGTAAATCTATAGCTTTATACGCTGGCTTAGTTGGACTACTTTTTCAGCAGCTAGTATCTTGACACTGTTTATTGTTCTGATATTATAGGAAGCCCTTAAAGTCTACAAATGTACAAGCTCATTAAAAACAATTAAGATTTAACAATGTTTTCTGTAGTGTTTTAATGAAAACCAGACAAAACCCAGGGCTACTGAAAAAATGTCACCTTCATTCTGGAAATTCAAGCTCCATATGTTGCACCTGTAAATGAAAAAGTTTTAACAAGTATATACGCCAAGAAATATCCTTTCTGCCATCACTTCTGCTGTCTCCAAAGTTTCCTTCAAGTGGGAATAAAAAACAAACACAGTGACACATGCTGTGCTTCGCTACATGTACGATGAAAGGCATCTGACAGGTCTCCAAGACATGGAGGGAAAGCCACTGCTCACGTTGCGCCCTTCAATAGTCTAAAACACATTTTAGCACTAAGGATTGTTAAAAGGAGAAGCCAGTCAATTGCCATGGCAGGGTCCATGGATGGCCAAGAACTGAAAGGAATAAAACCAAGTAAGAATGGTTCTGTTGATAATTGTCATTCATGCAAAAAGGGCACCAAATTCCAGCCCAACAGGGACTTCTTGTTGGAGGACCGTAGGTGAAATGAGAAAAGGAAGATCAAATACAATCTGTGTTTCAACATTAATATAGTAATGCTTCTACTCCTTGTGTGTAGGAGACTTTACCTCAGTTAGGAGTAACGGCAGATTTATGTAGGAAACATCCAACTGGCTTCTTCCAAAATTAAGGCAAAACATATTACCTACGGCAATATTAGGGAGAAGTTATACCCAGTGAACTCACATCACATTAGTTTGCTCCAGTGTCACACTAGTGAATCACAATCCATACAACATTGGTAATGCACACAGTGAGGCAGAGGGCTGGAGAATTAAAAACACAGAGCTGAAGAAAGTAAATAACACATGAAAATTAAATGGATCTAAACAAGGCAAAAGAAATTTTAAAAGGAAAATCAAGTGGGAGAAAGAAGCCTAACCAAAAGGAAACAATCTGCAATTGTCTTTGCACAATCATAAAGTCAAGTTAGTGTGATTTAAAAAATACTTATCAGCCAAGGCATGGATGTTATCTGAGACATCCCAAAGAGATCCAAAAGAGATGATTTTAATACTCAATTTAAGAGAAAGATTAGGAACCAGATCAGACCATGAAGGGGTTTTCATTCTTCCCCTTCTAAATCCTCATTTGTCAGTCATAACCTGCTGGTTGGTCAGGCTAAGGACTACCAGCAGATACATGTGTGCTCCCTGGCCAAGTCCTGTCTGTATGGAGACTATTGCCGAACAGCGAGGGCTCCATCAGGTCTAATTTGCTGAAGTCAGTACCATGTCCACAAGTACATGTCCTCATCTGAAGCAGCAGCATTTACAACCCAGAACACGGACATAAATTCAGTTTCATTAGTTACTTAAATTGAAAGCTGGATGGCAAACTGGCCTGCTTGAGGCACAGAAGCACATTTCTCCTGCTTCTTTTGCAAGGATCAGGAACAACAGTTAGAGCAAACAGGCAAGGCACAAAATATCTGACACTGGCACACGAGGTCAGGGAAGGCTTCTCAGACCCCTCAGCCTACAGACTGCAGGTCCCTGAGAGGTGATAACTTCATTGCTTGCAGGTTTTGAACCATTTTCAAGAACAAATAATAAGGATTCTTGGGGGGGGGAGGGGGGAAGCAACATATTTTCATAAAGGAAACAAATGACCTGTCTGTGCAAGATGAAAAAATTAACTCAAGAGAAAATTTGTTTAGATCATAGCAAAGTAGAAATCAGGAAAAGGAACAGATGAGACAAAAAGCAAAAATACTTGAGAACTGCAAGAATACCTATCCTGTTAAAATATACATTAATGTTGCAGTTTGTAATGACAAGTGATATTTTTAACTTTCATAAATCAACTGAGTTTGGCTGCTGTACTGCAATCAATGGTATTTGACCAATTTCTGTCACTTGAAGATCTGGCCCCTGATGTGCAAAAAGAAATCGTTAATTATTTCACTACTAACACAATGCATGACCAACTCATGATATCAGTGTAAAGTTAATATATTTCAGATTTGTGTGCTTGTCTTATTTCTTTAACTGTTGGAATTCATAGATACAAGCTTTCTTCTGCAGTCATGCAGAGTATAATTGTTCATAATGATGAGATTCCAGGAGCTTTAAGCATATGAGTGATTTCTATACTGTGATGAAATTATGAAAGTTGGCAAGCACTAATTATGACTGCTGACATTTGTTTTATTGGTCTAATTTCTCATGCTTGTCATCTTCTTCTCTCCTGTTGAAATTCATGGCAAAAAATTGCTGTTACCATTGATGGAAACAAGGATATTGTAGATCACATAACTCTTAATGGCTTGCAAGTAATCTGCTTCCAAATTCAACTTTTCTCTTTTCTTTTTGGCTTTGTTCTTTAGATAGATGTTCTCAGCCAGTAAGGAAGAATCGATTTAAATGAATAAGCAAGTGAACAACATTCCCATCACCTTTATTTCACTTTGCTTCCTTGCTTGATTCTAATGATGCTTTATTTCAGTACCGAGAAGCTTCACTACCTGGCCAAGCCTTCATAAATAAGAATCAAGTAAGTAAATAAAATCACAAACCCACCTCAGTGTCAGCATTAACTCTCAGCTATAGCAAAGTTCTATTTAATAATAATAAATGTAAGTTCAGGAAAGTCCAAGCTGTTCATTGCTCAGGCAGGGCCCACAAATTGCAGGAGACGACAGCAGTCTTTTAATACTAAAAAAACAAATTAAGGTCCCTATCAGATGTGCTGCCAGCCAGAGGAGAAACTTTACCCCTTTTATTAAGCTTTCAGTTCTGCTTTGTTTAATTTGTTCTCAAACGTGGGAAAAAAATGAGGATGAATTCATATAGGGACAGCTGGAATGACAACGTATTGCAGGGGACAAGAGCTGACACATAAACAAGCGCTGGCTTCACCACACAGCTCAAATCAATGAGCCATCATGGACTGTCAGTGCTGGCAGATGGGCCTCTGGGAGCAGTGGCAAGTTAGGACTGACAACCTCCCTCCACCTCAGCCCACTGGTCCTGCCTCCTGACAGTGGTGGAATGACCCTCTCTGTCCCCTGCATCCCTTGGACGGCCTGATCTTTGCTTCCCTTCTCCATGGTCATGAGGTGGACCACCTCACTGTCAACCCTGTTCCCTGTCCTCATAAACATTCTTCTTTCATAGTGCTGAGACAAAACTTCTATGAAGAAAGGTCATCAAATATAGCCAGACTCAGTGGGGCTAAAAATAAAATATTGCATCAAGTATGTTTGATGTCTCGAATTGACTCAGAGCCCCACCAGTCCTGTATTTTGGCTGTTCAGAATGTGAATGTTTGAAAGAGACAGTGCAAAGAATGATGTGGTATATTTGAATATGCAAGTATATGCTGACCTGCTGCATCAATATGTTAAAGTAACCAAGTATTTGTACTGATAATCTCCACAACCTATTGTCCATAACCTATTCCTCAAGGAAAGGTTACTTCCCAAAGGATCCACCTACCCTAACTTGGGCACCTAGAATTTACATATCTATACTCTCACCTGTCATTTTCATGTGCCTTCATACTCATCTAATATGGCCTGCTGTCACAGGGTGGCTGAGGTTGGAGAGGACTTCTTTAATTCCAGCATAGGTTTAGCATAAGTTTTTGAAAAATGCATGTTGACAGCACCAGTTCTTATTCATTGCCTGTGAAAAGGGTACAAGCACCCCCTTGAAAGTAGAGGGAGCTGAGCTGACTAGACTTGGTGAAACACTTAATTAGCTTTTAATCTCTAGGCCACACAAAAGAAACACAGACCATCCCTTTTCAGGTCCCTTGTTCTCCTGAACATTTTCTGGGGTTCAGCTGGTGTTACCTGAAGACAATGGCTCCGAGGCTGTGTTGCACACACTGCTAATAGCCGCTCTGCGGTTTTCTCCAGGCTCTGCTTTCATGGCAGTCGTCATCTCCTGTATCCAGTTTATCACAAAGTACGGAAGTAGGGTGTTAAGGTATCAGTTATGTCAGTAATTAAATCTCATGAAAAGTAGAGCACAGTACTAGTTGGAAGTCATGAGCACAACAGACTGACACAGCCACCACTGCCCACCCCTACTGGATAACGGAAAAAACAGGTTGTAACTCAGGAAACAGGATCTTTGTAAGAAGTGTCACTCTTCTTCACTGGTAGCTATTGAGTAGAACTCCCAAACTGATTGTGATCACAGATATTCTTTCTTTCCTGAAACATGTTTGAAAAGAAAAGTCTTTTCCTTATTGAGCCCTTATTTTTTGCTAGCAGTCAGTTTCTGTGAGCTACAGTGACATGTAGAGCTGACTCTGCTAGAATGTCAGCTGCCTACATCTCCAACATCCCTGTAGGATGATAGTGTGTCCATGGTGACACTGTGGCAGCAACATTATAAAGCATCAGCATTACCTTCAAGTGAGAATTTTTTAAGTTTGCCTGTAAGTTTTCTCCTTCAAAACCAATTTTCTCTCTTGAGGTAGGAACTGTAATCATGTTCTGCCCATCTCTTTGTTAACTCAAAAACAATATTGCAAATATTTTCATATTATAATCTTGCTAATACCTTAAAGAGAGAGACTGAAAAGTAAAAGAAATAAAATATAGGAAAAAAAAAAAAAGACACACTCTGGTAGAAATAAGGTGGTCAAGATATTTGGTCAAGCTATTCTTAAAGATACTCTCAGTCTTCATATTGATGTCCTCAACCAACACTAACAAGAAGTTTGTATTCAAGGTGCAAGCATTGTAGCTTTCTGGCCCATTATATCAGCAAAAGTGTAAGAATGTGTTAGTGACCAGACACAAGGACCAACAGAGTGAGTGCTCCTGACACATAAATGGAAAGTAACCTCTTGTGAGGAATGTCAATATTCTGGTTAAGTGGCAAACCCATTTCTAGTTAGATTACCAAGGGAGGTAGGGCAGAAAGTTCTGGGAAAAAGATTGGTAGAGACCAGTTTACTGGAATAGCTCTTCCATTTTCCAGCTCATTCTCTGACACGTTCTTTCTTAAGAGTTCTTCACCTGACCCAGACTGGTAGCCCAATTAGTTGTTTGGAGGGACTGAATTTGACCTGTGAGCCAAATATTTTACAAATTAACAGATGATGTATCCTTGACCTCAGTGTCTCTATCTGCAAAAAAAAAAAAAAAAAAAAAAAAAAAAAGCAATATTTAATGAGCAGTGAAGTTAAAACTAATTGGTGCTTACTCTGCAGCAGCTTTGCCATCTGGGGACTTGAATTCGTGACTGAGGATGCAGACAGCAGTGTTAGGGAACTCTGAACTGGGATAGACAGCAGGAATACAGACGTCAGGGGTTATAGGACCAAGGTCTTAGTCTGCATGTGCAAGGGTGGATGACAAAAGAGAGGCTTAAAATGAAGGACATGAGGTGCACATCCTGCACATGTGAAATAGTAGAAGTTTGAAGGTAGTCAGGATCTATTTGGCTTCCTAGTGTGGGGATATATAAAAAGGACAGCAAGGAGTCATTGAATCATCAAATCATAGAATCGTTTAGCTTGGAGGGACCTTTAAGATCATCAATTCCAACCCTTAACCTAACACTGCCAAAACCACAACTAAACCATGTCCCTCAGCACCATGTCTACCTGTCTTTTACATACCTCCAGGGATGGCAATTCAACCGCTTCCCTGGGCAGCCTGTTCCATTGCTTGATAACCCTTTCGGTGAAGAATTTTTTCCTAATATTTATCCTAAATCTCCCCTGGTGCAACTTGAGGCCATTTCCTCTTGTCCTATCACTTCTTACTTGGGAGAAAACATCAACCCCCACCTCTCTACAACCCCCTTTCAGGTAGTTGTAGAGAGTGATAAGGTCTCCCCTCAGCCTCCTTTTCTCCAGGCTGAACAATCCCAGTTCCCTCAGCCGCTCCTTATAAGACTTGTTCACTAGATCCGTCACCAGCTTCATTGCCCTTCTCTGGACACGCTCCACCACCTCAATGTCTTTCTTGTAGTGAGGAGCCCAAAACAGAACACAGTATTTGAGGTGGGGCCTCACCAGTGCCGAGTACAGGGAGACAACCACTCCTGCTCACTGCACTATTTCTGATACAGGCCAGGACACTGTTGGCCTTCTTGGCCACCTGGGCACACTGCTGGCTCATATTCAGCCGGCTGTCGACCAACAGCCCCAGGTCCTTTTCAGCTCAGCAGCTTTCCAGCCACTCTTCCCCAAGCCTGTAGCGCTGCATGGGGTTGTTGTGACCCAAGTGGAGGACCCGCCACTTGGCCTTGTTGAATCTCATACCATTGGACTTGGCCCATCGATCCAGCCTGTCTGGATCCTTCTGTAGGGCCATCCTACCCTCAAGCAGGTTGACACTCCCACCTAACTTGGTGTTGTCTGCAAACTTACTGAGGGTGCACTCAATCCCTTTATCCAGGTCATTGATAAAGACATTGAAGAGAACTGTCCCCAGTACAGAGCCCTGGGGAACACCACTTATGACCAGCCATCAACTGGATTTAACTCCATTCACCACAACTCTTTGAGTCTGGCCTTCCAGTCATTTTTTGACTCAGCGAAGAGTATACACATCCGAGCCACAGGCAGCCAGTTTCTCCAGGAGAATGCTGTAGGAAACTGTGTCAAAGGCTTTACTAAATTCCAGGTAAATGACATCCATAGCCTTTCCCTCATCCACCAAGCAGGTCACCTTGGCATAGAATGAGATCAGATTAGTCAAGCAGGACCTGCCTTTCATGAACCCATGCTGGCTGGGCCTGATCATCTGGTTGTCTTGCATGTGCCACGTGATGGTACTCAAGATGATCTGCTCCATAACCTTCCCTGGCACCAAGGTCAGACTGACAGGCCTGTAGTTCCCCGGATCCCCCTTCCAGCCTTTCTTGTGGATGGGCGAGTGGAGAAGGAAGTAAGAAAACTTGGGTCTCAAGCATGAAAAGGTTTGTGTTTGACTAATAGGGCTAGGAAACGTCATTGTTTTTCTGGGGAAAAGGGTTTTGTGAAGGATGCAGGGCCCTTGATGAGTTCTTTTGTTATTGGGGAATTTCAGTGTGTTTATCAACCTGGGAAGTGCTTCAATTAGAAGGACAGTGGGTAAAAGGAAAGACACTGTGTCAACAATATCTATGGTGTTGCATTTTCTGTCAGAACTGCCCTGTAGGTATAAACAAAGTGTGCTCTTGCAAGGTGGAGAGTCACAGAGAAAGGAGCAGAGGCACCCTAACCTCTATCTCAGCCAGACCCAGAATTAGGCTGCCACGCTTCAGACTTACGTAGCCAGAATCCTTTGAGATAAATATGGAAGCAGAACTTCAGGTTGGCCTTGAGATGAGGTTAAGTGTAGTTTTAAAGCACCAGCTAATTCCGAGATTGAATCTAGCCACATTGTAGCCCAACATCTCAACAGATTTTTTAATTATTTTTTCTTGGTGTGCGTCTGATCGTACGAATAACTTCTTGATTTTTGTCGCCACTTTTTATTCAAAGCATAAACAGCTGCAGCAGTTCACAGAATTGTGGGGTCAGATCTCTGGGGCTGGAAACCAAATCCAGCACCAGACGCAGATATAAAGCAGTCTTATTTCAAGAGACCAGTGAAGCCACAGTTTCCACTGACTACATCAGGAGTTGATCGGTATCTCTGAAAAACTGCCTTTTTAGGCACCTAATGATGGAAATCAGTGTCTAATGGGCAGCACTGAAGTTTAAAATATTATTGGCTCCATTGCATTATAGCAAGCTGACCTCTACCAATGTCGTCTCCTCAGCTGATAAAAGTGATTTTGCATGGCGGAGCCCTCACTGCTCAAGACTTATGTGTGAAAGGCCTTTTAGAAGTGTAACACCCTGCCCAAGGGCTAAATATTATTAACTTTTTTTGGCCTTTTTAACATCACTCCTTAATTAGCAGTAAACATAAGTAACTGTAAAGCCCTACAGTACAGCACTAAATTCACCACTTGATCAAAAATTTAGCAAAAATTACCATATGTGTTACAGGAAGCTCAACGTTTTCTGCTTTTCCAGGCTGCTGAGGCAGCATCCTCTTAGTGTTGATAAAAATTGCTTTGCAAAGGTTGTGCCTCTTTGGATTTATCACTATCAGCATGCGGCAGTGTTTGAGCTTCCAGCTAAAAAAAAATTCAAATGGAATTTTACAGTACTTGCTTTGGGGCTGGAGTGTAAAACTGCTCTCTTAGCAGCTTCCAAGTCCCTGGAAGCTCAGTCCCTGTGTCTCTCAGCTTCGTCACACCCTCTTATGCATTGCCGCTGATCTTTCCCACTTGCTGTTTACTTATTTCATTGCATGGTTTGGAGGCACCTTTTTATTATTATTATCTTGGTTTGATTTTGGCTTCTCTTGATGACAGGGGTTTACAGAAGTGCAAGAGAATGATTAATGTACCATGCACGGTGGGCAAGATATCACCATGGAGGAGAGGAAAAAGTTGCTGAAACAAGACTTCGAAGAAATTTTTAGTTTTAGAAAGAGGAAGTAGCTGGTCTATTTTAGCAAGCTGTGAGGCCCAATCTGAGAGCAAAGCAAGGCTACGCACTTGGCATCTACGCTATATGTCTTCCAGCAGCTCTGCTTCAGGCCAGCTCTGGTGCTGTGGGTTGAATGCCCGGTAGAAATTCAACCAATTCAACCAGCACAAATTAAGTGCTGGTGTGATATTCTGGTGTAATGTCTTCCTAAAGGACTACAGTTTGTGTGTTAGGAGACCCATCTGCAATCTGAATCCGTGTGCTATGTGGTGATGACAAGGAGCTACGTTTAAGTAGTGCACTGCTGAGCTGAACTGAAGCACTAATGGAAATGCGCCTGGAAGAAGACCTAATGCCCTTGGACTGGATGCGGAACGGCAGTGGTTTTACACCTCGTATAGCAAAACACACAGTTAGACCTTTAAAGGTCCCTTCCAACCCAAACTATTCTGTGATTCTATGATTCCATGATCTCCAGCAGGTACAAATCGGTCTGTCTTAATATAAGTAGCCTGAAACACATTTACTGAAGATCTGTTCCTATATTCTGGTTTTTTTTAAAAAAATACTGACTTTTGCATACTGAAGTGGATGAGGCAACCTAGCATTTGATTTTTCTGGGTGCCTATCTGAGGCTTTTTGGCACTCAGTACCTCCCTGGGTGTCAGCATTTGGATTCCCTTGATAAGGTTACACACAACATCCCTTATGTCTGCTGGCTGAACCTGTGCTTCCTTCCTGCACACTTAGACCAGAGCCCTTGGAGAGAGCTGGAAATGACTGTGAATCCTAAAACCGACTCAGTCCTATTTCATGGGAAGGGTGAAGCAGAGGGTAAACGCTCCATTTCGAAGCCTCTTTTATGTGTTTGATCTTTCACAGCGCTCCCTGTTCAATCCGTCCCGCACTAGTGATACGAAGAAGCTGTGAAAGTTAATCCATTTTAGAGATGAATCAGTGCTGGCAACTGTCCTCAGCCACAGGTCAGTAAGCACAGGATGGACGGGCATCCCGCTGCACTCTGCTGGGAATAATTCCTTGAAAAACTGTACCTGGAAAATGCTCGGTCTGTTGCTGCTCGTCTGCTTTGGTAGTAGGTAGCTGGCACAGGATTCAGTATCACCTTGGCTCTAGGCAAGGCAGAACTGCCAGACAATGACAGTTTTCAGAGGAGAGGCTTGGGGGAAAAAATAATTAAAAAATTACACACACAGCCCCTCTAAGGAAAGATCCTCTTTGTGCCAAGCATTAATACACAGCCAGTACCAGCCTTCTCTTTTTACATATTCCTGCTGGCACTATAACGCCCCAAAACCAAAGCCTATTGTGGGAAAAGCAGAAAACAGAAGCAGAAAGTATGATAAACTGTTTTGGTTTGTGCAGCACATGGGCAAAGGACACAAAACACTCCCGATGCTTGATTTGTCACACTCAGCGGTATAAATAGGAAGAATGACCTGCTGAAATGACCAGGTAGAAAAGTTGCTCTGATTAGAGAAAATGCCTGAGGACTGAAGAACGTTGGTCTCAGCACGGCAAAAATCACATATATAGAAAGTCAGATCTGCTCGTTTCAGTCTTTGTCTCAGCTCCAACTGTGAGATGTCTGGCTCTCTTCTGTGGTCAGGTCCAGAGAAGTTAGGGGTTTGGGTATTTCTTTCAGTGTGACAACTGGATTTGACCTACACCAACCTTGAAGAAAGGCGAAGATCCTGATGTTGTCAATCTAAGCCTTACAGAAATACATCCTAAATCTGAATTTTAGTGTGAATGAGCACCTCAGTCCCCTTCAGCAAAACTGAAGACCTCCCTGTACAAACTCAGAAACTCTGAGTTGAATACCTGAAAATGATACCATTGGTACAAAACCAATGAGCATCTTTTCTTTTATACCTATTGGCTGAGCAAGCTCTGTGACAATGTATGGCTGTTACAACATTCTTTATTCAGGTCCTTATCTTCAAACATAGTTTTGGACTTTTTTGTAGAAGCTTTGGCCCACAATCCCACACAGAACTGCATCTACAGTTTTTTTCACATCCTCTAGTTGTTCTTATACATCTCTTTAAGTAAAATTTTAGTGGCTAAAAGACAAACAATGCTGGGAATTTTTTTTATCCCAAGGTTTAACTGATGTCAGCACCCTCCTCCCCTTTAAGAACTGTGAATACTGCCTGCTCTTGGATTGTTCTGATGTGTATGTCAGGTTATTTTTCCTCTTCGGTGAAAATTTTTCTTCTGCTTTTAGACTAATAAGTTAAGTAGCTCACAGGGAACTGTCCTTCTGAGTTGGGATAATTTCTTTTGTGCAGCTCATTTCTATCTAAGCAGAGCTGCTGGAGTTCAGTAGAGCAATCTCTAACAAAGCTATCTGAAAACAATATAGCTGCTAGAAATGTTAGCACTTGGATCAACACACTCAATTTTAGCTGGGGGAAAGCTGTGCTAATGGGCATTGGGGACTTTTGCGAAGAGAAAATTGCAAGATTGCATCCTTTCAGAGCAGCAGTCCTTAGTATTGCAAATGATACCCAATATCCTTCCTGTCTCTGGGCTGGATTTTGAGCTTTCTGTATTGTGTCATCTCTTGCCTCACTTGCTGATCTAGTTTCACCTGTCCAACCAAGTTTATGAATGAAAAAACACATTATCATTTTGACATGGGAAATCCTAGGGCAGGGAATCTGTCGTATCAGTAAATGAAAACATTCCTGAAGGAACAAAGAAAAAAACCTCTTTTAAGTTAAAATAATCTTCTAGCATTAAGTTTACTTACCAATAACCTGTTTCTTATAAAATAAATAAAAAGAATAAGAATAAGAATAAGAATAAGAATAAGAATAAGAATAAGAATAAGAATAAGAATAAGAATAAGAATAAGAATAAGAATAAGCTTGACCCACACTGATGCAAAAATAATTTAAATTGTAGAAAATATTCAATGTGTGATGGATCTTGGTATTACAGGGTTACAGGCTTCCTGTTGTCTTTATGGTCTCATAGAAAAGCCATCACTAATTCTGAAGTTCCCAGAGATTCATTAATTACATTTCATGGAATTAATGTATATTGCATGTTGTGGCTTCTCCATTCCTCTCCTCATGAGAAGTTGTACATAATGCACATGTGTGATGTACATGGTGGACAACGTGTTGACCACCAGCCAGCAATGTGCACATGCAGCAAAGCAGGCCAACAACCTCCTGGGTTGCATTAGGCGGTGTTGCCAGCATGTCAAAGGAGGTGATCCTTCCCCTTTGCTCAGCACTGGTGGAGTTATGGGACCAGTGCTGGGCTCCACAGTAAGCATCAGACATGGACATACTGGAGCAAGTGCAGCAAAAGGCCCCAAAGATGATTAAGGGACTGGAGCATCTGTCATTCGAGGAAAGGCTAAGACACCTGGGGTTGCTCAGTCTAGAAAAAAGATGGCTCACAGGAAATTTTATTAATCTGTATAAATAAAAATCATTTAAGGGGGAGTAAAGAGGGAGCCAGATTCTTCTTAGAGGTGCCCAATGACAGGATAACAGACAATGAGCACAAACTGAAATATAGAAAATTCCATTTAAACATAAAACCTCTTTTTATTGTGAGAATGGTCAAACACTGGAGCAGGATGCCAGAAAATTTGTTGAGTCGCCATGCTCGGAGATATTCAAAACCCAACTGGACACAGCACTGAGCTATCTGCTTTAGGTTTCAGCAGGGGAGGTTGGACTAGATGATGAGGGTTAGATGCGTGGACAGTGAGGTGAATTGAGAACTGGCTGAATGGCAGAGCTCAGAGGATTGTGATCAGCAGAGCAGAGTCTAGTTGGAGGCCTGTAGCTAGCTGTGTTCCCAAGGGGTCAGTACTGGGTCCAGTCTTGTTCAATATATTCATCAATGACCCAGATGAGGGGACAGAGTGTACCCTCAGCAAGTTTGCTGATGACACAAAACTGGGAGGGGTGGCTGACACACCAGAAGGCTGTGCCACCATTCACCGAGACCTGGACAGGCTAAAGGGCTGAGAGGAGAGGAACCTAAGGAAGTTCAACAAGGGCAAGTGTACAGTACTGCACTTGGGGAGGAATAACCCCATGCACCAGTACAGGTTAGGGGTTGACCTGCTGGAAAGCAGCTCTGTGGAAAGGGATCCGGGAGTCCTGGTGGACAACAGGATGACCAGGAGCCAGCAATGTGCCCTTGTGGCCAAGAAGGCCAATGGTGTCTTGGGGTGCATCAAGAGGTGTGTGGAAAGCAGGTCCATGGAGGTTATCCTCCCCCTCTACTCTGCCCTGGTGAGGCTGCATCTGGAGTCCTGTGTCCAGTTCTGGGCTCTGCGGTTCAAGAAGGACAGGGAACTGCTGGAAAGGGTACAGCAGAGGGCTACAAAGATGATCAAGGCACTGGAACATCTTTCTTATGAGGAAAAGATGAGAAACCTGAGTTTGTTTAGCCTGGAGAAGAGAAGACTGAGAGGGGATCTCATCAATGCTCATAAATATCTAAAGGACAGGTGTCAAGAGGATGGGGCCAGACTCTTTTCAGTGGTGCCTGTCAACATAACAAGAGACAATGGGCACAAACTGGAACACAGGAAATTCTCTCTGAACATAAGGAAAAACTTCTTTGAGGGCGGCAGAGCACTGGAACAGGTTGCCCATAGAGGTGGTGGAGTCTCCTTCTCTGGAGATATTCAAAACCTGCCTGGATACGATCCAGTGCAACCTGCTCTAGGTGAACCTGTTTTGGCAGGGGGGTTGGACCAGATGCTCTCCAGACATCCCTTCCAACCCTAACCATTCTGTGATTCTGTGATCTTGAAAGGTTTCTTCCCACATCAATCATGCTGTGATTCTATGATTTGTTAAAACATATCCTGGCTATAAGTAATCCTAAAATGCAAGAAAGCTTGAAAATAGATTAAAACTTTTAGACCTTTGTCTGTTTTCTGTGCAAATGAGCTGTGCACAGTTCATTGCAATGATGTCTCAAGTTTCACTCTAATACTCCAGTTATATCTTCAATATAAAAGATAGCCACTGTCAGGACTATCTTCAGACCAAGTACCTTCTTTCCACTCTGAATGTAGTTCAAGTACACTCTGCCTGTGTATCCTGGCATCACAGCCCCCCTTGGGATGACCCTAGGCAATCATGTAACCTCTCTGCAGGAAGGAACTGCCACACAGTGTACGGAGGGTGAAATTCAGGCACTTGGCAGTCTGAAGGTTAGGCATCCTATCTGAAGTAGTCATCTAGGCAAGTATTCACCAGATGAAATCTAGCGGTACGAAACATAAGCTAAGATTCTTTACAGCTAGTGGAGAGAAAATGATTAACTCTTGCTTCAAGGCAGGTGTCTAAAACCATTAGATGTGTCATTCTTTAGAAATGCCTTTTTCTCTCCGTTGCCTATAAAATATTCTGAATAATTAACTCTGATACAGATGTTTATAATACAGATGTCTAAAATCAGATAAGCTGACTATTGCTTTGGCTGTCAAGGCTCATGAACCAAGATGACAAATGTGCCTTGGTGTCTTGCTAGCTTACTAGCTACTCTCAGCATGCCAGCACCATCTTTAAGTCATCCCTGGGAGTCTCCCAGCAGTAACATGGGGTAGTATCTTACTTAATGTAAAGCCTAGTCTCATAGCTGCTTATATACAGCAGTGCATTAGTACTACAGTCCTCAACAGTGGATAACCTCAAATACCTACCACACAGACACATCCTCTGTCTTTTCCACCCGTCTACATGAAAAGGAAGAGATAATTTTCTTGTTCAGCTATCCTTCCAAAATTCGTGGTCAATTCTTTGCTCTGCTGCTGAACATCTCTTTGAACTCAGGCAAATCTGTCAAACCTCCATTCCTAAATATTCAGGTCTTAGGATCCTGCCGAAGTTAAAGACTACTGGTTGCCTGAGAAGCTTGGAAGGTCAGAGGACTGCTTTAACACATGTAATCCTCAAAGCTGTAAGAGACAGTGTTCCTCAGAACTTGTGCCTTTAGAAACAAGTTTATTTCACACCTCAAACCAGGACATCTCTGAATTGTTCTTACACAAATATTTTATAGTTAAAGACAAAAAAAAACAGCTATCAAAATGAAAGGAATCACAGAGGACTTCCGATAAAGAAGAAACAGCAAAACAGATGAGGTGTGGCAGAGAAGTGCATGACATTCTTGAAAGTGTTGGTCCACCAATTAACCGAGGAAATAAAAAAATAATATGTAATTTTATCTCAAAATGTTCTCAATTAAGTGCCTCTGAGTTATAGTAAAAAGAGAAAATGGAGGCTTCTATAAATACAGGAATTAGACAGCTTCCATAGACTAGGTCCCTTTAAAATGAGATGTTTTCTTTCAGTATCTGCCAGATAGGCTTTCAGATCTCTCACCTCCACTAGTCCACAAGTCAGCAAAACAAACATATCTACTATTAATTTCAAATCCCTCCACCTGAAGCTACCTTCAGACAAACATTTACAACTTGTAACACCCTGTTATACACAGTCCACCCATTCCTATCCCTCTCAGCATACCAATGGCAACCTCTTTATAGAAATCCCTCTTCCCATCAGAGTGGTGTTATACTGAGAATACACCCATTTCTATAGTATATGCTATGGTAAGCAGCTTGCTTGGTAGGAGTCCTCTTTTTTAAAAGAAATTTATTAGTAGTAAATTCCTAGTTAGCACAAAACCATTACTTACTGTTGATCTATAGATTGGAGGTGCACATTGTAAGACGTATTATTATAGATTTTTTTAAGTCAGCAATGAATTCCACTGACAGCTAAAAGCAAAAGACAGATTTTTCCCGCGATGCCTTCCATTTTGGGAAGAGGCTTTCAGATACACCTTTTCAGATACTCTTCATACACACTTGCCCTTATACTGATTCCTTCCGACTCCTAAGGACGTAGCATAGTTTCTTTGACTTTGCTCCTTGAAGCTTTGACTCCTTTCCAGATCATAACTTTTTACAGGATTGGCTCCTTTCCTTAAAGAAGAGAATATAAGGTACTTTTGGAAAACAAAGAAATCATCTTCAAACAATCTCTTGATTTGCTGTGAAAACTGTTCTGCTCTTAGCCTGTTTTTACTTCCGGTCATGGTGTGTAGACATTCAATTATTTTTTGCAGATGTCAACCAAATATGTTTTGCAAATGAGCTTCAGTATACAAGGTGCCTGCAAACTATTATATGTCCATTGGGGGTTTTTTCACTGTGCTAGGATATCGGCAGTTGTACCTCCACCTGTATTAGATGATAGTGT
This sequence comes from Burhinus oedicnemus, assembly GCA_008921705.1. NCBI lineage: Eukaryota > Metazoa > Chordata > Aves > Charadriiformes > Burhinidae > Burhinus > Burhinus oedicnemus. The sequence continues at coordinate 215,428 of VFFE01006750.1, read as the reverse complement.
GATTTTTATAAACAAAAAGAGTGATACGAATATTTTTTGCAGTATTTATATGGCTAAAACCTTCCTCATTATCAAGAAATGGTGCAACAAAAAGCAGTTTTGTAGGAAACCAGGATTATTTAAGTGAAAAAAAATCAAAGATTGCAGTTGGCCCCTGTGGGTTTATTTGCAAACAGCCTGACACCAGCACTGCTCTCCAAACCCCTGGATGCTGTCCCTGCAGAAGCATGGCTTTTTCCCTGCATTCCAATGCTTTATATTGCAAGCCTGTAAAATATTCAGGATCTGCAAATGCTTCCACAGATAAACAATATTCAGAAAATTATAAGCAGCTCCACAGAGGAAGGACTGCACTATTGATCAGTCTCTAACAAGAACTTTAATACTGAAATATTTGACAAGCTAATGTCACAACACTTCTACATCCTTGCTATTTATAGGTTTCCTAGGTACTCAGAATCGTTGTGTTCCAGTAAGGCATACCAGATAATTCCTGATTTTTCTTTTGTTGTCAATGCTTTCTTTTCTTTTGGACAAGCTAACAGACCTCTTTGAGTGTCAGTAAAATGGGGAATCTTACTGTTCAAGGAGACAGAGACAGAAAGAAGGAAACATTGCAGGTTAGTTTTCTTTCTCTCCTGATACTCTCCTCTTAACGGCAATTTCCTGAAATAGAATTCCATAAGTACTTAATTATTAACATAGTCGGAAGCGTATTCTGCCTCTCTTTCTTGAGAAACTATTGAAACAAAAATGATTTCCTATCTCATAACATTATTGAATTAAGTTAATTTTTGTAGAGCTTGCACTATGAAAATCTTTTGAGTAAGTTCCTTTGTGAAAGCAATGAGAAAACAAAAGAGGAATACCTGGGTTATTTTAAATAGCTTTTTCGTTAAGTTAGGCATACTATGTGTTGTTACAAATACGGAAGATAAATTTGTGTCTGTAATGCATGATATTTCAAGAAGGAAAATTAATCTCTGAGCTAGTGCAATTCTCATGGAAATTACTCATGCATCTGAAAGGCAAGTTCTTCTGTGTCTTAGGTAAGTCTTAGCTGTTTCACGGAATCATGGAATCATGGAATTTTCAGAGTTGGAAAGGACCTCTAGAGAGCATCTATTCCAACTCCCCTGCTGACGCAGGAATGCCTACAGTACATTACTCAGGACTGCATCCAGGCAGGTCTTGAAAATCTCCAGAGAAGGGGACTCCACAACCTCCCTGGGCAGCCCGTTCCAGTGCTCTGTCACCCTCACCGTAAAGAAGTTTTTTCTTCTGTTTGAATGAAACTTCCTATGTTCCAACTTGTGCCTGTTGCCCCTCGTCCTGTCACTGGGAACCACTGAAAAGAGTCTGCCTCCATCCTCCTTCAACCCACCCTTCAGATACTTCTAAGCAAGAATAAGGTCTTCCCTCAGCCTCCTCTCCTCCACACTAAAGAGTCCCAGCTCTCTCAGCCTTTCCTCATAAGGGAAGTGCTCCAATCCCCCAGTCATCTTTGTTGCCCTACGCTGGACTCTCTCCAGTAGTTCCCTGTCCCGCTTGAGCTGGGGAGCCCAGAACTGGACACAGTATTCCAGTTGTGGCCTCACCAGTGCAGAGCAGAAGGGGAGAATGACCTCCCTCGACCCACTGGCCACACTCTTCCCTATGCAGCCCAGGATTCCATTGGCCTTCCTGGCGACAAGGGCACATTGCTGGCTCATGGATAATTTACTATCTACCAGGACCCCCAGATCCTTCTTCTCAGAACTGCTTTCCACAGGTCCACCCCTAGCCTATATTGGTGCCTAGCATTCTTCCTCCCCAGGTGCAGGACCCTACACTTGCTCTTGTTGAACCTCATTAGGTTCTTCTCTGCCCAGCACTCCAGCCTGTCCAGGTCACGCTGGATGGCAGTGCGGCCCTCTGGAGTGTCAGCCACCCTTCCCAGTTTGGTATCATCAGCGAACTTGCTGAGGATACACTCTGTCCCCTCATCCAGGTCATTGATGAATATATTGACAAAGATTGGACCAAGAATTGACCCCTGGAGGACACCACTGATTACAGGCCTCCAACTTGACGCTGCTCCATTAATCACAACCATCTGAGTTCTGTCACACAGCCAGCTCTCAGTCCACCTCACTGTCTCTTCATCTAGCCCACACTTCCTCAGCTTCCTAATGAGGATGTTATGGCAGACAGTGTCAAAGACCTTGCTGAAGTCAGGGTAGATGACATCTACTGCTCTCCCCTCATCCAGCCAACCAGTTATAACATCATAGAAGGCTATCAGATTGGTCAAGCATGATTTACCCTTGGTAAATCCATGTTGACCACTTCCAATAACTTCCTGTTCTTCAACGTGTTTGGAGATGACATCCAGAACAAGTTGCTCCATTACCTTCCCAGGGACAGAGATGAGACTAGCCGGCCCGTAGTTCCCTGGGTCCTCCTTCTTGCCCTTCTTGAAGATTGGAGTGATGTCGGCCTTCTTCCAGTCCTCAGGCATCTCTCCTGTTCCCCATGACCTTCCAAGTCCAAGTTTCCAAGTATCCAAGAGAAATCTAAAAGATTCCTCCAACTTGAATATTTATATGTGGGTGATATTATTGCTGTATCAGAACATTCTGCAGGCTGTAATGCTTTTTTTCAAACTTCATGGTTTTCATACAGTAGATTTGAATCTGGAATTTTCCTGATCTTAAATCAATATCCTAATCAACATTTATTTTTGCTCCCACAGGTAAAGGTGATACTTTAGTTCTCTGCTGTGACAAGGAGCACAAGGAAAGGACTAGAGAAGGAAAGTCCTTGTACTTAAGTCAGAGCACTTCTGTGCAAATAGTTACTTAAGTTAGCAAGTAAGCTGTGCTTTTGTATAGGGAAAGAAAAGAAATAAATTTAATAAACTATATATTTATGAGGAGTCTGAAAGAAAAGAATAGTCCTAACTCTTTGGCAGTGTACATTTTAACCAATGTTAATATAGAATAATATTAGATCTGCGTGACATACAACAATATATAGAAATATCTCATAAGACTAATATTTTGTTAATCGCATATTAAAAATCCAGTAGGTTTTTAAAAATGTGCCATCAGTTTTCGGATTATCGGTCTGTTTCACTATATTCAAGCACCAGCATATTCCTCTCGATGCAAAAGAGATGTATTTTCCTAATTTAGGGAGAAAAAAGCATATTATGCCCCCCTGCATGTGATAGCCTGTGTTGAAATAAGTGAAGAGAAGGAAAAAGTCAGCTGCCTGTGCAGAGAGCCAGCTTCTAGTAGTACAAAAATACAGTACACATAAAACGAGGATCACACGTAAGCAGCAGCATACAGACCCTCCACAAATCGCGGAGTCTGCACTTCTGTGACGTCCAGAAGCCCTCTCTGCCAGGCCGAGGGTGGGTAATTGTGTCAGGTTCACTGGGGAGTTTCAGTGTCCTGGCAAGAGCATTCAGACCCCTCGTGCTGTGACAATCTCAGCCAGCCACTGTCGTTTAAATAACCAGAAGAGGTGGGCGTCGCATGCTCAGATGGATTAGTGGCAGATCCAGGATGAAAACTCGCCTCCCTTCAGTCCCAAGAGAGCACCTTGGTTGCTCTGAAGCCTCTGAGCCCCCGCTACTCCATACAGAGCCGAGCTGCAAAAGTGCTGAGGTTTCCGTTTTCACCGGTTTTGGCATGGGATGTACTGAAGTAGCTCAGTATCATGTTTAAGACTGAGTTTTCAGGACCAGTTCAGAGAGACTGAGATTTCTAAATAATCCTTTTCCTGGGAAATGCCTGTAATTTAAAACTCCTTTGGTCATGATTTTCTCAGCTAAAAGTCTTTCTGATTCAGGTCACTTTTATTTGTGACCTGAGGATTTTTACTGGAATCCCATCTGCTTTTTCTGTGCCATCAGTACCTAAAAGAGATTTTATGTATATGCTCTTGCTCAGGGAGCATTTTTGATATATTATCCTGTTGCAATTAGCTATCAAAAATACATACGTATTAAGTGCAGATTCTGCAATTAATTGGTATGTTTAAATATGAAAAAAATGAATTATAGCAGCAGCAGTTAGATAATTACTTGCACAAAAATATTTACCTTATTTCCTTTCACATTTGAAGTGATCGGGGAAAATGATGGATTGAGTTTCTTTCTCTTCTGTCACCTGAGGTTTGTCATCTGACCTTTAACTGGAGCTGATGAACAGAGAAGTCAGCTGGTGCAGCAGTCCGGTATTTCATTATCTGTTACCTCTGAAGAACCTAACTCTTATCTAGCACAGGTCACAGCTTGGTGACTTCAGCTAAACCTCATGGGGATAAAAGTCTGTCACTCATATATATTGTGGCCTTTGCTTTGAAAACACCAGGATCAAGCAAGCTTAGGGAAGGCATTAATTTCCAGATGAGCTGAGATCTCTAAGCTGGAGAGTTTGGGTTTAATGTAGCAAATGAGCTCCTTACCGCAGTCTTTTTACTGACCAGAAAAAAAAAAAAAAGTGGTTATTTTCAGAAATATCAATGACCATTTACAAAAAATTTTTAGAATGTGAAATGTTGTGCAAAACCAAACAATAGGTTTTGAGGTCAAAGATTTTAATATTTAGTCACCCAAGTGATATTTTTTGTGGCAAGTATTACTGCCTCCTCTCTGGTAATACAGAAGAAAGAAGGAGGTGCCATTTGTCTTTATTTTGAAACCATTTTTGATCCTAATTTTGACAAGAAAGGAAATATTTCCATCCCCAAGGACCATTATGATACAAGCAGTCCAGATGCCAGATCATCAGTGTCTCTAGTCTAGTGCAGAATGAACATGTTTATATTTTTATTGTGTAAATATTCTCCTTTCTTCCTAATAAATAATAAAGAAGGAATGAGAGTCTAATCAAACTAGAGAAAGACATGGTTTATTCCAGTTTTTCTACAAGCTTCTCATGTATCATTAAGCAGACCAAAGATGTTCTTTGTACCTTGGAACATGTCTATCACAGCTGAATAAAAAGAGATTTAAGCTTGTTCTGTTCATTGTCATCTCAGATCAACACAAATGAGAAAATTATACCAGGGACCCGCGATGGTTAGAAATTATACGGCAAGAATTATTCTTTCAGGATTAACACTCTATGCTACCATTGAGCTTCTAAAGTTGAGATGACTTCCATCAAAATAGTTCAGCTTTCTTTGTACTGCACTTCCCTGCATTTCGGATTACAAGATTAGCTGAGAGACCTGGGGTCTCTTAGCATTGATTCGGACTGGGATTTTCCCACTATCTTTCTCTATAGAATGAAATCATTATTGTAATCCACCTTGAAGGAGTACCAGACTGACCAGTGACAATAATATATTCAACTGGTGGGTGAGGTATTCTGGGTACCAGTCAATTACTATGTAGAATTCAATTACAATTTATTAACACATGAGAATGTTGTTTCAAAAATATTCTAATTTATTATTATTACAGGCCACTTGTCTAGGCAAAATGATTTAATCAAAAGAGCTTTTTAATCATGAGGGAAACATAGTTTCATCAAAGTGAGCAGCAGACTTTAATTAAATAGAGTAGAAAGCAGACGACAAGTTCTGAAATGTTATCTTTTGCTGAGGCTCCAGGGGACTAAGGAAATCCTTTCAAAAGCTGACCTTTCACAAGGCAAGCCCATTTGGGTATATATCTATTTCTTATCTCTACATGAGAGATTTATGCAGGTAAGTGCCTGCTCTTGAGATGAGAAGATACTTCATCAAGCATTATTATTCCGGGCATTAAGTTGACCGACAGGTCCAGAGCCTCCTGTTGTAAAAGAGGCATTATTCCATGGAAGGTTACGAAGGATTAAAAAGCCTTTACTTCTTAGTACAGATTGCAGTTTAGGAGATTGTCTGTTAGAATCACCACTGATAACAGTGAATTATTTGGCAACAGGAATCGGGAGATATGTCAATTTAGACCTGCTGATGCTCTAAACCATGCTGCTTAGTTTCATTTGTCTACAAAGCATGTTGAAAGCCACGGCCCTCTATGTAGTGTTGATTTCAACAAGGTATATCATGAAAGGATGAGAGCTGCCCTGCAAAACTATAGCAATTTAGAGCATGGACACAAAAGGTTAGCATGGATTTATGCTTATGAGATGACCCCTAAGGTAGTGTTATCATAATTCATGTTATCGTAATTCATGAGCTGTTTTGCTGAGCACATCACTTGTTATAAGAAAAGAGGGCAGGTGGGGTGACATCATTAAAGAGGAATCTCTCACTCTGTCAAGTCCTTCCTTATCTTATCACGCTGGGATAGAGGCCATGACAGCCTTGACTGTGCTCATAAGGGGTCTTCTGGACTGCCCAGCTAACACCCAGAAACTCAGCATGCTGCCAGACTTGCCCAGGCAGACTGTTCACCAGCATCACTGAGTTTCCTGTGTTCAGACCCGCTTCGTATCTGTGTTCAGAAGCTTTATAAGGATAGCTCTTGGATTGTGACCTTGCAAGGCTCTCCGTTAACCCATTTTGTGATATCATTGCCTTCCTGTACTTAGCCAGATAACTTGCACCACGCACACTGAATTTTTGTTTAGAAACTTTTTTTCAGAAAAATCTCCTCTTTTGAAATAGTTGACTGTTTAATTTTCAATGACTTTGTGCTCTTGTTGGATATGCATAGATTATTTAAGGCCTAGCTTTTGCCTGAGCATTGTGGTAAGGTGTCATCCATGGGCATGAATGCTCATTTTTGCTGGAGAACTGGGACAGAACAACTTTATGGCAAATGGATACTTGGTTAAAAATTCCCATCCTTGATTCCGTTGGACTAGAGTGGTAATTAAACCAGGCTGTTGATTTTGCTTTGGTGGCATTATTTGAAATAACATTCAGTAAGCTGCCAGATCAACAGATTTTTTTTTATTTTTTTTTTTCCTGTTGATCAGAACAGAACAGTCAAACAAATAAACAAGCATTTTACTTAACCATAGTAATCACCTCCTGGCAATCACAAAGTCCACATCTCTCAGAGGTAACTCTGAGCCAAAAGAATTTGCATTCAAGAGCTGGTAAGGAAGGGGGAGGGTGTATCATTGACTGGCTTTAAATAGAGAAACATAAAAGAGTCTAACCTCTCATTTATACTTCTTTAACTAGGGGCTGATGGAGGGAGAGGGAGGAGGAGCTAGGCACACAAAAGCAATTAAAAATGAAGGCTTACAAAAGAATTGTTTGCAGCTCATTGAGTTGCTGTGGATACCCTGTTTGTTGTTTGCATTCTTCCTGCGATTTGTTAGGGGGAAATCATTCGTTGCAGGGAACAGCATTCATTTTTGAAATTGTTTTCTGGCAGTCAACATATGAGGTTAAACCACGGCCTCTGATGCAGGCACACAGGCCTCTTACCTCACTTTAAATATCGACAAAATAAAGACATTTATCCAAGGTAGTTGCTTAAAAGCCTTTTTAGTAAGGCCACTGATTATAGTGGAGAATCAGTCGTCCCTATGAAATTAATCTTCTCATCCCAATGTAAGCGTTAAAAGCACATTATGGGTGCATCCAAGGAGTGTCCTATAAGGCTGAAAAATGAGAAAACACTGATGTATGAATCATATGGACTAAGAGGGCTTTCAATGCACTCATTAGAGAGGAAGAGTCTGATCTGACCCTGGCTGGACAATGTTCCATCCTTTGCCCAGTTTTGTGAGTTCGAGCTGATATTGTGCTATTGCCAGAAACAGGAGTAGTGAATGCAGTTCAACGTCTTCACTCCTATGAATTATCAGTGTTAATTTTGCAGCTATTCGCATGCAATTTCTTAACTGAATACAAGTTTAGGAGAGAATTGGAAGGTGAATGATGTCAAAATGATCTGCAGAGCAAGGGCCAGATTTATATTTAATCCATTTCAGTCCAAGAGAAGGAAACAAAATACTCTGTCCAGGCCCATGTGAAGTATGAATGGGAATTTTCAGAGACAGTGCTCAGAATGAACTTCCACAGGCAGCAGTTACAACCATTAATGCACATTATACCAAGATGGGTATATCCACCTCTACTACAAAACTGGTTAATTTATCCATACTGTGCCTTCATAATTAAGAGAAATGGGTGATCCTAGGAAATGAACTATCTCTGGTTTAAAAGAATTAGGAAAATAGATCCTAAAGCAATACCAAAAGCAAAAAAAATCCAAACCCCCAAAAACCCCCCAAAAAACCAAATCAAACAAACAACAAAGTTTAGGAGAGTAAGCTCTTCTACACCAACCTCAGTTAATTCAGTCTAGTAATGATGTACTTCAGGCTTGCCACGTGTCAAAAATAAAGGCGAAAAATAGTGAATGAGTGATAATAATAAAAAAGTCATCCTTCTCTTTTTCTTGTCTCCCACAACAAAGCAGTCATATAATTGTTAATATTTATTAAGAAGAAAGCATACAGTCATCCTTAATCTTTATTCCCTTTTCCCTATGATAGGGTAGACAGTATTGCAGCTGAATACATAAATAACAATGTAAAATCTATCTACCCATAGTAATCATACAAGTAATAGCTGAAAATAAGCCCCACTTAAAGGACAAAAGTTTAAATGGTAGAGATGTAAATACTCTTTCCCATATCTCAAAAACAGTATATTGGTGGACAGAGGTATCAACGCAATAAAATCCTTCCTTCAAAAGACCCCCAGGTGATGCTCTGGTCAGAAAGTTGCAGACGGATATGAACATAGCATAAGTCGTTACCCTCTGATACACAAAACGAGTCTCCCACCTTCAAGGTGAATAAGTATCTCACCAGTCTACTGAGCATGAAAAATGTTGGGCAACAGAGCTGGAAAGATAGCCTTCTTTTTAGTTTTGTGGCATTGTCAAATCCTCTTGTAATTCTAGCTGCGTATTTGAAACCATTTCTTTTAACCCCAAACCAAAGGGATTTGTGTTTTCTTTCAAAACTAAAAAAAAAGACTTGGTGTCTCATTCACTTACATTCATAGTTGAGAGAGCTGTAAAATTGGAAAATTCATTCTAGATAACATGAAAGGTAAAGAAGAAAAGAATCTGGTTGCCTGAGTATGGAAATTGCCTTTGCTACAATACTTAGAAGTGAAAACTTGCTTGGTCTTCTCCAGTGACTGACAGAAGATAGTTTACAGAACTGCATACTAATGATAGACCCTTAAGAGTTTGTTGCAGTTGCCCATCTGGCTTCTTAATTAATTTATGGGTTATCCTGACACTCTTTAATATTACATTACCTTCTAATATTACCATTTAGAAACCTAAAAATAGTCTCCAATGTCTTGAATAGCAGTTATTAAAAATTTAATAAAATGAAACACAAATATAATGCAATTAAAAAAATCCATATTGTACATCAGCACAAAAACACATTGCAAGAATACGGAATACAATCAAATTTAAAACAAATTAAGAAATATATATTCAGTAAGGTGTCTTACAGTTTTAAAAGAATTTACTGTAGACCATGCAGTTCTACAAAAATAAATGATTCAGTGACATCTCATTAGAAGACACAGCAGAATCAATTTCTTATTAAGAAAAAGTAGCCTAACAGCTGGAATATCCCTCCAGTATCTCTATGGGTATAGAATATCACCTGATTTCTACACGCCCTAGCCGCAGGAGTACTTGCATTTTCCCATTCTTTCCTGCTAATTTTCCCATTAATTTCTGCTAATTTGCTGGACACTATACTTTTGCTGATATTTTGATGCTATAGTCTTAACACAGACCAGCTCAAAACCTTGTTTTTATTTTCTTTCTTATTCTGCTCTTCAAATCTGAAGACATTTTGATGATGCAATGACCAAATATCTTGTAGATATTTCAGCTTTTGCAGACGTTTTAGTTATCACAGAAAAAAAATAGCTACACTTAATCTTCCCCGTGAAGAGATTTCTAAGTAGAGACGTGTTTAGCTCCTGCTGGTGGTATCATGGGCATGATGAAAGAGATGAGTTTCTTCTCATGTAAGTTACCAGACCAATGCCTGTCTCTTTCCAGCAATATAATCAAGACTGTCTGTTGGGAAAACTTCCCTTTATATGGTACATGTTGATATCAGCCACCAAAGATGATATTTACAGCACTGCTGGAAACTCGTTCCTTCCTTAAGTTCCCAACCTTGTCTTGAATTATGGTCACTATCATTGCTGATTTGCAGCACTGCTTTATTTTAAATTTAATGTTTCTCTTAAAAGCAGGCTGCTTCCTTCACTTGCAGTGACTTTAAACCTGAAAAAGCCCCTCTGAACAAGCAAAGCAAGCTCTTGATAACAAAAAGGAGAACATACAAAGGTCTAAATTATCAGTTCAGAGCATCCCTGACATTGACCTCATGCAGAGGGGCAGATAACAATGAAAGGGGCCTGTGACCCGTGGATAATTCAGCTGTCACTGATGGAGTCATCCCATGGCCTGGTGGACCAGAGGCATTTGTTAGCGTCATAGAAAGGAAGAATGTCTTTGAAAACACTCTGCTTCTCAAATGCTGTCTCTCAGAGATTGTCTCCTCCCTGGGATACTCACTCCCGTTTTACCTAGGAATTTTGGGCTTTCTTTTGATATGTAAGAGCCTGTCTAGTAACCCTCTGGATTCCTGTGCTAATTTAGGAGCTGTTTTTATGTACAGCCTCGCTCTAGTTATTTGGTATCTATAAGAATAATGGAATGCTCCTCAGCTTCCTTAAGAACAAAATGCCTTAATGAGAAAAAAGGTATTTTGAAGTGATTCTTCTTTTATTCCCATCTGCTTATTCTCTTAGAAAAGCAGTTGAATTGTCATCATATTATAACATTTTGCAAACCAAACATTATACAAGTGTTTTTGTGCAAGCAGCAACCTGCGTTTCGATTTCTGCTTTCCTTAGACAGCGTGACTTATAACAAGAATCTTTTTATTGCTTCATTATTACTTGATAGCTTCATATTATAAAAGCATTACTTAAACAATATGTTTGATGATTCCACAATGACAGTTGTGTTGAGAAGTTTCCATAGAAACCATATACAACATATTAATAGCTGAAATGGCTGGCTTAGGATTCCATCAGTGGGTAGTATTGTTGATAGCACTGAACTGTGCTTTTGGTCTACAATAAAATACCGGAGGCACACATGATGAGAAGCCTTTAAATCTTTTAAATGATCTATACATAATATTTTCTTATGCCAAGGCTTTCAGATTTCTGACATAACAAAGACATATGGCAAAGTCCCTCAATAATTATAACTGTGTAATGAGAGGAGATGTAATTATAGGCTTTGTAACCAGATTTAATGTATTTCACGCCAAAAAAAAATTTACATCTTCTTAAACACAGAATGCCACTTCATTCATTCATGTCTGTTTCTAGTGAAATAGACATCCTACTATGGATACTTATATTGTGGTCAAATCAGATGCGGTCTTTCTTACTAAGCCATGGTCTTGCTTTCAAGGAAAATGGCAGGACAAATGTTCCCCAAAAGAACACCCCCACATCTACCTTCTCTAAAAAACCCTTTGTGCTCATTACAAGGCAGAAATGTTACAGCATCTCCCCATCACTCCCTCCCTACCCCTAAAAACCCCCAAAATTTAAAAAAACACCCTGGTTTTCCTGTCTAATGAAGTGGAATTTCAAGTGTCCAAGCTGGTAGATGGATCTGCCAATTGTGGCTGTTTGGTCTGGATTCAGTGAAACAATCCTGTTTAAACAAACTACTTAATCATACTTCTGTCCTGAATCATGCTTCTCCCAATATCATTAGTATAAGGGGGGAACAACAGATGTCATCTACCTGGACTTGTGCAAGGCATTTGACACTGTTCCGCATGATATCCTGGTCTCTAAATTGGAGAGATATGGATTTGATGGATGGACCACTCGGTGGATAAAGAATTGGCTGGATGGCTGCACTCAAAGAGTTGCGGTTAATGGGTCGATATCCAAGCGGTGAGCAGCGACGAGTGGTGTTCCTCAGGGGTCAGTACTGGGACTGGTGCTGTTTACCTTCTTTGTTGGTGACATGGATGCTGGGACTGAGTGCACCCTCAGCAAGTTTGCTGATGACACCAAGCTGTGTGGAGAGGTCAACAAACTGGAGGGAAAGGATGCCACCCAGAGGGACCTGTACAGGCTTGAGAAGTGGGCCCGTGCCAACCTCATGAAGTTCAACAAGGCCAAGTGCGAGGTCCTGCACATGGGTCAGGGTGATCCCATGCACAAATACAAGCTGGGCAGAGAATGGATGAAGAGCAGCCCTGAGGAGAAGGACTTGGGGGTGTTGGTGGATGAGAAGCTCAATGTGAGCTGGCAATGTGCGCTCGCAGCCCAGAAGGCCAACTACATCCTGGGCTGCATCAAAAGAAGAGTGGCCAGCAGGTCGAGGGAGGTGATTCTGCCCCTCTACTCTGCTCTGGTGAGACCCCACGTGGAATACTGTGTCCAGCTCTGGAGCCCTCAGCACAGGAAAGACATGGACCTCTTGGAGTGGGTCCAAAGGAGGGCCACGAAGGTGACCAGAGGGTTAGAGCACCTCTGCTATGAGGACAGGCTGAGAGAGTTGGGGTTGTTCAGCCTGGAGAAGAGAAGGCTCCAGGGAGCTTACACTACTTAGAGGAGGCCTACGAGAAAGCTGGAGAGGAACTTTTTACATGGACTTGTAGTGACAGAACGAGGGGTAATGGCTTCAAACTGGAAGAGGGGAGATTTATATTAGATCTCAGGAAGAAATTTTTCACTCTGAGAGTGGTGAGGAGCTGGAACAGGTTGCCCAGGGAAGCTGTGGATACCCCATCCCTGGAAGTGTTCAAGGCCAGGTTGGATGAGGGTTTGAGCAACCAGGTCTAATGGGAGGTGTCCTTGCCCATGGCAACCAGGTTGGAACTAGATGATCTTTCGGGTCCCTTCCAACCTAAATCATTTTATGATTTGATGATTGTATAAGTTTGTGTGTATATATATACATATGCATATATATATGTCTACATATATATACGTACACATCTTTTGGAACAATTATATTTGCCTTAGGCCACTCTTTCGACTTTTCTTCTGCAACAGCACTGGCTAGAAGCTTGCATTTTTCCTGCAAAAAAAATAAAATTCCTGGTACTTAAATGAATCCAGGTACTTCTACAAAGCAACAAATATCCTTACAATGTTGTTAAAGCAGTGAGGGTTGGCAATGCGGCTATACTTAATGGACCCCAATGGCACTGAATCTTCTGAATTCCACCAAATGCAAGTAACACAGCATTCCTGTAAATAGGACATTCTTTCTCTGCAGCAAAACTAAGTATTTTTCCTATGGTTTGCATGATCAGTTTCTAAATCTGTTATGACAGGCTACTTATCTCAGTCCAAAGCTTTAAGACCTTTGGATCATTTTCCCAACTAGACATTTCGGTGATAAATCCACTATACCTAGCAAGCATTTTATAGCACAGCGGAAAAAAAAAAAATATAGCAAGTTAATTTCACAAGTGCTGCTTTTACTTCAAGCCAGTATCTCATCATAATTGACCAACTAAGAAAGGTATGTGGCTGCTTTGCATCTACAGAGTGGCACAGGGAAGCCTGGGCCAATATATTTAGGTGCCTAAAATAAGTGGCCTCATTTTCAGAGATGCATAGCACCAATACCTCCTACCAATGGTAACGAGGGCTGTGGTCTCAGCACTTTTTAAAATGAAAAAATAATTTGAAGAAGAAACTTTCATGCCTATATAGGGAGCTCCTGATGCAGGTAGCATAATCCTAGGTGGAAATAGACCCACACGACTTTTTTAGGGTTGTTTTGCATCTATCATTCAGATGCTCTTGAATACATGTGGAGCCTTATCCGGTCTGTTTTATGGCAATACTTTGCTTCATGTTCTCTTCCAGTTGAGTCTGCAAGTTTCAAATTATTGGTTGGCTACTGAAGATCTTTATTTATCATACCAATAATTTTTTTAAGTAACTTGTGTCTTGAAACCAGAGGTGCTAAGAAACTAAACAAATGCAATTTTTTTAGCTGATCTGATTTCTTAGAGCAAATTTATTTCTTACACAGTCTGACTCAGTCCTTTTTCTGAGTGTAGAATGTATTCTGCCTCAGACTTTCATATTGCCCTTTAAAATTTTGGGACACAGAGCTGTGTCAAAAATATATTGTACTCTTTGAGAGCTGTTCATTTCACCATGCCAGGTTAGAACCTCATTGCAATTTGGGCACAAAGTGGAGCCAGTTAGAGGCAACTCTTTCCACTTCCATAAACCTGTTGTTTCACAGGTCTGCATGATATGCAGAAAGTAATACTGTATTCTCCAGCATGGAACATCTAGTTCCAAAGTGCTTCAGTTGCCTTTACGTGCCCTGTGGGGAAGCAATCCCTTTCCAGCTTTCAACCATGGACAAAAGTTTACAGCACTAGAAGTAAAGGTATGTGTTTATATAGAGAGATACACCAATATATCTTTGCTTTTATCTATGGTATAAATACATGGTTTCCACAACCATGGTATCTGAGCAGCTTTTATGTTTTTTCCCTTACATCAACATCGGGACAAAGTGATAATTTTTACTACTTTATTTGCAGGATTCTGAAACAGAGAGAGAGGTATTTAAGGTCACACAAGAAGTGAAACGAGAAGCAAAGAATTAAACTTGAGTTTCTGGGTTGCACACTGGTTTCTTCAGAAATAGAGGTGCTTATATGAACACAGTGTGAGAAGCTTCTAATTTTCTTTGAGTTAAGGTAAATCTTTCTTAAACTAGCATAAGTAGATCAATTTGGTTCAACTCAGTGTTCTATCTTTTAAGATCTTAAATAATGGAATCACATAAAAAATCAAGACAGAAGGGACATCTGGAGGTCATCTGGTCCAACTCATGCTCAAAGATGGACCAACTTCAAAGTTGCAAAAGGTTGCAATAGGTTACAGTACAAATTCTGTTATTTTAAGCTGATTTGATGACACAGGTTTAATTGAAGTGGATATATCTTATATATGGAGAAGAGCTGAACCTGTGGTTTCCTGAGAAGACTTATTCAGTTTTGGGACATCTGATAAGACCTTCAACAGCTTCTCCTACATGACACAAAATGGAAAAAACCTCACTCTGTCAAGTTTACAATAAGTAACTTGTACTGATGGACTTTAAGTAAGATCCATTTTTGCTTGTGCTTTCACGGTCCATATAAAGGTTGTCCTAGAAGACCTCGTGGGCACGGTATAATGCTGTCTACTGAGTTTTGGTAGAAATGCAGATGTGTGATTGTACCTGTTTCAGATCAACTGTATATTGCCAGGTCAGCAGGTAATGCACAACCACAAATTTAATGAACATGGCTTACAGCTTGGGTTTCTTCTGTGCAAATGTTATAAATAAGCAAAGACAACCTTGGTTCTTCTTGTGTCAAATTTCTACTTTCCAATCATGTCACCGTTACAGTGGATTTAGCTGAATTTTTCTTTGAACATAGTGGCCCTGTAGTGGACTTCAACGTCACATGTCTGTAATCCCCCTAAGAGCAATATGCTGTTTATCTCAATATCACAAATTCTGACACAGTGGAGTCTTCCCACCGTAGAGGAATTAGTACTTGGAGTGAACTCGTTTGCACTAAGACACAAAGTGGGAGCACATTGAAGCATGTACTAATAGAACAGAAGAGATCTGAAAGGAAGGGTAGCTGCAGATGTATAAAACAGTGTGAGAGGTACCCAGAGGACAATTTTAAAGAATCATGTTTATTAAGAAATTGACCGGATGGTATTGAGAAATTGGTGGATGAGTGAAAAGGCGAAGAGAGAGGAGTCCACTGAAGAACTTCTGACAGCACAAAGAGTCACTCTTTTTTAATCATTAAGTAGTCAAAGAACGTTGTGGATCCTGAGTGTGAATAATACGATTTCATTTTTATTCAGCATGGGCTTTTTCTTTCACATTTTTCACCATCTGAAACATAACATATTTATTAAGAAATTTCAGTGGAAAAATCCTTTCCCTTTATAAGCCCTGTTATCCCCATCCTCCTCACCAAAAAAAACCCTTTAATAGGAAAAAATGAAAATAGGTAAAAATTTTAAAAAAAGACCAGTAATGTAAAAATATTTTATATTTATACTATAAATACACACAAAATATATATAAATTAAAAAATAGAAACAAAACAACACATATAGAGTGCTCTTTTTTCTTACAGAGACATTAAAGAAAATGGGGAGAATGCTATTTTTATGCTTAACACTATCGTTTAGAGGTCAGCTAACTGTACTGAGATACACATATGTGAACACACAAGCCATAATTTCTAATAGAGAATAACACTTCAAGTGAAATACTCAGAAGGGATTATTCTTCTATATCATTGAGAAAGCACTGAAGAAACCAGGATATTTTTCTTTTTCACCAAGAATGCCTAATTATGGCCACATTATAGGTTTAACTAAATTGCTAATTTTGGGAAACGCAAAGTAACTTTTCTTTTGTGACACGAAGGTTCACATTAATTTTGTCTTACTACAAATGCCCAAAATATACAAATTTAAGTTGATTTTTTAGGCAACTTAGGGAGTCAATGAAAGAGAAAGTAAGTAGGACCAGCTTCCAAAAAGGCATTTGAACCTGGCTTAGCATCTTGATATAGCACGAAACATCCTCTTAAGATGTCTATAGAGGATCTGTGTCAAAAAAACCCCAAAGATCAGACAATTACTTTAGGTTAAACTTGTGCTATTTGGTTTGTTAAAGTAAGTAGTTGTATCCAACTCTGTATGCATAATTGGATATGCACCTGAAGGGCTGTATTGGATATCTGTCAGGTATCCTGTCACACACAGGGACAACACTGATAAACACAGACCCCTCGAATTCTACAGAGGCGCTGGAAGAGAATTAAAATGCCGGCAAATATATATCTTGTCTTCTTTTGTCAAGAGAGACAAGTTTGAACTCAAATGTGTGAATACTAGTAAATAAACCTCCAGTAAAATTACCCTTCCTGGAAAAAAACATTACTTGAAAGAAGGCTCATTTTAAATATGTAATTCTCCTACATGTTAATTAATTATTGAATTTCAGGGAAGTGGGAGGAATAATTCATGTACTGGATGTGGACTCTCTACAATTGATTGAACTCTTCAACCTTTTACCTATTTGCAATGTTTTTTCTCTAGTTTCCTAATCTCCTTCAGGAGAGATCACAAGGTGTTATTTTAAATAGTCATCCAAAAATTTTGTCCAGTCTGAATATTATATTACATCTTTATGAGGATACAGAGTTGTGTTCCTACCCAGGGTAATAATCTCATCTGATTTTAACCATTAAACCTTTGGAATTTGATGAAAGCTAACATATAGGTTCACCCTAAGGACTCTACCTAGCCTCAGCAGAGAAATGTTTCACATTGCCCTAACCTAAGAGTGAGAGAGAGGTAAAATGAATCATAACTTAGAGGTGTTTTTTCTCTCCATTGACTGTTGAGGGTAACTAGAGGATTAGTTTAGGCTAGATGTCTAAATGCAAAAATTCTTGGAGTGAAATGAACTTTGGAGCCTTTATAACCCCGTCAGTGTCCACCCCTGGACAGTGCAGTATGAATTCTTCAAAGTAGAAGAAGGAACTCAGGTTGAAACCTTGCATGATTCCTTCATATTCCTTAACCCTAGATGAGCTGACTTTACCTGTGTGAAATCCAAATGGATTTACACAGGTCAATCGCACACAGATCTTCATGAGGTCAGTGACAAACCGGAATGTGTTACATGTTTCTGAACTCCTTGTAACAGGCAACGGTCTCTCAAAGAACAGCACCCAATTCAGAGAATGCATCCAGCAACTCTCTTTAGTACAGCTGATATATCTGAAATGAAAAATAGAGTGAGAAAACATGGACAATACAAAAGAATAGACTTCCCAAGTCGAAATTCCGTGTGACATAGTTAATGCCAGAACCAAGTAATGCCATATTCAAATAACGAGAGATTTTCATTTGGACACTGACTAGCATATATAACTTTAATTTTGGATCCTGTTTGACCTTAGAGGTACCTATATATGCATTTCTACATCTATCACAGAGTTGCAGAAATGTAAATATTCAGTGTGAGTTCCAGGATTAAGCAGTAATTTCTGGGTGTGATGCCACAAGTCCTTTCCCCAAGTAAAGCAGAGCTACTAACCACACAAGTCAAGATTTACTCTCCAGGATCAAGGGTTGCTATATTTAGCTTTCATTCTCCTTTGACAGGTCCACTTAATTAGTTTTTCTTCCATGATTTGATTAGTTGATTTAGTCTGCATAAATATTAATTTTAAATTTACTGTTTAAATAAAGGAACCAGCATTGTACTTTTCAAATTTACTTGTAAAGTGATCTTTGATTTTAAATATGTTTGCATTCATGGCTTTTTGCTACTTTAATTAGGGGAAGTTAGAAATCAAAAAAATTAATGTTGCAGTTAATATGGTAATGGGAAAATATGAAAGATTTTGAAATGGAGCAAGCCACTAAACGGAAAGACCATAACCAGTAATAATCCCAAACAGCTAAATGGTGTATTCATCAAAGCTCTATACCTCGAAGTGTTATACAATGGAGGTAAGTAGCATTTCACCATTTTAAACACACCTCTAAAGTCTTTATAAATGATGAAAAGTCTGTTCTCTGCTGGTTTCTTGCTTTTCCCTCCAGGGAGTCTATATCTGTAATCATGTGGAAGTGAACTCTCCTCTATTATGCAAAACTTGTCTTAGGTACAATGTGGGCGCAATGTGCTCTAGAGAGTTAAGCTATTGTTGATGGCAAACCTATTCTATTTTAAACCCCCCAGTAAATCACTTCTTACTTTTCCTGATTACTTACCTCAGACAAACCAATTTTGAAACCTATATAGAGCTGTTGTGCCTCTGGGGTTAAGAAGCTGACTTTCTTTGGCTCTCATAAGCTAATGGCCCTTAGTCATTCTTGTTCATAAGACTGGGTTTCTTAATTGACTGAGGGCCGTACTGAGACTTCCAGTAATGACTGCCAAATTTAGCTTTTGTGAATTCTTCCATCCGTTGACTATGTGCAGAAATAGAGCTCGCAGCTCCCCTGGATTGTAGGCGGTCTGAATGACTCACCAGCCTCTCCACCACCCATGCCACAGCAGTCACCAAGGCTAAGCTCAGGACCAACAACAGACAGTGTGAACGCTTTCCCCAGGCTGGGTCTTCACTGCGAGCGGAAGTGTGAGTGTCTCAGAAGCATACAGGTACTCATGCGCTTCTGAGTTACACAGTCATATGCTTCTGGTCTCAGTGACCTTTGCTTGGCTGGAATAAGAATAGACAGTTAAACGTTGGAAGAGACTGCCTGAGAAGCTGTGTTATCTCTGTCCTTAGAGATTTGTAAACCCAAATTAGACACGTATATGTTATCGATGATTTTGGTGTAGCTGGTACTACCAGAAGCCAGATGTCGTGCTGGGGGACCTGAGAGGTCCTTTCCAGCAGGTCTTTCTGTCAGTATCCAATTCTAGACACTCACATGTGCTTCCAGACTCTGCAAGGACCTTATTTAGTCCACATGAAAACACACACTGCCTCTTTTTGTCTCACATAGTTACTCACAATTACATTCTCCAAAGGCAGAGAAAAGGTATGCTTAGGTCTTTTTGGAAAATCCCTTCCACATTACAGAGCTATAATACACACACAGATTAAGCCATTTGACTCTTGTGTTACAAACATTCAACATTTCCTCAGCATATTTACCTTCCTTAAGCTGTATCAGACAGGCTGTGTACCATGTGTCAAATGTTGTTCCAGTGAAGCTGAAATCAAGGGGAAAATTTTAGAGTAAGGGGCTGTCTGACTTGTATATGACAGTATTTTAATCTAGTTCATTACCTTTGCTTGGTATTTCCTTGTTAGGTTATCAACCAAGGTTTTGGCAAACCACTTTAATTTTCAAAAAAAAAATCTTGTTAAATATACTGACCTTAAATTTTTCAGGGTTAAGAATTCCATTAACTCGTTACATTGTGCTGTTGACACTGAATCTTGCTCAAAAGTCAGCATAACAAATTCCACCTTACTAGCTTAATAAAATACAAATTAACTCAATTTCATTATCACTTAAAGGTATCTTGTTCGAATGCTCAGAGTAAGAGAAAGATTAAAGTATTTCTTAATACACAGATTTCTTCTGTGTTTCTTGCTTTCTTCCTATCAATATATTATCTCAGTATATTATCTGCTCTAAAGACAGAATGTTTAAGTCTTATCCTGACAGTTCCTTGTAATTTGTAAAATTTTTGAACATTTTAGGGATAGAGTTTGAAAGGCAGAACAACTTGAGGGACCAGTCCTACTCTACTTGAAGAAATCTCTTCCAAAACACAGGTCACACTACAGAAGGAGTTTGATTGCCACTGGATTCAATTAAAGCCTAAGGAAAACCTCTATGCTCATTTAAACTTCAAAGACCTCTGTCACATTTAGGCTGCAACATTTTCGTAAGAGTGAAGACAACCCCCCTTTAACAGGGAGCTGGCAAGCAGAGAGTTTGTATTGTAGATTTGTAGGTAAGCTTACAACACATTAATCTGTCTGTGAGTTCAAGCTATAAACATCTTTCTGTTTAAAGGGGGGGGAGGTGTTCTTAAATGTAACCAAAAATCACGGGTTTTTTTTAGATTTCCTGGAGATATGGTACTGCTTCATCACTTCAGGAAAGGATATGGTATAAATATCATGTCATTTAAGTCAAAGATTTTCTGAAACTATGCTTTTTCCTCCAGCTAGGGCATGTTAGTGTAAACATTGTCAAGTAGTACCCCTATTTTTGTGCAGACCTGGAGAACAACTTGCATCTCTTCAGTACAGTAACAACTAAAATTGTGAATTAATGTAATACCTATTGATCTTTGCTGTTTTGCAGTCAGAAGAGAGTTACTTGGTCATCTCTACTCTGACTTGCCTGATCTTCAGTGGTTTAAGATTTAGTAACTTCACATTCTGACAGGATATAAGATTCCCTTTTACAGTCTTTACTCAATATTGAATTATTGAAGGACTTTTTGCAAATGAATATACTGAGACCACTGAACATTATCTTGCTAATGTTAGAAATGCCTAGGTGAATAGCCTCAAAGAGACTGTCGTGGGTTGGGCCGGATTGGCCACTGAGGCAGCTGACAGATGCTCTGCCCTACCTCTCTTCAAAGGAGAGGAGGGAGAGAGAGAAAAAGAGAGACTTCAGAGTTTAAAAGGAACTAAACTACTTTAATGAAATATTAATAATAAAAGAATAAAAAGAAAATCATGAAATATATACAAAACCTTATCAAGCTCCCAGGATGACAGTCACGTCACCAGCAGGCACTGGGGAAGTCCCAGACTGGACTCAGTGACAGATGGCAACTGGATTCCGAATCTGGATTCAGGATCGGGATCAAAGGCAGACGCAGATACAGAGTCTTCCTCAGACGCCGGCCATTGAAGAAAGAGCTGACCTTTTGATCCCTCAGCTTTTATACTGAGCATGAGGCAGATGGGATGGAATACCTTGTTGGTCAGGTTTGGGTCACCTGTCCTGTCCGCTCCTCCCCGCAGGGGTGACCCCTCTACGCTTTTCCGCTTCTGACCCTCCAACGGGGCAAATACCAAAGCTGGCTGCCCTTGGCTGTTACAGCAATAAGGATAAGCAAGAGCCTCTCTGCATCCCATTCCTTGGCATCAACTATAAATATGGGTCTTATCACTCTGAGAGTGAACAGTTTCTGCCCAACATGCTGTTAATTTCAGCAGTTAGAGGAGGCCTGGCTAAAAAGTGAAGTTACTGAACAAAAATGGTCCTGTTTTACCTCAAACCAGGACAGAGGCAAAACCCTTTGCTGTTATCCAGCTACTGTGCAACTGTATTAGCATAGTGCCACGTCCTTATTAACATTTTGAAAGCTGTCAGTGTTCGCTCAGGTACTGTGCTCCTGTACCGAACCCGATTCATCTCCAGACAGCTCAGAACACGAGCCGTCTGTGTCTGCCGTGTACATATACCAGGGAAATGGTAAACTGTCTCTATTCTCCCTGGGCCACAGTAAACAAGCAACACGTGAGAAGCAGTGGCGCACAGGTTCTAAGGAAGAAGAATATCTCAGCAGAACAAAACTCATTGTAGTGTGCAGGCTGTAATTGTGAATGATGAGGATCACTTCTAGTAACAGACCGGTTCCCCCATGCTGGCTTATGGATTGTTCTGCATCCATAGACTATTAGTTTGCAGAATGGATCCTCAGGGCCTGTCAGCTGTTACTGCAAACTAATCCCCAATTAGCATCTTTATTCAACTGTAGGAATAATGAAAAAAAAAAAAATCAAGCTAGAATAACCACTAAACGGAAAAACAAGTTCACTTTAATTAAAGTGTAATAGCATTTGTGAAGAGCCTTAAACTGAGAGGGGAAATTCAGTAGACATTTATTTTATTTGGGAACTTCAGAAAGGTAATTAAATGCACTAATTTCTTTTGAGTTCTCCCTGCTGATCTCTTAAAGTCAGGGCCTGGTCTGTACTAGTGCTATCATCATATTGATTGAACAATATTTATCTAAAGTGTTCCCAGAATCCCGACAATAGCACCAACTATGCAGTAGCTTTTGGAAATGTGTGCAGCCTGTAGGACTGTGCAGGGTCCCAAGCTTGCTGGGATTCTTTATTTTTGCTGGTAGGAACTTTGGGATTTCTGCTTTCCAAGATGTTTTGTTCAGGCTACATTTTAGTATCTTTGGTATTTTACTTTTAATCCAATAGTATTTGAAGACATTTGGGAAAAACCAGCTGCCTTTGTTTCTCTACAGAAGTATGATTTTATTTTACTGGTCAAACTTAAATCGGTCTAAAAGCTGTGTGTCCAGAAACTGAAGCAAATTTGTGGTGATATAATACAAACATACATACCTGTGCATATATATATAAAAATAAAAAAAAAAATGTGTAACATAACAACATTAAATACTTATTATAATATACTGTCATATTATATGTGGGTACACACATATACGCACAACCTATATGTCCATGAATGTATGTGTGGATATATATATGTGTGTGTAACATAATCTGCTGCCTGGCTCTTTATCACATCACTTGAGATCAGATTCATCCAAGGGACATGAAATCTGAGGAGTAATTAACAGATTTCACAGGTAAGAGCAGTCTATTGTGTTTTGGTGTTGACATCTGATGGACTACCGACCCTTTGAGAAGCTCAGGTTCTGTCATCTGTTTGGCATACAGCTGGAATTCATCTCACTACATTTAAAACCCACACTGTATATTCAAAGCAGCCATCACAGGCTCCCTTTAAATTGGAAAAAAAACACAAAACCAAAACAGCGTGCATTTTGAAGGTGCTATTTGCCTTATTCAGATGACTCAGACAAATCAGATACAATGTCTGTACTTCATTGGTTATCACTGGAACTTTGGGGTGATTTGCTCAGCTGTAGATGTCTAAATAAAGGTGAGGTAATTCCACCTCTTCTCTTTAAGATGGGAGCTGATCCTTCCTAGATGCTACTGCAATACCTCGTTCAATAACTTTTCTGGAAACTACTGGAAAAATTATAAAATAACAATAATCATCATGGCAATTGTACCTCGATCCCTAGCTATAATTAGAAACCTGTCTTTCATTGATCTTTCCTTGGTAAACATCTAGAATCCTGTGCCTGCATAGGAAAAGCATCCCCAGTGAATCGGATTCTTTTAATCAACATTTTCTGACACCATCACTCCTCCGGTATGCTGTCACAACAGTAGTGGTGCAGGCTGCCTTTTGTTGATCTCTTTGGTAATTAGTTTTTGAAGGTTAATCCCACTAGGCATTCCCTGTGTCGGCTTGGAGTTTAATGACTTTCTGAGCTTTAAAGCACTATGTGCTGGAGATAAAATGTTGCACAAAGTTTAGGTCTGTCTGATTCCCCAGCACGCTGACCCAATCAAATTCAGACAACCAACCCATCAGGTTGGGGCAGTTAATGCATTCCCTTTTCCCTGTCATAGGCTCCCTTCTGACACACGGGGAGCCATAAGGTAACCTGTGCGTCCAGCCACTTTCTGTTGCTCATGGAAAACAAATACATATCTGTTTATAATCTTGCTCAGGTAGAATTGGCTTTTAATGGAGATCGAAGTTAAACCCTGACCTCCAGCAAGGCCTGAAATTTATCTGGAAATAAAACCCAGCTCTTAAAGTGCCTGAGCTAAAACTATTTGGCCTTGGGGAGTGTAACAGGTGATAATGCCGTTTGCCCAGTTCTTATGCTCTTCTAGGAGGTATCTTCTCTTGGCCTTTGTTTGAGACAGGAGATGAACTGTTGGTCTGGTCCAATGTGACTATGCTTATCTTTTCGTGGTCTCAACAGCAAGAGGTCTTCAGAGCTGCACCCTCACATTTCACCATAGCAATGTCTCTATTATGGGGATTGTAACTCAAAACCCCAGTAAAGGATAAGAGCCTAATATGATACGCAGTGTGCATACAAAGACCAAAAAGTCCAGCAACAAAGTAAAGAGACATTATAACAATTGGAATTTAATGCATTCTTGGTGCACAATGATCTAAAATAGACTGATTTTACATAACTTTGGTCTTAGAGAATTTAGCCAAATAGGTGGGGTTCATCTAACTAAAAGTGAATATCCAGCTTTGAGAACATCATCCTTCTTTTCTCTTACAATCATCACTGGAGAAACAGGTATTTTTAGGGGAAGAGTTCCTCTCACCTCTAATCTGACATTTAATAGAGATCAGATGAATCACGTCCTTAGTTTTCTTACCATCAGTGGAGAGAGGAAGGCACCTTTAATAATGAGTCTTCCTGCCTATGCTACTTGCCTATGTAAAGATGGAGTAAGTTTTATCGTAGAGCTATCTTTGTATCTTCCCCATGTATAAACATATCCTAGATAACTAGCTTAGATGCCAGAAGTAAATAAATCTGTCTGTCAGGGTTGCTCACATTATAGAAGTATTTTTTAGGGGAAAGGAGAAATTCCTCATGCAGTGATAAGTTTACCTTCTGGAGTGAAGTTTGGGCTTAGCTTATCCCTATGGCACCAAAGTTAGGCTACATGATTAAACATCTTACACTTGTAACACAGAAGGAATATTTGCAACTACATCCTCTTTCACGCACAAGTACCTGCTCGGTGAAGACCAATGTAGCTGTGCTGGGGCTCAGCTGCTTTCCATTAGGGCTAATGACAGCCACTGGGAGATATCTGCAGGATGCACTGGCTCTAAGGGAGATGCAGAGATTTTCTGTTTATTCGTTCCCTTTCATTTATTGTAGCTCAGGAAGAGAGTGTCTGGGTCATTAGTTTTTAGGAAGGCCTGTAACAGGATAAAAGAAAAAGAAAGAAAAAGAAAAAAGAAATATCGATGTGATTTCATGAGAGATCTAATGAAAGTGTGTACACCTCAGCTAGGTATATTTTTACTGGTTGAAACATGCTTGTTGAGTACATCACCATGTAGACATTCAGTCATGAAAATAATGTGTATTTACACCGAAAGACAATCTAACCCAAGTTCTCCTTCCTTCCCTGACCCCAACTGGATTGGTAGCCCTTGTCCACTCATGTAGTCAGGTAAGCAGACTGGGACAGGTTGTTCAGTGAATACCTAGGGTGAACACCAAGGGGGAGCTCCTGGAGAGATGAAACGTTTGTCAAGTATCTTCGACCTGGGAGATTAGAGACACAAATCCACAGAAAGCATTGGTTTGGAAGCTCCCGAATGAGAGAAAATTGAAGCTATATGCCCCTTGCTGACCTTCAGCACGATTGTGTGAATGGGAAGTTAAATATCTGGAAGGAATACTGTGAAAATCCTCAAATCATTGGCATGTGGTCTGTGAAGAGCACTTGCTGCGAACATTGCAGTGTCTCCTCTACTTGGCCTTCCAGGGCAGGAGCTGTGCTCTACAGGGTGCTGAGAAATTTCAGCTCCCACTGAAATCTGTGGAAGTCATGGGTGTACCAAACCATGCCCAAGACATAATCAGGTACAAAAGTAATTTTTATGTGGGCTTTCACAGGTTGTATATCCAGAGATGGGAAGAAACTTACTTGAGTAAGATTCAATGAAGAGGAATCTATACGAGATTCATGCAGAGATTTACGCACTTTAGCAAAACAGTTTCTCACTATCTGAAGATCTGAATGCATATATTGGTTCTAAATTTATGACCTATATACTATAGATACGCAGAACTCATAAGTGAATCCTTAAAGCAAATTATATATTTTTACCTTTATCATAGAATGGTTTGGGTCGGAAGGGGACTTTAAAGGCCATCTAGTCCAAACCCTCTGCAATGAGAAGGGACGTCTTCAACTAGATCAGGCTGCCCAGAGTCCCGTCCAACCTGACCTTGAATGTTTCCGGGGGTGGGGCATCTACAACCTCCCTGGGCAACATGTTCCAGTGTTTCACCACCCTCATTGTAAAAAATTTCTTCCTAATATCTAGTCTAAATCTTCTCTCTTTTAGTTTAAACCATTACCCCTTGTCCTATCTCAACAGGCCCTGCTAAAAAGTTCATCCCCATCTTTCTTATAAGCCCCCTTTAAGTATTGAAAGGCTTCAATAACGTCTCCTCAGAGCCTTCTCTTCTCCAGGCTGAACAACCCCAAGTCTTTCAGCCTTATCTTCATAGCAGAGGTGTTCCATCCCTCTGATCATTTTTGTGGCCCTCCTCTAGACTTGCTCCAACAGGTCCATGTCTTTCCTATGCTGAGGACTCCAGAGCTGGACACAGTAGTCCAGGTGGGATCTCACTGGCATGGAGTAGAGGGGGAGAATCATCTCCCTCGACCTGCTGGCCACGCTTCTTTTGATGTAGCCCAGGATACGGTTGGCTTTCTGGGCTGTAATCACGCATTGCCAGCTCATACCCAGTTTTTCATCGACCAGTACCCCCGAGTGCTTCTTGGCAGGGCTGTTCTCAATCCCTTCATTCCCCAGCCTGTATTGATACTGGGGATTGCCCCAATCCAGGTGCAGGACCCTGCATTTGGCCTTGTTGAACCTCATGAGGTTCACATGGGCCCACTTCCCAATCTTGTCCAGGTCCCTCTTAATGGTGTCCCATCCCTGAGGTGTGTCAATCACACTGCTCAGCTTGGTGTCATCTGCAGACTTGCTGAGGGTGCACTCCATCCCACTGTCTATGTCATTGATGAAGATATTAAACAGTACTGGTCTCAATACAGAACCCTGAGATACACCACTTGTCACCAATCTCCATCTGGACATTGAGACCTTGACCACTACTGTCTGGATGTGACCATCCACGAAACAGTCCACCCATCAAATCCGTATCTCTCCAATTTAGAGAGAAGGAGGTTGTGGAGGATCGTGTCAAAGGCCTTATGGAAGTCCAGATAGATGACATCCATATCTCTTCCCTTGTCCATTTTATTATCTTTAACTTTCCACTTCACAATTTTTTTCAAGAGTAACGTCCCAGTGACGTGAAAATGTACATAATAGCAAAAATCTTATTAAGTAGGAACAATAACCAAAAAATTTTCTTACCAAAGTTCTAGAAATGCTGTGAGCTGTTATTAAAGTGATTAGAGGATGCATTCAAGGTATTATTCATTTCCTGAGCTTTTCTTTAATTTCCTTCATTTTGATTTTGAATACCTATTAACTGGATAATTAAAGCTATTTAAAGACAAAACTCTTTAATCAAATGTCATTTTGTTTAGCAATTGTTATTATACATTTACCAAAAAGTATTGTTATTCTATGAATGGTTACAAGCAAAATTCTGAATTAAATCGATGAATAAAAGCCCCAGATTTTATGATGCAATATCCATTGACTTCAGCAAGCTTTGAATCGAATCCAAAGACCTGAAGGAGGAAATGTAGTAATTCAAAATGTCTATGACTAAACAGTTATGTTTCTGTTTATGGTATTGGAAACACTGCCACATGCTTCTCAGTCTGTGATATGGTCGCATGGGAGCAAATCTACACCAGGGTGGGGGTGGTTTTGATGTTTTTTTTTCTCCATGTATATAGTAGGATCAAAATCAAATCAAATAAAAAGAAGTCATTATTTATTCAAGATAATTTAGACTATTCTATCAATCTCCTTTTCTCTAAGGTATATTCAGAAGAAAATATTTGTTTCATGCAGTTGTATGTTAACGAAAATAAGAACAAATCTTGTTTTCAAACAACATTATGTCATTGGACAGGAAAGAAAAAAAGGAGAGAAAAAGGAAGAAAATAATCAAAAAGTAAATGAAGAAACATTTTAAAGTTTATTTCATAGAAAATTCACAGGTTAAATTCACAGGAAACTAAACAAAGGAACCATCTTTGAAGAAAGAAATATTTTTTTTTCTACAGTTCTATGATATATATTTTCATCATTTTATTTGCATCAGATAAATATTTTTCACATGCAGTTGTTATGGCTGTCCAATAATGAGATTCAGAATGATGTTTCTCACTGAGACAGAGACATGGCTTTTCTGTCAGTGATATATAACTGAAATTCAAATGGATCAAAATCAAGTAAATAAACATTATTATCATCTGAGTTTCTGCATAAAAAACTTTCAGTACTGACTTTATTTCATTTTGGTTTCTACTATTTCTATCACATTAAAAGAATATGTGTTTTTAGGAGTTTTAGTGGCTAGCATAAAACCAAAATCCACAGAGAAACCGAGCCACATTTCATCCTACCTTGAGAATCGCAAGTAAATGACATCTGATTTCACAGCCAGACTATCCTTCGTGGGGGTTGTTATGTTCCTGAGCCCTCTATAGAGTGTACGTGATTTCAAATAAGTTGCCAATTTCAATAATTTCCTTTCCCCTCCGTGCCTGAAAAATTCAATCCTGCAGGCTAAGTTAACATGGGATGTTTATATGTATTTGTAAATACTGACCCCGTGAAATTGAAGTGGATAAAATGTTTTATGCTGCTTTGTCTACAACTTGGCTTTGATGGGCTGGACTCTTTTTAACTCCATTGCAACTTCATGCTGGCTTTAAAGCCGCCTTCACATTTCTGTCCATGACGAGGCAAAACCAAATATAGGCTATACTGAGCCCAGCTCTAAACAAAGAATTTATTCTCAACAGACTTTCAGTTTCAAACGAACTACTACTTCTTTTGTTTCCATATATTTCTGCAGTTTATTCTACCCACCTTTCCAAGTCTGGGAATTTCTCCTGTCTCCATCACCAGTGATGTCTCTCTGCATCTTTCCAGGTCACTTGATGAGAAAGGCAAATTAATTTCCTCCACTTTAGGAAAGGGTAACAGATCATTGCTGTTGATCAAAAACAAGGGGAAAAGGGGGCGGATTATATTGTTACCTTACTCATTAATCTGCTGTTCACAGAGAATGGAAATGCCTTCCTTTTTAGGTCTTTAATTTGCAGACTTTTCAGGAAAATTTTTTTTTATCATACCCATGTATTAATTCTCTTTCAAACATATACCAGACTCATTTTAACCCTGTGGTCAAAACTGAGAACTTTCTTTTATTCCATATATTGACATTTCTAAATTTTTATTTTGCAGTATAAATGAAACTTTAACGTCATAATTTCCCATGAACATATATTTTAAAGATGCCATTGATCAACGCATCTAAAACGTCCTGTTGATAAAATTGAAAGGTCACACTCAAATTTGACTTAAAATGTAATACATTTTAATACATATCACTCCAAAAACAATAATGAAGGAAACTAATTGAAAATTTTCCTTCTCATATGATATTGAGAGTACTAATAAATGAAAATGCTTTATCTTAAAAACCCTTTCCTCATGGATTATTTCAGTAGAAGTTCAATGAAATTGTTATGAGGGGAAAACAAACCTCATTACAAAGCTTTCATTGTGTCAAGTGTGATAACTATACTCACAAAAGTAAATCCTAGCTCTTTGTTCAAAGTTTTGTGTGCAATTCAGATAAAAGTTGAAGTTTCTCTTCCCCTGTAAGTAAAAGTTAAGCATCTGCCCTAAGTACAATTTTGGAGTGCACACTACATTAGATTTCAGCCTTAGGATCTCCTTTGTCTCACCTAACTAGAGCCATTTAAAAGCTGATAAGCCTAAACTAATTGTCTAGGCTCCCATTTTAATCAATCGACATAGACAGGCATCTTCAAAGCATGATTTGTCCTGCTTATCTTAGAAACATACGTGCAGAAATCTCATTACCATGGGATGCGTTGCCTTTTCAGAAATACCTCTCTCTCTCTTTTGACTACAAAAGAGCTTAAATAGTTTGGTTAAATTAAAGATGCAACTTTCAAATTATTCCAGTGAGATGGGGTGAATGCCCTTACCCTTTGCATGTGAGACTAGATAGTTTTCCAATATGTTATTCCTAGCCTTAAGTTCTAAATTCTGTGGGTAAAATGCAGGATTTTAATGGGACCAAGACGGGACCCTGGCTGTGACCTTGAGTTTTGCCTTGAGATTTGGGATTCTGAGGAACTTGAGACACAAAAGAAGGCTCTGGTTTGACACCAAGAAGAAGGAAGCTCTTAGACGAGCCCCTGTGAAGACACACTGCCGTGTTTTGTACAGCCCTAGGTCTGGCACATAGTTAAAATTCAGCACAGTTAGTAAATCCTTATGCTTCATGTAGTTCTCGGAGGCATAAAAAGTGCATGGCAATTACAGCCAGTAAATCTTATTATAAATTATATAATATGCATGCATTTCAGCTACATTATGATTCAATGCTGTATTTTTAATGGCATCTTTTTGCACAATTTTAGTTGGGCATCAAGCTGGAGTCTAAAAAAATTAAGCTATACAACCTTTTTATTCGTTACGATGAGGTCTGAGTGTTTTTATTGGGTTCTGGGAGTGGGTAATGTTTTGTTCTTTAGTTGGGATTTGTTTTTCTCTCTTTTTTTTAAATATATATATCAGAAATGCATGTTAAGTGTTTCTATTCTTGAAGCAATTACAATTTGCAAATGAGAATTTATGAAAGCTTTGTTCTTTAGTTATTTCTTAGCCAAAGGGAGAAAATCAGCCTCTGAATTGTTTAAGTGACATGACATGAAGGTACTTCAAGGTCCCAGTTTTTATTATTGTCTTCTGATCACAGAGGTTGAAGCAAAATTATCCAGATAAAACTCTTTAATATAAAATGGATAAAGGAATCTAAATCTCTGGGAGTCATAGGCTTTGACTGCTAAATCACTTTGGGTAGTGTTAGCATCTTCTAGCTTTAGACATCTATATTGTAAGAATCTCTTTTTCTTTGTTAAGCCTATCTGAATGAAGGTAGACATCTAATCCAAATCAGATGAAATAAGGTATAGCATTGGTTATTTCTCGCCATTGATTTTAAAGGTACTTCAGGTGACTACTTCAGATGCAGATTCTCTA
The DNA here is from genome assembly GCA_008921705.1 of Burhinus oedicnemus. Taxonomy (NCBI): domain Eukaryota; kingdom Metazoa; phylum Chordata; class Aves; order Charadriiformes; family Burhinidae; genus Burhinus; species Burhinus oedicnemus. The sequence goes on along the minus strand of VFFE01006750.1, from coordinate 184,006 downwards.
TGTGGTCAAATGAAACCCATCCTATAAGAGTAGAACAGATGTAGCACGGATGTCAGGAGAGAGAAATGCTGCCCTCACTGATCATTTCTAGCTTAGACATAGGAATTTTATTAGCACATTTTGAATACATTATGAAGACTAGCATTATGGTTCCATTTTACAGATAGAAAAGCTCAGAGAGAGCTCAGAGAAGTTGGTTGATATGTACAAAGGGGTCAGGCCAGACATTGGCAGAGGTAGGATTACAACCGGTGTCTTCTGGAGCTCTGCCCAGCGGTGGTCTCATTTGGGCAGAACTCAAGAGAGGAAAAATTAAAATTTCTGAAAAATCTGACCCAAAGCAATTCTGAAAATGTCCTCTGATTCACAAGCATAACATTCTAAGGATCTTTTACCTTAATCCAGCCTTCTAAAGGGACTTTGAAATGGAAACTATATATTTGTATATATGCAGTGATTTATTCTTTTTAATACTCTTTACACTCACCAATGTAAAGTAACCAGCAGCACTTAAATATTAATTATGAATTAATTTGTTTCCAGACCTAAACTGAGGGGTAAAAAATACTCATTTTATTTGGCATTTTTTTGGTACTGGCTTACAAATAGCTGAACATAATAAATAAAATATTTTAATTTGTGAGTTCTTACAAATAGAGGTTATTAACAGATGCTGAAGTAATTTGCTTCTGCCTTTAAAGCAAATCACTTTACTATCAAAGGAAACTCATCTCTCCTGGAACAGTACTCTCGCTCCCAGGCAAGGAGCCGGAGTTAGCTCAAGTAGATCCTCGCTGAGAAAATCAAGCTTGTGTTACAACTCCAAGTTTGCCTGAAAATGAGAAAAAGTGCTCAGATCTGGCGCTCGTAGCTATCCTAGCAGAGTAGCAAAAACAAAAGTAAGCTCGTTGAAGACTGGTGGGAGGCAGGGAAGTGCCATGAGCCTCCCCGCCTGCTTCTATCACCATCTACACCCTTCTGGGGATGCGTTTGCTGGGAATCGGAGGGCTTTATATGATGCGCACAAAAAGCTATTTTGGATCATTTCGGCAGTATTGGTACTCCATGGGAGATAACTACTTCATAAGGAAAATTTATGAGTGAGAAGAGATGTGGAGCCTGACTAAAAGGGAGAGGTCATCAGGGTGAAATAAAAGGACTGGAGACAGGTAGGGTTGGAGTTCCCCAGGGTTTGGTATCGGATTGATTCTACATATCTTCATTAATTATTCTGATCAAATGAAGTGTAGGAGCGTTATATTAATTTTGGCTAACAGCCTGATTTTTGGATCCATGGTCAGAACAGGAAATCATAGTTCATAGGCAAGCATCTTTGTGAAACACAAGGATAAAATATGTACATGCAAAAATAACTGTTTTTAAAAAATCCAGTTTTATCTAGCTGATCAAAAACTACAGCTGGTGTGATGACGTAAAGTAAAATCCTAACAAATGATTTGGGTGTGTCTTGCTGCACGGATCATACTCAGTACCGCTCCTTCCCCCATTCTTGTATGTCTCTCATTATACTTTTAACGCTTAAAGAGAGGAATGAATGTGTACAGTTTGTTGGCAGAGAGAAGAATTACAGGTCATGAATTGTTCTGAATTTATTCCTTTTTGCACTATCATAGTTTTAATGAAGATTAGACTTGTTTAAGATAAACAAAAACCTTCTGCAAGATCTAGAGCAAATGTCCTTAAAGTATTTGAGAAATAAATAGAATTTGCTGTTAAAAATGAGCGCCTTGCTTCCAATCTGAAAATATACATATTTAACCATCAGTCATCCCTCAACCTTCCCCTTAGTAAGTGGATTGAACAGTAGTGCGTATAGTCCTATCCTTTAGTAACTCTCAGACCTTTAACCAGTTTGATACTGGTAACTGCCATACTTCCAAGCTAAACATCTATGTTGTTTTCCTGATCAATGAGAGGAAAACAGTTATCATCATCATCTTCCTCTCAGGATGAGACAAAGCGCTCTTTGGAGGCATGCACTGCTCTCCGCTGACCACAGAGCGAGCCCGGGGCTCAGGTTGGCATGTCGAACTCCCAGAGGACAACAGAAAGGCAGATCACTCTTTATTCACTGTCGCGTTAAAAGGAATGCAGTTTCGATATTTGTCTGTCAGAGTCCCAGGACTTTCACTGATCCATCTATCAGAGTCCCCACAAAGGACTTTCACTGAGTCAGATTCACAAAAATCGAAGTTAGTTATTTTATTGAGAGCGACAGAACAGATTCGAGATTGCCGTTGATAAATTCACTGACTACAATAGCGCTATTAATTAAAGTTAATATTGCTAGCAAAACCAATGATAATAATACAACAACCCGGGGGTAACATTCACCAGAGGGTGAAAGGCGCAGCGCTTACCCAGAAGGCGTCCCTGGCTGGGGTGGAGGAAGAGAACGCAGCCCGTCAGCTGGTCCGTCAGGTATTGAGGTTCTTATCTCCCAATTTAACAGTCATTTTCTCTGTCCTTTTATCCCCAAAATTACAAGGTTTCCCTCCCCTAGGTGACGTATAGTATGATTTGGGTGGAGAGACGAGTGCTATAGTCATATATGTTTAGCATGATCTCGATAAT